>JAXCHB010000235.1:13475000-13838402 GCA_036926305.1 Uropetala carovei
AATATTGTACTCTGTACTTACCAAGAAAGCTTACTCGAATCCTCAATAATGTTCTCCGTTGTTATGTAAATAAAACCCTTTAAAAGATTTAAATTAAAAACTAACTAATTAATCAATCAGCGAAATAATTTCTTTGAATACTATCTGAACAAAAACAAATCAATTTATTTCAACATTGTAAACTGTTCCCTTGACGATTGAATGGATTGTTGTATTGGAGATCCTTATTGACAAAAAAATAAACTAATTTTTTATCGTATAAACCGTTACACAATCATACATAACTGTTTATTATATAATGATTCCCGTCGTTTTCGCCGAAAGAAAGGTAAGTGAAATTACTTTATTATAAAATTAATTTAATGTGTGAAGTGTAGTGATCATCGAAACTGAGATGTGGTATCGTGTAATACTACATAGAGTTATTTCGAGAACCATTTAACCGATATCAACCAAATAAATAGCCTGGCCGTCTTCTGAAAGCACCTAGCAGTTATAACTGCCGCAAGGTGGCAGCACCAATCAATCTTATTTGCAAAGACAGACAAAAAGATAGAAACTGAAAATTCTTATGAGAATGATATGTATATATGAACGGAATTTATGTGGGTTATTGGAAGTATTAAATGATTGATGAGGATTCTGATCTGGAAGATGGATTCCCAAGAGCCCTTGTTTATTCGAGGAAGTTGTAAAAGGTAGTGGGGTACATTGTGCTCAATTCTACGCTTTTGTTGCTGCTCAACAGGATCATCCGTTTACTTGAATCGATGCTGGATATCCACAACCATTTTTATTTTGTTACATGTAAAAATGGCCCATACTAGAATTACTTTTTCCTGTTTTTGGAACTAAAATTCCGGGAATTATATAATATATTGGTAGTTTCTATCGGAATAGTTGTAATTTGATATTTAAACAAACTGTACGCGGTCTATAAACTTTGTAACCTTTCCATGCTGAATCATATTTTATTTTTTCAGTTATTTATTATTCCGTCTATGTTCGAGGAGGAGGGTGAAAGGTTAGAGTGTTGGGACACAAAGAAAATCCTTGTTTTGTTGTATTAAGGTGGCGAGTGGGATCAAAGAGGAATACAACAAAGAAGGATTTAACCCCTTTCTCTAAGCACCTTCTCTGCCGCCGGCGCCGCCTTTTTGGTGCATCCCTCTTAAATAGGGATTTTAATTTGCCCCAATAAACTATTCTCTCACACCCCCTCCTGTTTGAATACGACTAAGTTGTTTTCCAGCAAACCAGAGGATTTTTACAGAAAATTTATGAAATCTCCTTGGTCTTCTTGAAGTCAACCACTAAGAATCGTTACCCGGTTTATCCAGGAACATTCGGTTTAATAATTAATTATTTACTTAACGCTCTTCTACCGAAAAGTCATAACGCAATAATTTCAATTTGGTCGAAAGGTGCAAACTTTTGAAACGTTACGATAGTCTGCTTTCATGCGGCCAAGGTAAAAACGTTGCAACATTAATGATTTGGCGGAAAGCATTGAATAAACTCTTACGAGTTAGATTTTAGTACGAGATGATTGTGCATAATTCTGATCTTTGAAATAAAATTTTGGATCGGAAAAGGAAGCGGAATGGCACGAGCTGTGTTGTTGAAGAAGCTCTCATAAGATGGTTTTGTGAAGCTAGACTACTGAACGCTCAAATCGACAGAAGAATTTGCAAAACACCTTGGAGACCAAGACTTCAAACCAATAAATGTCATATCTTATAATAAATAAAATTGAATTCCAATAATATTAGACACAATATTAAGGAGAGTTAATCTATCCCTCTTATTATATTAATATTTTATGTATACGAATGTTAATCAATACATATCTTCCCTATCTGTATTCATCTTACTTAAATTTAGCTAAAGAAGTATTTTACTATATTCGATTGATGTTCAGTTAACATTCACATTCATTTCGCACAAAAAATGTTTTATTTATGTAATATATCTTCTTCTAATTGAATTAAAATGTTAATATAATTAATTTATTACCATTGCCACATATCTTCCCTATCTATATTCATCTTACTTAAATTTAGCTAAAGAAGTATTTTACTATATTCGATTGATGTTCAGTTAACATTCACATTCATTTCGCACAAAAAATGTTTTATTTATGTAATATATCTTCTTCTAATTGAATTAAAATGTTAATATAATTAATTTATTACCATTGCCCAAAGTGATTCTATCGCACATCGATATATACGCAGTGATTTTTTCAGGTGGTATTAAGCGGTAAGCAGTACCTGCATATTTAAAAATATAAAAATAATCCTTTATTGAAAATATAATTCATTTCGAGATTCTTGGAAAAAGATCAGCTATTGATCGACATAGTGAATGTAAATTAATAATCGAATGCATATGTTCACTAAAATTACTCACTCCTAACAGTTAAAGGTGAAACATTTTTATACGATATCAAATTGGCGTTGTAAAATCATTCCCAATATTATTTACTTTTAGTCAACAGTTATGGTTACAACATTAGATCATGTAAAAAATTATGAGAAAATATGCCTATAGCAATCTAAGTAAAATGCACTCAGAGAACACTACGTAATAAAATATCAATTTATAATTTTTACCCGGAATTGAAATTCAAATAATTAATAATGATCCTACTTACCGGTTTCGATCAGCAATATAAATATTTTATAATATTCAACGTTAAAAATTTTCAGTTCCGCAACGATAAAACGTGGGATTCGACCTCAGAAGAGAGAAATATTAAAGAGCAATGGAAGGGAGTGAATTTTAATCCAAAGGTCGATGAAGCTACACCGGAGAAGTACGTAATTGGACTTGAGGAATTTAGCCCTTTGAACTAAGCTGGAGGAGAGAGTTGGTAAACACTTTTAAGTAGGCGCGAAAATCAGGGGGATTATATGGAGATGACGAGAGAGTGTAAGAGTGGGTGTGAGAGAGAGAAAAGGAGTGAATGAGAGACAGAGAGAGAGAGAAAGTGGGAATCAGGAACCGAAGGTTGAAGCAAAAGAGAATATCGAAAGAGAATTTAGCGACGAAATGAAAAAAAAGAGAGGCGTGGGAACGTTTGGATATGGCTCAGTTTGCGTGCGTTCGCTCTAGGAAGAGAAAAGAGGAGCGAAGCGCGTTTTATAGGGGAATAACTCACGTCCCAGAAGATGACGGAGGAATGAACCAACAACATCTTATTCTGACCTTTGCACCTGGACTGGCTTTTTTTCCTCAACCTTTCGAGGAGTCCCTCGATCGTTTCGGCGAAATTTTGAACTCTCAGGCGATTGGGTTGGGGTGATCGTTCGAAACATCATCCGAATGAGAGGCAGAGGAAAAAAGCGAACCTGAAGAAAAGGCGAGCGTCAGATGAAATTGGGATCGAGGAGATGTCGGCTGGGAAAAGGTTTTAGTACGACAGGTGAGGTAGTTCCGAATGCGGGGACCCGCAACGAAGTTAAGTAAGCGTGAACAATTCCTTGGGATTTTAGGGAGGTCTTACCGCCCATTGCGAGTTCCATCCGCATCTTTATGCTTAGAAAGGATTTTTCGTGGGTGTGTGTGTGTGTGTGTGTAAGAGGAGGAAATGTGAGTAGGTATTTTGGAGGGCTTTTAACTGCTTAAAAGGCTTCAAAGGGGTCGAGGGAATGCAATAAAAGTTGACAAGGCATGCTGTAAATTGGTTTGTCGAAATTCGGTTAGATTCAAAAGGAAGTTGACATAAACCTGGAGAAATTTTTATTGCGTCGAGAGATTTTTATTCCGATCGCGATAAAAACTACGTGGGCTCATCAATCGCATATATTATGTTATTAGAGCTTTTGAAGCGGAAACATCTTTCGAATTCGGTTCGCCGATTATTACTGGTGCCATATTAACAAATTTGTTCGTAAATGTGATCGAGTGACACATATAGCCGCACAAATGAAAATACAATTAATAATTTAAAATGTAGGGAGAAATTTTAAAATTGCCTGTTGCGATCAATTGTAATTTAATGTTAATTTACTTCGAATAAATACGAATCAGCCTCACGTGTAAGGATATTATTTTGAAAAAGTTTGATATTAAGCTGTAAAATAAAATATACTTAATGTTTTTATTCACTCTCTATATCATAGAAAAAATGGCAGAGTTGTAAGGAGATTTAGCAAGTACTTATATTTCACTAATTACTCATTATTGCCAATTCCAACAAACGAAGTCATTCATCAAAACTTATGCTTTGGAAATAAATGATCTTCAGTGCCACGTTTAGCTCATTACTATCTGTATTTTAGGTAGAAAAAACTTTCTCGCATATTATCAGAGAACACTCCTATTTATGCCATTATCTTTCTTCGCCCACCAAAGTAATCACACTCGAACACTTTTTAAAAGAAAATGAAAGAACAACGTTCAAATGCTAAAAATGGCTAATTTTCTCAGGTCCCGACATCGAATAAAAAAAGTCTTCCATTACACTCGAGTGAACGTATCGCGCATATCACGAGTTTTGCGATTTTCTGTACCATTTTTATTGCATAATTTTAAAGAGGAATCTCCGCGTCCTGAATGCCAACAGATGATCCTCCCCTTTTTTCTCTACTACTTTTTAAAAAATATTTCCACTGCTATGAAAATGGAATGCAGAAACTATGCTCTCTCTTTTCTCCAGCTCCTGTTTTCTCTCCTCCTTGGCCGAAAAGAAAATGAAAGAAATGCCTCTCGGAAAAAAATCACAGGGAAACATAAAAATTGAACGGTTCTCATCCGTCATCCTCCGACCACTTTGAAAGAGAGAGAGGGATAGCGAGCGAGAGAGAGAGAGAGAGTGGGAGTAGAGGAGAAAGGGACGTGGGAGGAGAATGGATGCCAGCAGAATGGGATTTCTCCTCAAAATAAGAGGCTCTGAGACAAATGTCTCCCTCGGGGAATAGCACTTGGCGAGAGAAGGAGAGAGTGATAGAGACAGAAATAGCAGAAAAGAGAGGGAGAGAGAGAGAGAATTTTAATCAAGCGTTAGGGCATAACTACACAAAAAGCGCGGCCAAAGAATCCGTACAGAAGAAGTGAAATAAATCGTATGGGATTCGTAGTGTCTGTCTTTATAATCATATAAAAGTTCCATAATATAAATTTTCTGACCGATAATCCTACATTCTTGTTCGTCTCTGGTTACATTAATTCGAATTTAGTTATTAAAATCGATTTCCTCTAGAGCAGCGGTTCCCAACTATGGTACACGCACAACTAGTGGTACGCAAAGCTTCTGCTAGTGGTACGCGAGTTTAGTGCCAGCATTCACTAAATGCATAGGTACGTAGTACTATATGGTACGAAGAAATTTTCGGTGGTAGGCGAAAAAAAAATGTTTGCTAACCGCTGCTCTAGAGAATAAAGTTGAAAGTTTTTAACCCCTCAAGGATTTATCCCAATACAGTTTTCGTTTTGATGATTGAGCATCCAATAAGCACTGTTTTATATAAAGAATAGAGTCCTTCTTGAATTGAATTGTCTTTGGTATTGAAGAAATAACTTTTTAAACATAATGGGCAATGGTTGATAATGAATGAGGTACTGAACATTACTAAATTTGGATCTAACTTCATTCGCTTTCGTCCAACTAATATTTAAACTTATCTTACAGGTTCAATCGCGTTATTTATAAAATTATGTTGCAGAAAATGTAATTAAGAATAGCAAGGAACACGAAAATGTCTCAGAGAATATGCATGAAGATTGGAAAGTGATGAGACATTTTATCAATATTAATTGTTATGGCGAATGACCAATGTGTAGGAAACTAGGAAAAATGCAGAGAAGAAATCAACATGAAATTAAGACAGAAACAAGAAGGAAAGGTTAAAATATATGATTATAGATAATAATTATTACGAAAATTAAGCGTTTATGTATAGAACCCTTAGAAATCGTGCGTATGAGACAGAACTATTTGTTGATTGGCTAACATAAACTTGTATGAGTAAGTTAAATACTAAAGCCACGACAAACTACGGAAAATGGAAAATTAAAGTGACGGTTGCGGAAAACATTTCTGTTATAAAAAATAAAAAATTAAAGTCATTACCCATCATTTTTAGTTAAATTAACTTCCAACTCCGATAAGCTGAAAAGAGCAGGGCATCGAACCGGAACCGAACCGAAAAAACGGATATTTTTTGCCGAAGTGGAACCGAATCCGAACCGAAAAAACTAAATGTGTTGAACCAGAACCGAAACCGAAAACCGATATTTATTTCTCTCCTATATTTCGGTTCGCATAAACAGTTTAAGCGAAAGACGGAATTTTCCCAACACTCAGTAACCTTCAAATGGCCATCGCTTCCCTCACGCTACGATACCCTGCCGCCATGGGGTCCAAACCCCGACCATGTTCACTTCACTTGGTTCGTTGCACGAATACGACCTTCAAGTCTTTTCTAAGATAATATCTACCGACCTCCGGTAATTCCATGGGAAATTTACCCATTTGAGAATTCCTTGGACCTTATGAATGCCTAGTGGGAGAAAGGAAGTTTTCACCAATGTTTCGTTTGCTACAACCTGTCATTCCTTCACATGAACTATGCGTATGCTAATTATAAAAGAAGGATCGTTCCACGTTTGTTTCTTGTACATTAGTTGCCCTTTGTTACAGGTTAGTAATTTTAAATAGGTATAATAATATATATATAATATAATATAATAATAATATAATATAATATAATAATATAATATAATAGGTATATAAACAGGAAAAATTAAAATTAATATTGGATGTTAATCGTTCATGAAAATAGGAATAAAAAATTAATGTATATTTGTTATTCCCATCAAAATATTTAGCTTATCGGAGTTAATAACGGAGTGTTGCCAGCATTACGGAGAAGATAAACCATCCAACGCGAATGGAGGAGCTATTATTTGTTGATCTTGTAATTTCTGTTGTTCAATGTGTTTTATTAATTAATTAATTAATTAAAATTAATTAATTGTTTTTATCCTGTTCATAAGTGTTGAGTTTATTGAATGAAGTTGGTAATTTATTTTTCGAAAAAACGGGGCAGATAATCCACAAGAGGCAAAAATTCTTTTGTTGACTGTTCAATTATCTAAGCTCGCAGTACTATAAATTTACGATCACGAGATTTACATAGGCATAATAAGAAGAGGCTACGAACTTCGGATCACATATTTGGACGAAATTTTGATAATGCGATTCTACGTAGAAATAAGTATCTCACACTCGTCAGAGTTTATGTGAATGCATCCATGGTTTCGAGAAGTCAGCGTCAAAAATATGCAAAACATCGTATGTCGCTTATAATAATTATTTGTAGCATTGTTACTATCAGTAGGTTTGGTTGGGCGAGTAGTGTGCACACGTACGTTAAGGGCTAGACTTCGATTCCTGGTGGCAATATCTTTTCTTTTTTTCCCGATTCTCAAAACGTTATTAGAAAATAATATAATCCAACATTTTTTTAAAATTTCATTTTGAGAGAGTTTGTCAATAGATCGCTTTTTTATATCTAGATATTATCTTGCAATTCACCATATTGGTGGGTGACAGGGGGTGCGATGCATCAAATTTTTCCTATAACAATATTGTTTCTGTTATGGTCCCTGATTGTCTTAGGAAAGTAAAATGTAAAGGGGGGATATATATATATATATATACTTATTTATTTATCGGTATATTGATGGATAGCTAAAACATGACATTCATTCGCATATTTGCATGTAAGTAAGCTACTTAGATCAGGAATCACAATTGGAGGCGTACCCGTGACAACAAAAATCGTTAAGAACTGCTTAGTGCACGGCACCCCCTGCCACCCACCAACTTGGGTAATTGCAGGGTAATATGTAGATGTTTTCATTTGCAGCCGGGTGAAAATCACGTTTTTGCATAGTCTCAATTTTTCGAAACGGTACTTATCAATTGAATTTCATGAAATAATGAACTTTAACATTCTCACACTACTTAAGTGATTAAAAATATTTAGCCATCGTAAATTTGTATCATGTTAATAAACATTTCCCAGTCTTTCCGAATTCTCAGACCCTCAATTTCTGCTGGCTTCTTCTTTATAAATATTTTATACATTTTTTCATGCATTTACGTGATCTTTGAATGAAAAAATAAAGCCGTGCATTTACAGTTTTTATAATATGAGCAGTGCACGTGATCTACAAATTGTTAATGAAAATAACGTAATGTCTTGTTCAACTTACTGGCACTACTGAGACAACGCGATCTCTTATTTTTCGGCCCGATTTGTAAATTAAAATATTAATAATTCATTATTAGGCATTCCAGTTTTAGCGCATATTAGCTTCGGTCTGTCCGTCCTTCTATCAGGATGCAATTTTTTCCGTAGCTATTCATCGGATTTTAATTAAATTTGGTACTAAAGACTAAGCGCGGTAAATTAGAAATTGGGATGAATGGTTTGCATAACAGAATAACTTTAGAATACTCTATCGCAGGAAACGTGCTTATTTATAATTTACTCTAAACTTTCCTAATCTGTTGAAACCATTTGCGACGCATGCATGGTTTGTAAATATTCAATTCAAAATATAATCTTAAATAAATAAAATACAAACTAAATCTTCACATTTAAATAATTTATTTTTTTGTTTTGATTATTAGTTTTTTAAATATCACTATTGCTATAGTGAAGATGTATTTGATTTAATTATGAAATTATGTAAATTAATAAATCAGTTCTTGAAAGTTTCCTAAAAATATTTTAAGGTCGGAGCGAAAAAAACCGGTTCGAACCGGTTCACTGATGATTGCCGGAGCGAAACTGGAAACGAACCAAATTTGGTGCTTTGAGTGAACCGGAACGAAAACCGGAGCGAAAAAAATTACGGTTCGATGCCCTGGAAAAGAGTCATGGTAAAGTGTTTTGATTATATCATGCTCTATAAATTTGAGGATCATTCATATTTAATGAAGATAGATTACAAGGATGTATGTCAAAGGATTTTAAGTTTTAAAATAGTTTGTGCCGTATACAAAAAACGCTTCGAGGTTTGAACTGTTACATGTGATCCTTCGTCGTGGTTTACTAAGAATTTATCATCGTGAAATAGAAGTTATTAAGGTTTCGCTTAGATTTTCAAACAAATGCAACACGCGTATATAAAGGAGAAAATTTTAATTGGCTCACAAATGATTATAAAAAAAAGAATATACAGGATGTCTCTAATTATAAGCGCGCCTTTATCCGATGCTTCCGCGCTCCGCGATAACGACATTTCTGCCAAAAATGACGGCTATTTTTTCCTCCAAATTCGCGAAAGAAAAACACAGGAGTGTCTTTAAGGACGTGAACTTTCGACCTTTAGTCGGGTAAGGGAGAGGGCGAGGAGAATAGGAGGAGGAAACCGTTGCGAAAACTCGTCCCGTCAACAAATGGTCGGAAAAAATAAAACGGGCGAGAGGAGAGAAAAATGGTCGGAGCGGAGACGAGGAAAAGGCAACGGGAAAAAATCCTCTCCTTTCGTGGGGAAAAAATATTAAGAAAGCGACAAAGAATAGAGGGTGGCAAAAGAGCTTTCGGTTTTTTTTTAAGAAAAGAACAAGCGTTAAGATTTTTCCAGGAGAAAACGGAGTCGGCATCGGAGGAAATACAAAAAAGGGAAGAAATCACTCAATATTTTATATCTCCCGAAAAAAAAGCTCATTTGACGACGGGCGCACTCGAAATAAACTGATAGATAAGCTCAACGTGCGATCATGGCCGTCGATAAATTACACAAATAACGCTCCTTTGGTCTTCTTATTTCCAGACATTTCCCATCCTAAAACATCCTCCTACTTTTTATATATCCTTCTTACTACATTTTTTTTGCAACGAACCGACCTACAAACTGCAGCGAAAAAAATAAAGGAGACAATATAAAACAAAAACTCCGAGGAGGTATATTTTTCGGGAGGACGCATTTTTTGTGGACGAAGAAAAAAATGTTAATGCGATTGAAGATTTTTAGGCGATGGTGGGGAGAGGGAAAGAGAAGGAAGCGGAGGAGGTGGACGAGGGGGTAGGGGAAAAAAAGCTCCTAACTGAGAGGGTCGTCACCGTTTAAAATGGCCAATCCTGACGTACCTTACGAGGGTGGAAATTGTGAGGAAGGAGGAATCGAGTCGAAAACAGAACGGGAAAAGAATATCCCCTTTTCCTCCCTCTATTTAAAAAAAAAAGAACATCCTCAAGGGATTGGCCCCGTAGGCGATGTCGAAAAGACCCTCCGAGAAAGGAAGGAGAAAGAAAGAGAGCGCCTCTCAGTGGAGCGATAGGGCACTAATTGCACGACCACGAGGGGGCGAGTTGAAATACCACCCGACGATTCCTGCAGGAATTTCCTTCCCTCCAATCCCCTCTCCCTATCTATTCAGCCTCTCTCGAAGAGGATGAATGAAAAGAATAGCAGCGTCCTTTCGGTTCGGCATGTACGTGTATCTTTTGATCTTTTCCCGACAATTTTAGAATGAAGGTTATGAGTAAACTACCATATTAACGCGAGGGTTTAGTAAATCGCATGTGCGTTTAATTACATAGCAGACGACTTCAGTAATATAATGTCCCTTTTTAAAATCAACCATAGGTGAACAACAACTGGATTCCGTTAATTTTATTGGATCAAGAGTCACCAACCTTAGCTTCAAGAGCAGAATGCGGTCCTCAGCCCCTTTAAAAAAATTAGCTTACTGATTGATTACTTGAATGATTGCCTTTAGCCATAGTGAACGAAATGCCATCTTATGTCTGTAACGCATTATTACAAATTTAACCAATGCTGTATTTAGAACCAGGAAGTTAAATCAGTCAGTTATTTTGTATAAATTTCATTTATTAAAAGGTAGATGGGTAACTCATCACCTGCGCATATTTGACTCATACTAACTAGTTTCATAATTTCCACACTCCTGCCTTAACACCGAGAAGGGCCAAAATCATTCAGCAATGACTCTTTGAAACGATTCTACAATAATTTGATTCACTCTTCAACTAGTATTTCCTTTTAAGAAAGTGTAGGTTAAAATTCGTGAAATTTAGCATCATATTCATTTTCATGTTGACTACCTTTATTTGTTTTCATTAGTTTGATATTTTCAAGTTTATTAATATTTCATTTTGTTATAATGAACCTAAATTTTCTTGTTCCATGATAATAACAGGAGGGATGTAATATTCTTCTAGTTTAGATGTGCCGCCCTCACCGCACATTTCATAATTCAACGCGGCCCACTTAGTCTTAAAGATCGAGGATCATTAGGTTAGCACATGGTTTTCTCAACTGATTTATGATTCAAGGAAGGGAATAAAGAGCCTATGTTGTGCAAAGAAACTAATTTATGATAGATTTATGCAACCTATACTTTCATTCTTGTACTTTTAATGCAGTTTCAAAAATTAATCGAGTATTAAACCTGCAGTAATGGCTACTATCTCCATAATCTTCGATACGAGGAACATAAATAATCTATGCAAGGATGATTTAAAAAGAACATCGCTGAGTGTAAAAAGAAGTTGTGTTCTACTAAGTATCCGTGAAAACCCGCATCAAGTAATGAAATGATTGATCAATTGAGCCATGCTGTATTTTATCGTTTATTATATGGATAAACGAAACTAAAAGAAAAGTTAAATAAACTTACTGCATTTTTGAGACTATGGCAGATGACCCCAGCAGCTTTGGGTGTGGCAGCGGAGCAAAGCCCCGCGGTCCGCGGTCCGCAAGAGGTAGAACGTTAAGACTTTGAAAAAATCTATTCTGGGAGCCCGGGCAGTCCTACATGTGCCACCGAATAAGCCAAAATGTATATTGTGTACTTTAGCCTGGACAACGATCTATAATTAAATTGATGGAAGAGAGACGAAGGTTGAAAAATGCCAGATGCAAGAGGAGCAGAACATAAGTGGAAGGAAATAAATCACGACGATTGCAACAACCTACCTCAGTTTGGGTTTATTAATTTGAGGAAAAACCTCTGAAAAACTCTCGTCAAGCGAGAAAAACGCCATTAAGTGAAGAGAGGATAACATGACCTGATTGTATTAACAACAACAAAGCCAAAATCACGTTTCAGGGCAACAACGCAAAAGGTGCGCCTGTAATTCGGTGGATATCGCTGATTTATGGCATTTATATTCATATCCTAATTTTTAAATTGTCTATTTAATCACCATAATAGATTTTTTATTCAATTTGCATATGATAAAAGTTCAGCGATATACTATTATATTCGAGGGCATAAATATTAAATTGTAAATATTCAGATTTCCACTTAACGATAAAAAATGAACTTAATTTAAAAAACAAAAGAAATTACTTTTCTAAATACTCGCAGTTTTTGTATCTTAAATTTTGCCTCAAGTATTAGCATTAAATAGTAGTAAATTAAGTATTTTGTAATTAGGAAGCTTGCACTCACCTAAAAATAATTAATATGTAGGAAAATCAAGTCTTCCATATCTATAAATATATCTCTATGAAGAACTATTTATATAACAGTTCTCTTGTATATTAATATATAAGCACACAACTGAATTAATTCCTACAATCTTTTCTAAATTTATGTCCACCGTTCACATACATCAATCCTAGGATTTGGCTTTTGAACGAAAATGGAATGTTGCAACTGTGCTAAAATACAAAGACTCAGAATTGATACCAACATATGTCCTGGAATTCATTGTTTAAAAGTTTCAAATAAAATTGGAGATACAATCAAAATTTTAAATATATGATGTTATTTTACGAGTTGGCGCAGAGAAAGTCACTAAAACCGGGACTCGGAGATTACTGTTCGAATGCTCCCAAAACTCAGCGTTAAAACTGGAGAGGGTGTAACTCCAGTCCCGAGCGATCGCTGTTCATATTTTCGCCGACCTACTGCTTGGTTAATTGCATGAGGTGGCCGTTTACGGATGAAAACATTACCTACTCTTTAAATAAAATTAAAAATTTAACGCATAGTGAAATGTCAAATTCGAAAGTATTCGCGATCACTCGGAGGATTTTACTGTTGACCGGGAGACTAGTAACAAACTCCGGAGAGGTACCTCACTGGAGATAGATTGTAAAGGGTTCGCAAAAACATAGTCCAGAGGCTCGTGCAATCCCTGCCACGCCATTGATCCTCATACAATTTGACTTCATGATGTACGCCATGTGTAAGTGAGAGACAGAATTATTAGGCACATCCTGAACTTCAGCATTTGTATTCATAAAAATGGAATTCCCGTGATTTATTAGACGATAAGTGAAGACGGCCAGACACTACACTACACGCGTATACCCCATGCACCGTGAGCAAAGAATGCATAAATACAGCAACTTTCCCTCCGCCAATTTTTGGCTTTCCATAATAGTCTACCCGTGACATCGGCACATTTTTAAGGCAAAATTTATCCTCGGCGAAAAAATCCATTACGTAGAATTATTTCAGTTCACTTTCACTTCATTATGTCTTAATTTTGTCTCGTTTTCTTCTACGGATAATGCATTCGAAAAGCTAGACGCCGAAAACGGACTGAAAATGAAAACGCTATATAGTAGTAACTGTAAAAGACTGATAATTTAGTTAGATCCAATAGACGTGTGAAGTTTGGATAAATCTAATTCTTATTTTGAGTAAAAGGCAGTCAAACTCGATGGTGATTCACCGATAGACAGAAATCATGAGCTATTTAATTATCATTTGGATTGCAGCTCGGTAATCCCGTTTGCGAATTGTAGAAACGATGAACAATACCTAATAAAAGAGCTATCATTCACAACGTTACTGTAAATATATAACATTGCAGGAGTTTTACATAGTTCAATCGTTAAATTCTTTGTCAAAAGAATTCAAAGAATGAGCATTAGTTTCTCGCTAAAGGTAGGTACTTCTATTTGTAGCATGCGTGCTCAGAAAACGTACACAATCTATGCATGTTATATTTGTCATGCGTTTGGCATAAGCAAGAAGCTGAGCTCGCTGTTTTCGGATTTCCCATTCTCCGAAATTTACGGTTGTATTTTCGAGGTGTTATTTTTGTGCGTTATCTTGGTTTTCCCTAGTTGTCCACGCATCCCTTCTTTTCCTTTCTGAGCCTTATTCCACAAGTAAAAGCCTGAGATTTCATGGAAGATTATTCTCGCCGGTTGGAAGCTTAAAAGCGGGGACCAGCACGCCCTCGCCCTATTAAACGTTTAACTGCCTTACCTGGCGCTCTTTTCCTCCTTCTGCATTGGTTACTCTTTACGTTTCCAGAAATGCGTTGCAAGATTCATCCCTTTCTACTGCCTTTGCGTTATCCAGCTCATGAAAGAAAAAGCAGTTTCCTTTCGAACGTAAACAGATGTGCCATTAATTTTTCATTTTTTTTGCAATTTAAGTAACATTACGTTCACCGATGAAACGTCCGAACGGCTCTCGAAAGATAATCAGAATATGTATCCATAACCATGTATGAGTGATGAAGTTACGAGATTGCAACGAAAAATGCCAAGTGGGATAAAATTGAAGTTTATTGACATGCGATAAATTCATTGTTAAGTTCGTTTATTTTTCCATGAAAATGAAGAGAGTAGGAACGCCATAATTATGTAACATTTAACCATTTGTTGCAACGTATCCCTTAAAGTGATGGTATCCATGCTTTACCGAAGAATGTAATTAAATATATACGTACGAGGGGTGATCAATAAGTTCGTAGCCTCACATAGAAAGAGATAAGATTTGGAAAAGCCCAGTTATTGTTATTGAGATATACATTATTGAGTATTTTATACAAACTTTGGTAGAAATAATCTTACTGGTTTAGTTTCTATTGAGATTTGAAACAGTGCAGTTCGACTCTTCTTGAGAGAGGGAGAACTCGGAGCTTTGTGTTGTTATTAAATGCTTGCAAAAAAAAGAACATGATTCCACAGCAGATATATACCGATATGGTGGAAACATTGGGTGAGTCTGCACATTTATACGCCACAGATAAAAAGTGGGCAGCGGAATTCAAGATGGGATGGGAGTCTTGTGAAGATCTTTCGAGGTCTGGAACTCCCAGAACAGCAGCAACTGATGAAAACATCAACCAGGTTCACGACATTTTCAAGAATAATCGGCGAGCGACCATCAGACGTATTGCTGAGATCCTTGGCCTTTCATAAGGCACAACCTATTCCATGATAGTCAACGCTTTGGGGTTTAACAAAGTGTATGCCAGATGGGTGCCAGGAATGATTTCCGCAGACCAAAAGCGAGTCAGAGTGTACCATTCAGAGTTTCTTTTGGCACAGATTAACTCGGACTCAGAAAAATTTCATGCCAGATTCGTAACCATGGATGAGACTTGGGTCCACCACTTCGACCCGGAAACCAAACTTCAGAGCATGGAGTGGTGGCATCACAGTTCACCTCCACCAAGAAAGTTTCGATTTCAGGCATCGGCTGGCAAGGTCATGGCTTCATTATTTTGGGACGCTGATGGTGTCCTGCTAATTGATTACTTGTCTCGTGGGCAAACCATTACAGGGCATTATTACGCTAATATGCTAATACCTCAGCTGTGTGAAGCCATCACTCAAATGAGACGGGGAGTTGTCCTGCGGAATCCTGTTCCACTAAGACAACGTTCCTCCCCATCACTCCGAAGTTGCCATGGCTGCCATCCACCAAGCTGGGTTTGCAATCGTGGGCCACCCTCTCTACTCGCCAGATCTAGCTTCCAGTGACTTCTGCTTATTTCCAAAACTCAAAGAAAGTTTAAGGGGGTGGAAATTTTCAACCAATGAAGAAGTGATGGACGCTGTTGAGGAGTAGATCCAATAAAGGGACAACAAATTTTTTGTGAAAGAATTAGGGCATTAGAGC
The DNA here is from genome assembly GCA_036926305.1 of Uropetala carovei. Classification (NCBI taxonomy): domain Eukaryota; kingdom Metazoa; phylum Arthropoda; class Insecta; order Odonata; family Petaluridae; genus Uropetala; species Uropetala carovei. The sequence goes on from JAXCHB010000235.1 coordinate 13,490,866, forward strand.
CTCGGATGATGAAATGTATTGCCGTTCAAGGAGATAATGTAGAAAAATAAAATAAATTTGTTGTCAAAAGTTGCTTCTTTATGCCTTAGGCTACGAACTTATTGATCACCCCTCGTATTTGATCTAGTATAATGTAATAACTTTCATACATAACATATCAGAGCACTATAAGAATGTGGCATACAGACATTTATGCCGATTTTTACATTATATAAAATTATTATAAAATTAAGATTACGATTAAATAGATTAATGTAAGCTCATCAAATTATATTGGCAGGCTATAAATCTTTTTACAATTTGGAATAAAGAGAATGAATGGCAATTTAAAATTTACAGTGTCCGTTAAATATCGGATTGCACTAACTTTTATCAATTTATTACACGTCGCATGCGTCGATCCGGATGTGTTTCTACGGGAGAGCAAAAACTGTGCTTATTAAAAATACAGTCTGCGGCCGTTCAAATTCCCTCTAGGTGGGTGTCTGATGAACTGTTTGGCGGAAAATTTCCTCGAAACATCGTCCGTATAACGGCTGGTTAAATATCGCATAACCAAAAAAAGAACTTCGGTGAAATTACAGAGGCTTTTAGAAGATTAAAGTGCTGAATAAATTGCTGCGCAGAAATACAGGTCAAATCGAATAGGGGGAAACAAATGCATCAATTTCCCATAGGAAAAATGATACGAGCGCTCCATAAACACGGCGGACGAAATTTCGAACGAATCCCGGGTTAAATGATCAAACGACAGAGTCGTATATTTGCGATTGTTATCTCGATTTTTCCCCGTTCGCTTCTCGATTTACTGTTTCCAGTGAGACGCGGGATAATTGCCGATGAATAAATAATAACTCCCAAATCCGAGCATCTAGGGCCAAACTATGGTCTTTTAATTATCGGATTCGATGGCTGTTGCAATAATGAACGCGGCTGATAGATTAGCGAAACAAAATTTTCTGGCCGATATTAAAAAAAAAAGAACATAGCGATTCCGAAAATTGGCATCCGCTAAAGCGTCTGTCTGCGAAAGCATAAAATATGAAAGTGATCGCATTCGCCGATTCCAGTTGACAGTTATTTCGGGACACATTTAATTAAAAATATTTGAGTATTTTACGAGGGAACTTACGCTTACGTAATTCGCCTACACAGACTCCATTGTTTCATTAAATTGAGGATCATAACCTTTTTAAAGGAATGCGTAGCTCGTTTGTCTCCCGAAGCTAGAATTACCAGTTCGATTCCTTCGGAGGATATGCACATAACGCGACCATTGTCGTTACAGCTATTTATCTCATTTAAGATGTATCTGAGTCACTAGTAAAAACGTAAAAACAATAAAAACTGCTTGCTTAAAATTAAAATTTTTAAATTATTGGATTTACGTATTTAAATTTTCGTAATGTCCAATGATGCGTTGTAAGTATACGCTTTAGACAATTCTGGTATTTATTTTTAAGATGGAAAGCTTGTGTTATTTTAAAAACAAAACGGCCTAAAATAATTTTAGTACTAGGGCGGAATAATTTTCAAATTTTAATGATTCCTAAATGATATCAAACAGGTGTAATACAGAATACAGCTGAAAGGAAACTATGAATATTTGCATGTCATCCTTCCTTTAAGTAATTAAAACATTTCCGTTGCCATAATTCTCTGTGTGCTATACCAAATTTTCCTATACCCTCCATTATATTTAATTTAGACGAAATATATATGAATACTTTATTAGGTATTATTGTGCCATAAACTATGAGAAAGTTATAAGTTACTAACAATAATGTATTTAATGGAGAATAATACATTCATCATAGAGAGATTGATATCATTGCTCTAGTTTGATTGAATAAAAATCCTCGGTTTTACAAATTTAAAACAATCCCAAAAAATAAATGAATCTGATTTGAATTTAAACTCCATTCAACTACTAAAACTTGCTTAAATTAGAAGTGATCCGATCATAACTCCGAATCTCTTATTGATTATTCAATTTATTTCGTAAAACACAAAAGAAAATTCAATTGCAAAAGATATTTACAGATACACAGCACAAAGAAATAATAATCAGTCCCGTTTAGTCGTGGAAAGTGATCCGAGTTCACAAGATTTGAGAAACCCGAAATTTGTTAAGAGAGAGACAGTTCGACAATCCTGTTACTTTCCGAAAACAAAATTTACGTTATATTTTACCTTTTAAAGCATCAGTTGCTCGTGATGACGTCACAAGTCGAGATTGATGTCGGTTTCATATTCCCGGTTAGTGTTGGGAGTAAAAGGGTGAGAGCTTAAAGGGGATGGGGAGGCAGGAGAAAGAGGATGGGGAGGCTGTATAGGACGAAAAAGATGAGAAAGGAAGGCGGGAAGTTCGGAAAGTGAAAGATAAATAGACGTATCTATTTGGACAAGGCTGTGGCTTATTAGCCCCCTCTTACACTTAAACTCATTCGAAAGTTAATTTAAAATTACAATAAAGAGTAAAAATAAATATTTACAGATTCGTGTAAAACGATAAAAAAAAGCAGAACAATATTCAATAAAAAGTAAAATAACAGACGAAAATAAAGAATAACCGAAACAAAGTGAATTATTTTGTTAATTTGCGTAGGAAAGCAAAATAGAAAGAAAATATAATTTTTACTGACATGAAAAAATGGTAGTTTATAAAATGTAGACAGACGGACAAACTGAGAAAACGTGCACAACGAGACAGGATAATGAATCGATCGTCTTAAAAAAATGTCTCCAGCTGCTTGCTTTAGGAGGAGTAAACGTTTCAGAGACCGACAGACGGTCAAACCGAACGAATAAGCGGATTAAAAAAAACGCTAAAAACACTTGAAGGAAAATATTCAATATTCACAGTGAGAGGAGGATGAGAAAGACCAGTGCAAATTATACATAGTTGAGCTAATGGAACTTATACCTATACCAAGCGATCCACACGGAGAGTTATACTAGAGAAACACCTATATACACACACACAAAAAAGGAGGAAGTTAGGGAGAGAGAGAAAGAGAGAGTTAATGACGGTATGATTGCTGTGTACCTCCGAAAGGTTTATCGTCCCCATCATTTGGGAGGAGAGTGAAAAAAAGAGGACGGAAAGAAGACGATGAGGAATTTCGGAGGTGAGAAAAAAGACGGCATTACCCGAAAATGTAATTGAAGATAGCCGATCGAACGCGAGTGAGGGCCGTCGGAAGGGTTGGAATGAGAAGAGGAGAGGAAGAAGACGGGAGGGGGGGAGAGAGAGAGAGTGGGGGGTGGGGAGGGTGGAAGAAGAGAAAGGAGGAGAACGGAAGGAGGCAGAGCAAACTCTTCGAGCCAAGACCCTCCTACCAACTCCTCCGCACGGATTACTCTGCGAATCAAGGCGCCTGATTGGTGTGGGTAGCATAGGCAGGAAGGGGAATTGTTAGAGAGGGATGGAGGGAGAGAGAGGAAGAGAGAGAGGGGAAGAGAGAGAGGGAAAGAGAGAGAAAGAGAGAGAGGGAAAGAGAGAGAGAGGGAAAGAGAGAGAGAGGGAAAGAGAGAGAGAGAAAGCGGAGGGAATAAAGGTTTAGGTATTTCGTGAGCGAGGGTCACGTACATCGAGAAGAGGAAAGTGTGACAGAGACTTCTTCTCTGTCCTCCTTTTGACCTTCCTTATCGACTGGTTAAATATGCGTGTCTGAAGGTGCAGATTTCGTTCGAAGATTAATTATAACAAGTTAGGCAAGTATACAACGTATCACAAATGGGCGCGTTTCGTGCAATGGAGTATTAGAAAGAAATTATATACCTGTACGTAGAACCCGAGAACGAACATGCGGACGGACGGACGGACGGACAGACCGACGATAATAGGCGCTCACGCTGGAAGCGAAACGCGCCTAAAACGAATGATATTATTAATAAAAATAATCGGCAAGCCCTAAATATCGTAGGCGATATAAAGGTGCACAAACTTCTTGAAGTACATTTTTTAAATAATAAAAAAATCAAGAGATTTTGTGAGAACTAGCTGTTCTGTAATTTTTTAAACCCGATGTAGATACGGTAAACGCTGGTTTTTATCATACACGGCAAGTAAATATAATACTTGCACAAAACGTGCGAGATTTATTTATAAGCGATCCTGAATTGGGAGCGCATGGTATTTCACGTGTTTACAGTATGTGAGAAAGCTCGTAATCCATACGAACACATGTTTTCCACGAAATATTAAACTTTTCTCCGTGCAGCTCTTTCCAAGAAATTAACCCCCGAGTTACAAAAGAGACTACCACATTCATGAAATGGAAACGAATTAATCGGTCCAAAGAAGATGCGGGGGACTTGATAAGACAAATGACAAATAAAGAAAAGAATGGATTCCTTACATTGTGACAAGTGCGACATTTCATGCAAGGATGTACACGGTAGTACGCTTCGAATGAGTATAAAGGGAAGAGGCGCTGTGGTCGCGGCTGACTTCCTCCCTAAGGTAAATAGAAAGAGACAAGATGTGCCTTGATGTTTGGCAGGTGCAGCGAACTGCCATGCGCAATAACATGACAAATTCACCAAGCAGCACTCGTGATTCGGGTTCGGTCCCAAAACAATATAACTCACTTGCTCTTACGAAGAAATTCGCTCGAGTTAGCATTTCATCCGCTCCACACGTTTCTATCTCTCTCTGTGAATCCCACAACCGAACCTTCTTGGCTTACCTGTGATCACATAACTGCGAATGTTTAAAAAGTATTCGCTTATACACTGAATTCATCTCCGATTAATGAGGTCGAGGAACCGATGAGAATCGACCATTAACGACCGCTAAAGGAGTTTTAGAAACGTCGAGAGGATGGCAGTAAAACTGTATTCGGGAGGTGAATCGTTTACGCGGTGGGATGAATAGCTAAAAAGAAATATTTTTTATTCTTTCGAAATGCCATGACAGAAATTTTACAAAGGATTCATTTTGTAAAGTGTAGAAACGATTCTTTAGTCAGCAAATTTAGGAAACATTGCATTGAGGAATCATTTTAAACAAATATATTGAATAGAAAGGACACAAATCGGAATATTTATCCCATATTTAACTATAATCCGTAATTATATCTGCAATACCTTATTATCAGAAGAGTTATGGAATGTAATCGATCTGATTTTCTATTTTTGATATACTAATTTAAATTTAAATTCGGTATGTAAAGGCAATGATCAACGTCATTCCAAGAAGATTCTTAGAACTACCGTGAAAATAGAATAAACAGTAAATACTTTAGCTACCAGTGTTACTAAGAAATGCTCTTCGTTACGGATATTTAAGTAAATTTTACTTAGCTTATACATTCAGATAAGTAATTTATGCGAATTTATATAATTAAAATGATATTTAAATTATCTTCAAAAGTGTTTACGAAAAACATCTCGTTTTATTTATCATTGTCGACTTCATCGTAGGTATTCGTAATCTTCGCTTTAAATGACAATGATTTCTTAAATGAGGGCGTTTTTCCCTCGCATTTATCCAAACGAACGACTAGAATTTCAACAAATCCTAACGCTCACATGAATAAGTTTTTATCTCTGTCCCGATTTCCCATTCTTTTATACCTACTCGTATATCAAGGAAAATCGGGGCGTTATCACATTATCTTCGATAATTGATCGCAACATAAAAAGATCCCGCTTTATAGCAACAGTATCGAAACCTCCGATCGATGGCTGTCGCGCATGCTTAAAAAAAATAGCCCTCCGCTAAAATTGGCAGGTTTAGTTTACACTGTAAATATAACGGTGAAGAGAGGCTTGGGCAGGATAAATAATGCGGAAGAGAGAGAACGTTTAGGGAGGTATTGTGGGTCAGAAATACGAGAGGGGGGGAGGGGGGGGAGGAGAAGGGAAGGGGAGCGTTAGGCATAAATTCATAGGATCTAATGAACGGCGTAAAAATCGACCATAAAAAAGAACAAAACACGGATTTCGACGCGCGAAAAAATGAACGCCGCATAAAAGGGAAGAGAGCTCAGGGGAAATACTCTGCCCGCCCAGCTTCAACAACCGCAAAACGGAACAGAGGGCGAAAGAAGATTAATCATATTAAACGTGTCATGGACAAAACCTAAAACACGGCGGCATACCGGCCTAAGAACGCAAAACTCGGGCTGGATCCTCTTTGAAATGTCAAGAAAATTAAAACCGTCAAATAGCGAACGCCAAAATAAACAGCGGTGACGTAAAAATATTTAAGCAAGAGCGTTTTTTTTATTAATCTTAAAAAAGAAAGTTAGGACAAGTTCCTTGTACAGACTCGGCCCTTCCCATTTGAATTGTCAAAAAATACGACGTCAAAGAGAAGAGCTCCTTTCGTGAGATTCGTTCGTAAAGGGTCGCCAGTTTATTGCACGAGCGTGGGCAAAATGGCTTTCCATGTTTCCATTTGCTTCCCCTTTAAGTCACCCTTAGGTCGATATCGCACTGGAAGTCTTGCAGGCGCGCGAGCCAAAAAAAGGGGGCAAAAACCGTAAGTCTATCTGCTTTACTGCTACACGCGTCTAAAAAGAAAACGAGCCAACAGGAAACACTTGATGGGGAAACTCGAGAGTGCCATTGCAAAGATGATACGCAAAGCACGTTCACTTAGTTATTTTGGGACGCATAGCAACGCATTCGGAAGGCAAGATTATAAGACATGGAGCTTTTTAATGTCACCAAAATATTATGCTAGCCTTATGGGGAGGTATTTATCATAGTAAGATGGGTTGCTTTCAAATATGATGATCGTTGGCTTAGAATCCTAACAAAGTCATAGTCATTCTTTGGTCGTCACCGTTACTTATTTTGCCTATATCTTTTTAATGGATATCTGAATAAATAAATAAATAATAAATTATTAACATTAATGTTGTCCTTGATACTGCTTGTCAAGATATTCACAATCGTTGAAAAAAGATGTTATCTTCTCCGGAGATAGTTGAATTTAATTATTAGTAATTTTCACTGAAATTGTTTTTTCAGTTTAAATTAGTCTAAAATCTCTACCGTTAAGTTTACCCCAATAAATTTTTCAATCCTGAGTAAAGAGAAGCATTTAGAAGGTCTAATAAGGAGAATTTTACAATCCTTTCGTTCATTATGATGTAATGTATCAAAAGGAACGTGGTAGAGAATTCGCGTAGCTTAATTTCTTAGTTGAATTTCATTTAATTCATCTCGGAAATTTATAATCTTCGTGTTCGTTGGTTTCTGTACAACGTTTAGATGCATATTTTAAACGAATAATATACAAGCAATAAATTCCATTCGCCTATAATAAAATATGGATTTAGAGATGTCTATGGAACGTATATTATGGTTACAGCTTTAATTTCTATCATCCATAAATCCATGGAAAGACGTTATATATAAATTTCCATGTTAAAAAATTATGATGCAAATTCTTATTTCATGGAATGATGTCAATCCTTTTTAAACCAACAGACCGTTGAACAGCAGAAGCTGATTGCAGCATAATCAGACGAATCAACATTTGTAGATATTTGACTGCCCTTGACATATCATTTGTGAAAAATAAAATGGTAACTGCCGACATTAATTTTCTTTATGTGATGATATAATTAGATTAATTTGCTCTAAATTGGTTGGACAGTCTCCGTAGACGTCAGAAAGGTGCGAGTGTATCTCGGTTTCTCTGATGAGTGACATAAAAGCCTTGTCGCGAAATTCTTCTTCAGTTTGACGTGTAATATTAATAAAAACTAAATGTTTATGCCAAAATTAAACAATGCGCAAACCTATAGCCTGTTAATTTTGAGAATGATTATATTTCTGAAATTTCACGCAATAAGCAAGAGTTTACAGTTTGTATAATGCCTTTGTATTCATTAATACAGCACTTAAGACACTTTAAAGTAATATTTTTGTAAACATTGTATTAATTAAAATGGAGCACAAAATACGTTATTCGGACGTTTATATTACATTATTAAGTTCGTTTTAGGTATTTTAACACAGAATGAACAAATTGATTTTTATAATTAAACATAGGTTCGAAAGTAATTTTATTGACTTTAAAATAAGTCGACTTTTAAAAATTCCCACAGAAGAAAGTAATATTAAGTCAACATTTGTAGAAATAGCAGTAGAAATAAATTAAGTTCATTGAAATTAAATGTAAAATTATATCCTTCTTTTAATCCTTGATCGGAAATTACGCTAGCTTATGAAGAAAAACAAGCATCAAATTTTACATTTAAAAAAATTATGCATTAAAAATTAACAAGCAGCACTCGGAGAAAGCAGGAAAATCCGACAAATTATTGCAAAAACATCCACCACCCTTAGTGCCCAACCGGCGGCAGATGGGGCGGAATTTCGCAACGTATAAACCTTCTTCCGCAAATAATTCCTCCACTTATCGCGGGGGCCATCCGAGTTAAGCCAGTTTGGAATTGGGGTATCTAAACCAACACAAAAGGAATTCCTTACCGGAGGTTTAGAACGGGAACGGAAAGAATCCGTCAGCTTATTCTCTTCTCCCGAATTCCAGGATAAACTACTTTGAGAGCACCTGCTGTATTTATCATTTTATGAAACACAGCTACGCTCCTTCACCAACCCCTGGGGACTCTTCATTTTCCATTTCCCTCTCTCTAGGCATATATAGGTATATATTTCCCATCTCACGCGCCCACCCATTCCCCCCCACTTGTCCCGATTAGTAACATCCCTCACCATACCCGTGAGCCGCCCTTCCTTTTTTTTTCGCATATCCGAGGTAACGCCGCTCTTCTATCCCGCGGCGACGAAACAAATGAAAACCGTGTGCTGCTGCACCCGTACAGCTAGCTGCACAGCGATCTCCCTTTTACATCAATCTTCCTCTCCCAGGCTCTACAATACTCTTACTCCTTCGCTTCCCCCACTTTCTCTCTCTCTCCCTCCCTGCAGTCCTTAATCCTTTAACTCAGTGGAGCCACGCTATCAACCTCATTCCTGCACTCTCTCATCAATACCCCACGGCACAGCAGAAGCAAGATGGAAGTGGGGAAGAATAGGGACGGACGGCACAGCAGCGGCGGCGAGAAGGGAGACTTTATCTGCCCGTCCGAACCGACGTTTCGCCATCCCTTTGAATACCCCTCGTGGAGGCGGGAGCATCATCCTTGGGAACCCTTCCCTTCTATATAGCTCCATCTCCTGGGACACCGTGGAAACCTTTTTGAGAGTGGCGAGCTACCCGCTCCGAGTCTATTCCCAAAGGAACAGCCACGGAGTAATTACTCCCGAACACTTTAGGAGCGTGAAGGTATGGGAGGAGAGAAAGAGAAGAAGGGAGGGAGGAACATAAAGGAAGATGAAGAGAGGGAAAGAATATAAAGAAGACAGAAAGGAAGAGAATGTCCGAAATGGAGATGGAAAGGAAAGAAGATAAAGAAAATGAGGAATTTGGAGGAAAAAACTGACTGTATTGGAGAGAGAGAGAGAGAGAGATTCGGAGGAAAAGGAGAATGAGTGAGAGAGGGGAATAAAGAATGTAAAAATGAAAGAATGAAGGGAGGTAACGGGAGAATGAGACGTGGAAAATGACCGAGGTTTTCAAAGAGGGAAAGAGTCGAAATGGTGGATTGATGTAAGGGGAGTGAGGATAGGATAGAGCGTGGTGTGAGGCGCGGGGGTGGGAGAGAAAGGGGGGAGGGAGGACAGAGAGAGAGAGAGACGAACAGGAGGTGTATCGTCAGAAGTGGAAAGGTCGCGGCGATGTTGTTCGGTTAAATGGGACAGCCTGATAGCTTCCAAGAGAGAGATAGAGAGACGCCCTTTTCCCCATGGTGATCGTGTGTGTGTGTGTGGGTCCGCGAGGTGTGGTATGTACTCTACGGCACGCCGGTGGGAACACTCTCCAGTGAAGAAAAAATGAACTCCTCAAAACATTTTCTCCTCCGACACCATTTACATACGTGTGTATGTGTGCGTGCGTTATAGTACTTGCGGCAAACAAATTCGCTTGAATTCGTCCCCGGACTCGTTCTCCGAGTAACTGCTCTGCTTTCGAGCCAAGCCGCTTAGTTTTCTCTGCGATTTGGATGTGTTATAAGGCTGTATAGCGTTATACGGCGTTTTGTGACACTTTTTTTTCGGTTTCATCTGTGTACACGTATTCGACATATCTAAAAGGTCAGCAGACACTCTTTTGAAGGTTATTACGAAAATAAAGCTTAAATTCCTTTCCAGTACAATGAGATGAATATGATAATGGTAGCTCAACCGTTTATGTTCTCTAGAAGCAGAAGAGAAAAGTTGGTATTTTGGCTTAACAGTGATATGGCAATTGTTGTGGAAAGGAGGGTAATATAAAATATATATATATTGACTATTGGTAAGAAATTTTCTAATTGTATTTTCTATTATACAGGATGCTTTTTTTTTACTTGATATATATAAGATATAAACTGGAAAATATTTCTGATAAATTTTTTATGATGTTCAAAAATAAAATGCTAAAAGTTGTGACTAACATTCTAAATACGTAAACGTGTTCTCTGCAAACATTACTGTCATTGGTTATATTTCCGGGAAATGATACGAACTAGACGGAACAACCCATTGATTTCAGAAATTGTTATAATGTATGAAAATGAATGATATGAAAAAATGGCATAAGTGCCCCTTAAAACGTTTAACCATTATTAAACAAAGGGCTTTATAACCGCTTAAAAACGTCTTCTGTCCTAGTTCTATATATATATATATATATATATATATATATATAGAACTGGACCGCTGGTTTTCCAATATATTTTATTAATTGGGGACGTGGGGCAATGCATAGCCAAAATGCAACAACCGAACTGGGTAAATGTCGAGTCTCCTGGAAATGCTATTCATCTATTAAACTGTCGCTAGGATCGCAAGGTAGGCCATTATCTATCATTCAAAATTAATTAGACCCGTGTTACAAAACGCCACGTGGGACTCGACTGATTTGTGTTTCTTAGGGCAGTAATAAAATTCCAAACTTCATTTTCGACCGTACCGTAAGTGATGCATTGGCCAGATAGGAAATTGAAATACGGCCGTTTCGAATTCACTGCGTTCCGTTTAATGAATTTCAGCAGGTATCGGCTATCCTTGTCAAGGGGTTAATTTGACGGGCCACTTTTCATGAATGTACAAATACTCTTCTTTTTCCTTTAAAATCCGTGATTTATAAGCAAGTCGAAAAATGATATTTTCAGGAATATTTGCGGTGTAAATTATAAATATGCACTGACTGATTTATATATACTGAGAGACAAATTGCATGTAATTTTTCACAAAATCATCGATATGTTAGTACTTTCTGCCAAAGAATTTTATTTAGGTTAATTGATCAATGTTAATTTTAAATCAAAGTTCTATATCATCAATAGGCCTTCCTATGTTCAGCCACTAAAGCAGGAACTTCTAAACTTTTTTTGCTGACTTCCCCTTTGGAGCATTTTAAATAATCACGTACCCTATAAGAGAATTTTTTTAATGTTCGAGTACTCCTTACTACATTTTAAAGTGATAATGAAATGACGTATTTATAACGTTAAAATTTACAGTTTTGGCGTGTACTTTCTGGCTCTGGAACTTTTTCTCTATTTTCTGCATTCAACGTATCCAGTGAAAGCCTGCATTTTCTTATCAATACAAATTGTATTTATAAAAAAATCGTTCATATAACTTGAAGATTTGAAAATTAATTCTTTTCTACAGTCTCTTTATAAACCCGATTACAATCCGATAAACGGAGAAAAGGACGATTTAAACGTTGCATTCATGTCGTAGATATTGGTGCGCATATTATTCCTACAAAATCCTCTCGCATACAAATGTGCCGTGTTCCAGCCCGGTGACAATCCAGTCCTCGCAATCCGTTTCGAAAAGGTTTTAGAAAACTCCGCCGTCCGCACTTTTATGCAAATCCTTTTGCAGTCGCCGTTCGCGTGAATCTTTATCGCCAGATCGGGTCGAGAGGACCCGTCCCCTTTTGCGCACAGCTTCCTCACTACTCCCCTATAGCTCAAAACAGTCCTCCACGAGTCCTCCTCCACTCATTCTGCTCTCCCTAAGGGGCTCCACGGACCTCTTAAAAATAAAAAAAAACTCCCATCGTTCGTTGTCACGAGCAGTGCACGACGGCATTCTGGGTAGAGGGTATAGAAGGGGAGAGAGAGAACGGCGGGGTAGCTCATCCGAATAAAAAAACACACAGTCGCGAGATAGTTAATCCGAAGCACTAAAGCTACCATACAGCTCGGAACCCTGCCAGTCCATCAGACTGAGTAGGAGACCGTGAAAGTGGAGAGAGCGTGAAAATGGATAGAGGAAAGAGAGATGGCGAGAAGATGAAAACAGAACGAAGAGAGAGAGAGGAAGAGATAGGAGAGGATGAATCAAGAGAAGGGGAGGAGAGAGAGAGAGAGAGAGAGAGAGAGAGAGAGAGAGAGAGAGAGAGAGAGAGAGAGAGAGAGAGAGAGAGAGAGAGAGAGAGAGAGAGAGAGAGAGAGAGAGAGAGAGAGAGAGAGAGAGAGAGAGAGAGAGAGAGAGAGAGGTGATGAGAGGAGGTGGCGGCGAGATAGCTTATAGAAACCGAGATAAAAATGGACTAGATTACGGAAGAGAAGAAAGGGTGCGGAGGCGAGCGTAAAAAATGTAACGGTTCGAGTGAGAGATGAAGGAAAGCATAAAAATCATATGTGAGCCGACAGGGAAAGAAAAGTGTAGGAGGGAATTTAAGGGCGGAAGAAAACACATATGGGAGGAGTCGTCGAGGGGTGAAAAAAATCTGTTAAAGGTTAGGAGGCGAGAAATTGAAGACGGGGGAGTGGAATAACGGAGATCGAAGGAGATAAGGAGGAGGGTCATAGGGGAAGGGAGGGAGGGGAGAGGGGGGGGGAGAGAGAAGGAAAAAAACGGGGAGAGGGAGGGATGAAAATAAAGAAGATAAACAAGAAAGAGGGGGAGAAGCGCTGTAAAAAAAACCAAAGAAAAAGTGCGAGAGTGACAGATGGGTGAAGAGAAGATTGGATGGCCGAGGAGGTGATGGGTTTCGGAAGATGGATATGGGAAACGGCGTGCTAGAAATGGAAGAGAGGAGGAGGAGGAAGAGTATAAGAGGGTTGGGAGGTAGAGAGAGAGAGGAGGGGGGAGTGGGAGGGGAAGTTGAAGAAGGATGAGGGTGAGTGAAGAGATGGCGCTTATTGGAGAGGAGTACACACGACGGAGGACGGCTACTATGGAAATGCGTAAACTCTCCGATACCGGAGACGGGGAGAAAAAAGAGAGGAGGGTTAAACAGAGGAGGAGTGAGAATATGAAGAAGAGGGGGAAAAGGAGGGAGGAGGAGGAGGAAGGAGTAGGATAGCCGGCGGTATGGAAGCAACCAGCGCAACGTAAGAGCTTTTTTTTTTGGTGTAGGAGGAGAGAGGAAGGAGAGAAAGATCGCATGCGGAAAAGCATGAAGATTGCCAGGGCAAAGAGAGATGGAGGGAAAATTTTTCAGAGAGAGAGAGAAACGATTGGAAACGGCGATGAAAGAGTACTTTTTAAGGGTAGGAAGACGTATGGTGAACTCCCGCGTGGAAAAAAGTTGTTTTTTTTCGAGCGGAAAGGGAATAAAACAGAGAACGTGGAAACAGAAGTGTGATAAAGTTCACGTTTGACATCGTTTGCCGGGAAATATTCCTGCGACCGAGAAGAAACTTTTTTTTGTTTATTCGCGAAACGAATTTTCCAGGCCGCGCATTAATCGCCGGCATGTGTTTGTGTGCGCGCCCGCGCGCGCATTAAATCTCTATATGGAAGGTTCGAACCTCCCACTGGTATCAAACAGTTTCGCTAAAAAAAAAAAAAAACGGAGGGCTCGATCCCGTCGCTGAAAAACGAGTTTTCTTTTTCGAGTTTACAAAGGTTAGAGGGAACGTTTATGATTTTAAAGCGACGAGAAACCACTCTTCCGCCACACCTTCCCCGATGGTAATCTCGGCATGTGTTGGGGGAGAGGGGGAAAAATGATGAGAGATAAGTAGATGTTCCCTCAGGTTGAAAGGGAGAGGCGATAGATGGAGCCGCAAACGAGATCTTAAAAGGGTAAAAGCATAAAGTGGGAACGAAAGATGGTCAGAAGAAAGCATCATTCGAAGGAAGAAAAAAATAGAGGAATAGATAGGTATAGAGAGAGAGAGAAGAAGAGAAAAGAGAGACGAACGGAGGGAGCGAAAGAGAGCAAGATAAGGTTCGAGATAAAAGATATATAAAGGGATATGTAACAGCATATGCGCGAGAAACGCTCAAAAAAGGGTTGATAACGGTAAGAGGGAAAGGAGTAGTTGCTGGATGGCTTACAGGTGCAGGAAAGCCGAGGAAAGCGTGAGAGAGAAGGGTGGAAAAGGAAAGGTGGCGTGGGAGAGTGAGAGTGTGCGTCCGAGAACGTGTGTGTGTGTGAGAGAGAGAGAGAGAGAGAGTGCGAGTGTAAAAGCGTCGGACTGCGGTTATTGGAGAAGGTTATTCGAGATGACTTCTAGGAGATAAATAAGGGAAAGCCGAAGGGGAGAAAGCGGTGTAGCTTAGATAGAGGGGAAGAGAAGAAGCCAGAATTTCTTCCAAGAGTGGAAGTGGGTGCGAAGAAAAAAAGAGAGAGAGAGAAAAGGTGAGGAGGGGAATACTGTTTTGGGAACGCGAAGGGAGAGAATCTGGACGCGAAGAGGAAAATGAAAAAGAGGATGGCTAACAGGGAGTTGCGATCGAACGAGCGAGCGAGCGAGAGGGGGAGAGAGGGTAAAGTGGAGCAGGCGTGCGGGATCCCTAAGCCTCTCCGCGCCGTCGTCGTGGGGCGAAAAACACGACTGCGCCCATTACCGGAGCGTCTCCTTGCTTCCGAGCACTGTCACCCGCAATAACCGGGGTCGAACGACGAGTTCAGCATTGGGTGGAGAGATCTGCCACACAAAATCAATGCGGGTCTCGAGTAAGGGATGGGAGGTGGGGAAGAGGGGAGGCTAAGGTTCTAGGATATTAGTTTTTTCCCCCTACTCCCTCCTTTACGTTCTTCAAAAGGACGGTTACGAGAAGAGTTTTTTCGGATGATCGACGTTTGCGTACGGGGGAAAAAAGCGCTGTTGCGATTCTGGAGTCGTTTATTTTATTTTATTTTTAAAGAGACAAACGAGTGAAACAAGGATGAGTGTTTTTGTTCTAGTCCATCGCAAAATGAGCGGAATCGCGCGTGTTTTTTCAAGAAAGGGAATAATAATATAAAGTGGACGGATGCAATCCCGCGTAATGCTCGCTCGATAATCGCATTGGAAGCATGAAATATTTACGATCTACTTACCAAACGTCTACGAATTCATGTTTCTCAGCGAGTGAACCGCTTTCGAAATGACGGGAGGGGAAAATCTAGCGCAAGGTAATGCGAACTTTGGAAAGTACGTTTGTTAAACCTTAATAAAGCAGGGAGATGGAAGTGGAATTTCGAACACGAAAAAAATAGGGCTCATATGCTTTTCTTTTCCATACATCATTAACGGCAATAGATTGGGACGAGATACTTTCCATACAGCGAAAGAAATAGTGAAGTATTTGCCAGGGTGATCCGTTGGGAGTGGAATGAGGTGAGAAGGGAAGGGAAATATACGGCTTTTTAAAGGAGCGCCCTCTTAACAATGAAAAACGGCGCTTCCACTTCATCGGAGCAATCCGGATCCCAATTTAAGATACAATGGGGTCGCCTAGCTACACTAAGGCACGGAAAAGGCCTGACTTAGTTATTTTTATAACGATAACGGGGAGAAACGATAGTCGAGAAGGTAAGAGTTAGAGGATTAAGGGTATTTCTTTGCAACAGGGATACGGACATCCGGTGGAAAATCTGCAATAGAGCTTAAATTAAGCGCTGGATCTATCCCTTATTTAACATTATTCTGCTTTGTTTCTTCACGCAAGGCAGATATTTTTTAAGGCATCAATTACCATTTATGTATTTAACGGATTTTATCAGTAAAATCTATGTATATTTCAAAATTGAATTGGTTTATACACGGTTTAAGAAATACCTCACAACACAACTAATAATAATTAGAAAACTATGAAGCAAATGTTATTTTTTGCGCCTTCTAACCAGTCAGTTGGGCTGCATAGTTTCAGAGGTAGATATTTAATGCCCATTAATAATTTCATTGACGATAGCTTTATATTAACCATACGTATACGTGCACCGTGATTAAAAAGCAATAAATCACAGTATTTTAAAAGAAAACTGTCGGTAAACTGACTTCAAAAACCCTTAAATATATCGCGAAGGATTTACAAAATTTTCTCTTAGCCAATGTGACGCAACCAAACAACGTGATGCTTGTAAGTTGTTACTTACTCGCTATATTTTTATAACTATGCAGAAGAGGGTAGCTGCCATATGAAAGCTCAGACTGACGAACGTATCCGCTTAACTCATCAGCTAACATGTTCGTCGTAGCGTGATCAAATTAGCAGCCGTCGTAAACAGTGCATATTTTTTAATATTCTATAAAATTTCTTTTTCCTCGGCCATTTTCATTAGAAGTATAGTATAATCAGAAAATGTGCTGCGAGATAATTGCAAAATCCGGTCCAATTCAATCTGCCCCTTCAATTGCGACATTTGTGAAAACCTCTACTTCATCTCGCAAATAATTAAGGTATGTACAGCGAGACTCACTTGTAACGAAAATAAAAATGCTAAATAAATATATCTTACAATTAGTTTAATGTAATGTGTCATAAGGATAAAAAAAACAAGATTTCTGTATGAAAAAAACTTGTTAATTATGCTGTTATTCATATATTAGAAACGGATAGATGCCATATTTCTGTTTCTTTTCCAGAAATCGAAAAGTCTATATATGTTTGGTCTGTTATTCTAGTAATCAGGGAAATAAACTAAATATGGAACAAATGAAGTTGTGCAGCTATTAATATCTAAAAATAATATAAAACACATATCCAGCGTCACAAAAACATAATATCCAAGAATCAAAAAAATTCTCATTATTTTTTGGAATTTATGTAACGCGAACCTCTTATTTATAAATTAAAACGTGAATTTTTTACGAATACAAATAATCCAATTGCCCCGTTACCAGAACGCCGGAGAAGGTCCAAGTGCATGGCTACGGTTAAAACATGTTTAAGTGAATTATTATGTTTGAATATTTAACTAGGTAATCTAAATTATAGAACTTTTATTTTATCGATACTATTTTTAAAAATCATCGTTTATAATGGAGGATTAAAAATTAATCATCGAGTAAATGATGATTGCAGCTGGTCATTCGCAGACAAAATCTGTAACAGAAATGTTTCGGAATTTCGGAGGATGGGTTTCAGTTAGAAATTCTCCAACAGATAAGACATATTATTTAATTATGACCAATTTTAAAGGCGATGGCAAAGATAAAACATATTGTGCTGAAAAATTTCTTCGAACATATGGATAATTGGGACGAATCAGTTTTGGCATTTTATACTAGGTATGTAAAGGTAGTTTTATGATGATATACGTTGAAATAAAATAATTCTGTTATTTAAATTGTAGAATTATTTAGTCCTTCCGTGTAAGGAATACCTAGCATCGACATTGATTTTAAAATATTCATAGTTCTCTGAATCGGTATTCTTAAGGAAATGTAAGCTTCATTCTTCAAATAATACAACACAGTGAATGTTTACGCCTAAATATTCCTTTTATTTATAATACCATAACTGAGTTTACTTCCTGCTTCAAGGAATTATTATTTCACATAATTTACTAATGCTATAAAAGGCAACTCTGAAGAATAATGTACGTAAATAAACATTACTTTTTAATTAGGATCCCATAGAAAATATTTTTCCCATTATCACTAAAGTTGCTTAAGGTATTCGTGGAAAATCCTGCAATAATTAAGCTATAAATCGTATACATGCATTTTCGTTAATGAGGTCATTATGCCAGAGTGTCTTGTTAATGGAAAGACAAACAAACTTGCAAAACGAAATTCCAATTACGGAACAAATCCTTTAAACTGCATGAGCCACAATAACGTACGATAAACTCAAACTAAAAGTTTCCGCGTGCTCGGAATATATAGTCAAAATAGCCGAGTCAACGTTTAACCTTTACTGCATTAAAAGAGAAAATTAAATAAGAATACTAATTAGGTAATTATCGAAATCTAAATAAAAACAAGTCTCGGTCCGAATTAAACCGATAAAAACAAAATACACAAACCCTGACTGAAAACGCTAATTAACGGAACTTGTTCAAAATTCGACATGAATTTCAGAAGACAGAAATCCAACTAAAATTACGGAAATACAAGAAAAGTACTAAAAACCAAACAGGACTGGAAAGAAATATTTGCGTGAATTAAGTATGTGCGAAACCGGTTTTTTTAAACGGTTGCCTTCAGAAACCAAAAACAGAAACTATTTTTAACCGTTTTTGTCGGGATAAAAGAATGTAAATGAAGCGGGATTGAAGGAGAAAGAGCAAAGGAGGGAAAGAGAGGAGAAAAGTGAGAGGAAGGAGAACATTTGGTACAGCAGCGGGGGAGCTGATTTTGTGATATGGGATGGAAATGGGTGCAGGAGAGCTTTTACAGAAAGAGAGAGAAAGAGGGGAGTAGGTAGTGATTGTTGGTGGGAGGTAGGTTAGTAGAGAGAGAGAGAGAGAAAAAAAGAAAGGGGCTGAGGTTCGGTGTGATTGGTGAGCCTCTGGTGCGGCGCGGGTGGCGGTCGGCCGGTGTGCTCCGCTGGATTCATTAACCGCACAGCAGAGGAGGGAATCGCATTGGCCTGCGGGCGGAGGTAAACGGAATGGGGAGGAGGAGCAGAGGAAGAAGAGGGAGAGAGAGAGGGACGAAGGGAAGCGAGATGAGGAAGGCTTTAGCAATAGCCTCCCCTAGGCTCTAATACCCTTTCCATCCACGGCGCCAAACAATAGGACGGAAAGGCGGTAGGGAGAAAGAGTGTATGCGAAGAGAAAAAACCTACAACGTGAAGATGGTATCTAGGAGACGGAGATAAAAAATATCGAAAAGAATAAACAACATTAAGGATAAATATAATTGAAAGCGTTGATTTAAAATCTACGCAGACATACATGCTGGAGACAGATATATACTGAAACGGGGGGAGGGAACTACCTGCCTAGACCAGGGTTCGGCAACCTCTTTGACAAGAAGAGCAATTTTTTCAAAATGTGGATAGAATCCAACATAAGATGAGCCGCAGAGCATGTATAATAAAAAATACGCTATAAATACCGTCAAGCCGTATTTAATGACATCTGTTTATTTAAAAGCTTCACACACACACACACATACCCATACAATGATGTTTTGGAGATAATTCGTAAAAAGAACTTGAGAAACAAAAGAATATTTTACATAAGTTTTTATTCTATGAAAATATAAGTAAACATTCAAATGAAGCAAATAAAGAGATTCTTGCAGAAAACGAATCTAGGACTATAGATGAAAATGAGAAAGTTGAAAATGATTTTTTTTACCGGATACTTCTATTGAGAACTATTATATTATTATCAATTGAGACCGTCATTGTCGCTTGGTTCGCTTTAAGCGGGAGGGTGGGCGTCGGGAGCCGCAGGTAATTCTTCAAAGAGCCGCATGCGGCTCACGAGCCGAGGGTTGCCGACCCCTGGTCTAGACCAAGAATGAAACCCTGGTCTCCCACTCGTCGGGCGAATATTATGCCACTGTACTGCAGAGGCAGTCTAATTCTCTCACTTCAAAAATAGGCATTTCTCATGAGCTGAGATTAAGAGTAGCCAAGCTAGTATCTAATTCCCCAGATAAAATATTTAATATCATGCAGTAGGACCTGTAACGTGAGCTGAGGAGTAGAAGAGGAAAAATTTCTGAGCGGAAGAGAAGCAGGAAAGATATTGTCGAGATGGATTTAAAAAATGGGAACCATTTGCGAAACATGAGCTGTAAGCAAAAAGCGCTGAAGTCAATATGAAGCCTTATGGATGTAAAATAGTGTCTGAAAAAAAAATTTCCAGGGTCTTGAAGGCGGGAATAGATGGAAAAGTGTAGAAAGAGATGCGAATGGGAGAGAGGAAACCGTAGCAAAAAGAGACAAACACGTTAGGAAAGTGTACAACGTATCACAAATGGGCGCGTTTCGTGCAATGGAGTATTAGAAAAAAATTATATACCCGTACGTGAGGGAAATAGCGTTTTAAAGTTCTTATATCCTTCAAAAATAATCCATTTTCTTCCTATTTAATAATAATGCATGCACGCGTAAGGAAATTAAACGTCTGTATGTGAGGTTGTTTATGATGGCAACAATGAAGAAGTAACCATACAAGAAATTTTCTAATCGTGTTCAACTCGATTTAAGACATTTTTGTTTGATTTTCTCGATAACGGCTACTTCTACGATAAAAATGTATAGGAAAGGGAATACTCTTCTTTACCAGTTCTACAACTTTTATCTGAAACATATTTTGATATGAGCAATACTTTACGAGATATGACGAAAATTTAATTTTTCGTCACCAGTAAAGTGGTACCCCTAATTGGCGTACGTGATTCGTTTTTGCGATTTTCTTCTTATATTTGATTGTAAGTCCTTAATATCAAATTTCGTGAAAACCCGTTCCGTAGAAGCCGAGAACGAACATGCGGACGGACGGACAGACCGACGATAATAGGCGAAACGCGCCTAAAAAAAGGGAACGTGAAATAGAACGGAGATAAATCATAATACCGTAATATCCAGTGAAGGGGTTTGAGGCGTAAATAGGAATTGATAGATAATTAAATGTCTTTGTGGCGGGAAAAGGTAAGAATTTAATTAAAAAAAGACGAGAAGATACGGTAGAAGAGGATGGTAGAGGGTGGAGCCCATGAAGAAAAGAGAGCGAGGAAAGAGAAGGGAAAATGGAAGAAGACGTGTTAAACACTTCAGGGAAATGTAACCCAAGGGTTTGAGGAAGTCTGAATTGAGGTTTCGAGTGAAAGAGAGATAAAGAGGGAGCAGATTTTAGATGAGCGCGGTTTAAATCGATCAAGATATAAAGAGAGGAGAATCTGAGTCCGTGTGGGTGTTTGAAGAACCTCCAGAGAGAAGACAAAAGGGAACGAGGGAAATGCCACAGAGGAAGAACTGGAAGTAGTAACGAAATCAAATGAAATTTGAAGAACATCGGATGGCGAGCAGATGCGCGCAGCAAAATCGATAAATAAATAAAAAAGACGAGGAAGAATGTCGGTTAGAGTTTGGCGTTATTCTGCGGAATCAGTGAGGATGAAAACAGGATAGATGTTTTCATCCTTTAGATACGCAGTCAATTTGCTCACTAGGCAGAACGCGCTGAAAGCGATCGAAAATGAGAACGCATCGTAGAAGCGAATAATATAACGAACTGTCAATTTATGCGGGACGTTCTTTTTTTTCGTTGAGTTAAATCTTGCCGCAAAAGTCTTATCGCTAGGCGGACAGATTAAGGCTTGTTTTTTTTAGACGAGTTTCTTATGAGAGTTGGTAAATAGGTAAATTTTATCCGTTTTTACGCTCCACGGGTATGTAACCTGCAGATCCTGAGTCACATGAGGATATGTGGACTTTTGTGCTGTTTCATAATCCAGGATTCGCCAATCTAAGGCACGGGAGCCGTAGGCGGTCCTCGAGAGCATTTTAACCGGCTCGCGAAGCTATGATGAAAAATCGAATTTACCATAGACATTTCGTATTTTAAAATTATGGTCATAAAGCGATCGTTGAAATAACTACCCTAAAAATATGTAGACTTAATTCTCATTTTTATGGTAATACAGAATCTATGAGTAACACAATGAAAACCTTTTTTCGGACTGCCAAAGCAAATGCTAAGGCGGACCTCCAAGTAAGAATGTTTTACTCTACCTTCTCTAAACCAAACGTTTCTTCCTGGTAAATGGCTGAGGACGAAATATTCGTTACTGACCTAAACGTAAATTTTTTTTCATATTACATAATTTCTTTTACGATATATTACTGTATTGGACAGGCAAAAATTGACCTCAATTTGCGCTCTCCGGATTAAATGTTGTCTAAGACAAGAAGATTGTTGCACTAACTTATATGCAATGACTATCTGAGCGGGTAGAATTGTAAAGGGAGAATGTCGGTATGATGCCAGTGTATCAGAGATCTTGAGGGACCTGAAATTGCAGACGGTGAAGCATGGGCGGATTCAAGGGAAGGTAAAGGGGATAAATACCCCACCCATAATTTATGAACACTCGAAAAATAACCATTAAAATCTCGTTCTTCGTGCTGAGCAGTTCATTATGTGTTCTTTCACTCGCTTCACTATAATAGACTGCACCGTTTCACTGTATGTATTCGATTTTTGCTATTAAGTTTTACATTTCCTTCTGATTAAAATATGTATTAAATAATATAGTTTCAAATACTTTATTAAATAACTTCTATATTAACCTCACTCGATATCTTATATCTGTAATATATAGCTGAAAGTAATTTTTATTTCACTTTGAGTTTATACCCGCAAAGGGTTACTTAAAATTCAGTGGAAAGTCGAACTCACTACATGTACACTTATGTATAATTAAGCAAGACAATTGAAGGTGTAATGTGAAGCGCCATATAAATTTTACAAATGCTCTTAATAAACTTTAGTAAATCTGCATTGTTGAATAAGAAGAAACTTATTCTACTGAAACTGTCTTGAATTTTGTCCTTCCTTACCAACAGAACTCACAATTGTAGTAAATCAAAATTTATTTTATTCTTTTTGGTGCATAATACAAAAGTTATTTTTAAAAAACACCTTTTTTATTAATTTATTTCTTCACTCCACCTGGATGAAGACTGGGTCCGCCCATGCGTTGAAGAGTAAAAGAACTGAATGCAAAACTATTTGAAAAGTTTAAAAGCTCCGAGTTCGCTGAAGACGTAAGCGACATAGTTGTACCCATCGGTGTTAGTGAACGTAATGTTAGATCAGAGCGTACGATAAAATATGCCGAAACAGTCGCTAGAACTGAGAAATACTACAGATCCTTTTCCCCAGACGGATAAGGCAGTCCAACAGAGGCATTAGTTAGAGTTCATTTGTGCTGTGACACCTCCTGCCAAACGCTTCTGGCGGCTTGCAGGGTATTAATGTAAATGGAACTGTAAAATTTTAAATATATATTTATATGTACATATTTGGGGCTTTTTGAAATGATTTTATCACTACATATGAATTTGCATTTATAAATTCTCACTTATCACTACTGCGAGTCTTCCAACGTTGAGATGTTTTACTGAATTTGAAAAAAAGTGGCTCTATTTGTTCGGTTGCTTAGCCCGGGTCTGTACGAATATATCAAACGCTTTAACGTTCGACGAATTTTGAAGAAATATGATCTTTAAAATTTGTATTGAAATGAAAAAGTAAATGGTATATTTTGATCAAATAATCTGAAACTTCAACAGAAAAGAGTCAACTGTTTAATTTGTAAAATAGGTACTCGAGAAAGCATTTACGATGGAGATGTAGACCAATTAAAAATGAAAATATATGGCCTAGTGGGTTATTTAAAGACGAGCTTTTTTGAGAAAATTACCATATACAGGGTGTCCCGCAACAGGATGTACATAGCCTAACTACGTGCTCTTGGGATCATTTTGAGTCGAAAAGTTCAAATAAACATGGGTCCGATCTGCAGCGGTTTGTCAAGAAAATGAGAATTAGCATTTTATTGCATTTATAATTTGTACATTATTTTCATTTGATTTTAATTAATTAATTAATAATCTAACATTATTTCAATTTGATTTTAGTTAATTAATTAATAATCTAACATTATTTCAATTTCATTTTAGTTAATTAATTAATTAATAATCTAACATTATTTCCATGAGAATGCCAGGAGAATGCGCGCACATGACGCACATAGGCAAGATGGCAGTCAGTGATTGCCAGCTGTGCACTGACGAGTGAGTGTAGTTTGTTTACTCTTCCTTTCGTTCACTGTGTCGCTGAGTCTTAAAGGCAACGTAACAATGGTTACATTTTCTAACGAAGATTATGCCGATATTCATTTTGTGTATGGTTACTGTTATGGTAACGCAAGAGCAGCAGTCCTGGAATATCATTGGCGGTTTCCTGATCGTAGAGTCCCAGATAATCGAGTCTTCAGTAATGTGCACCGGTGTATCAGCGAGACTGGTAAAGTCCCACAAGCAAAGTCCGAAAGACCACGACGACGCAATGTCAATGTGGAAGATGACATACTGGAAATGGTACAGCGCAGTCCGACTACTAGAGTCCGAAGAGTTTCCAATCGAGGTGGGACCAGCCAGATGACAGTTTGGAGAACCTTGCATGAATTTGGTATGTACCCGTTTCACGTACAAAATGTCCAGGCTCTGCAACCAAATGATTACTTTGCATGTGTAAACTTCTGCAATTGGCTGCTTCAAAACCAAGAGCTGTGCACGAAAACTTTATTCACGGATGAAGCCATCTTCAGCATAGATGGCATCACAAACACAACAAATTCAGGTGTGGTCTGACGATAATCCTCATGCGACCAAGGAAACATATTTCCAAACCCGTTTCTCGGTAAACATTTGGTGTGGTATTATCAGAAACACACTCATCGGACCGGTTGTGTTTGAAGACCGCTCCTCCATAAAGATCTGCCATTGCTGTTGGAAGATTTTTCTCTGCTAACCAGGAAAGAGATGTGGCTGCAACAAGATGGCGCACCTCCTCATTTTGGTAGAGAGGTGACTGCATTTCTGAATCAACACTTTCCAGACCGTTGGATTGGTCGAGGTGGTCCAGTTGCTAGGCCAGCGAGATCACCAGATCTTTCGCCTATGGACTACTATCTCTAGGGTCACATGAAATCCCTGGTGTATGCTGTCAAATCAAACAGTAGGGCTGAGCTGCTGAATCGAATAATGGACTGCGGTGCTCACATAAAAAATGATGACTCTGTGATGAGGGCTGTTACTTCACTTACTTACAAGAAGGGCTCAACTGTGCATCGACAATCAGGGTGGCCATTTCGAGTCACCGAAATGAAAATCAATTTAAGATTGTAATCTAACTTTACTACTACTATTAATAGCAATCATCATGTAACTTAAAATCAAATTGAAATAATATACAAATTATAAATTTTATTAATGCTAATTCTAATTTTCTTGAAAACCGTTGCAGATCGGACCAATATTTATTTGAACTTTTCAACTCAAAATGATCCCAAGAGCACGTAGTTAGACTATGTACATCCTGTTGCGAGACACCCTGTATATATATCTGTATTGGATCGTCGCATTCATTTTATCACCTTGTATTGGAGGTTTTCATTAAAATACGAGACGAAAATGACACATGTCAAATCATTCAATCCGAAGTGTAACTTCTCGTTTATATTAGAATGTGGTTTGAAAACGTCATACCCAGGTAATATAACTAAATCAGAGTTACTATATTACAGGAAAAAAATTCAAGTCCTAACTAAATCCAACGATAGAATCCCTTTAAATTTGAGCTTTCGAAATAAGATCGATCAAAGACATACTGCTCTATCAATTTTACGGGAATAGTTTTATACTAAAGGCTAAATCTATGAGAGAGAAATGCACCTAGTTTTTATGTGCTCTTTAAGTGCATTGCTACTCATCTTTATTTAATAAAAATGCCTTCAGATGGAAATAACGTCTTTAAAGAATCGATGGTGGACCTTTTTACTTTCTCCATAGGTAGTAATGGGAAAGTATTGTGATCACGAAAAAAATCGACTTCGAGATTTCAACGGAAATACACGTTTTAGGTCCCTAGAACACGTTTAGACTATTTTCGGAATGATGTCTGTGTGTGTATGTGATTGTGGGCGCTCTAACTCAAAAAATACTTGCCATATCGTTACCAAACTTCATATATAACACAAAGAACTGATTAGTTTTTGGACAATACCGGTTAACCGGAAGTCGAGGTTTATTCGAAACCCGATTCGGTTTTTGCGATATTTCTCCGTTAAAACTTCATTATTGTATATACAATTCTATAAAAAGGTTATAGAGAATGTAATTTCCTACAACTTCTATTTGAAACAGTTTTCCATAGCAATTATTGTTTAAGAATTATTTATAAAAAATAATAGGTTTTTCTCGGTTTTCGTCAAATATCCCCTTAAAAACGTGGTAATTAGTCATCTTCGTGTGGATCAAAGTTGTAGAGAATAATATTTCTTCCAAGTTTTGTTTGAAACAAATTTTCGTAGAACCATCCATTTCGGAGATATTTAATTAATAATATTAATTTAATTAAATAATAATTTTGCCTCATAATGCTATTCATAATAATTTAAAAATCTATACCCTAAATATGGAGAAAGTCACGTGTTGGCCACATCCGATTTTTTTAAACGTGTGGTACCTCGCAAAATTTTATAAGGGCTCCATCGAATCGATTAATGAATTATACAAAAAGAGATTTGCAATCCTCGAAAAGTGATACAGGAGGATACATAATTTCAGCCACTGTTCATGCTAGAAATCGTTAAGTTTTGTGCGATTGTAGAACTATGAGCGCTTAATTTCTTACATCTCTTCCTCGCGATGGCTTTTTTTCCCAGCCAGATTCGGTCCTTGGCGGTTGTTTCCCGTTTTCTAGGAACGAACGGTGGGAACTTCTGCGGATATAGAAACAACGCGGGCGACATGAAGGAGAAAGGAAAAATGAGGATTGGTTTGCCACAGATATCGAGTAAGGGGTTGGAAGGGCCATCTCTCTATGGGGAAAAAGAAAACAGTGAATTTAGGATTAGATTTGATTTAGACGTAATTAGTCTGGGAGATGTCGTGCCTCAAGGGAAGGGAAAAAGGGAGGGAGGGGCGGAAGGGAATAGGAAGAAATGAACACAATTACATCATTTCGTTTCGCGGGTGAAATTGAGTTACAAAATCCTCTTGAGCGCGCGTGCGCTCGCTGCGGCCAAAAAAAGAAACGTTTCATTTTTATCCGTTGGAAAGATGAAATAAAAACGAGGAAGAGTTAAACGGATTATTTCAATTTGATTCTACGACTCTCAAAATATATGAATAGTGTCAAAAGATGGAAAGAGGGAGAGAAAGAAAAAGGAAAAGACAGAGATAGGTATGGAGATAACATTTTTCTTTGGTACCTATGGTATACATAGCTATATACATATGTTATTGGGCTCCATGTTTCACATACATGTTATAACTAGGTTAACTAGAATTTTCACTCGAGAAATATGGAAGTGCATTTAGATTTTATTTACTTTTAGGTGGTATTTATATACTCCCATGAGTTATCAAAAAAAATAAGCAGATTCTTTGTATTAAAGATGTAATGCCTTTAAAGCACAGAATCCCTAAATAATCAATGTTTACTCCCGGAAGCACATACCAAATGATAGAATATTTCGACAGTATAAAAAAATCATCAAAAAACACATTGTGTTCATAAAGTAAAAATGAACATCCGCTTAAATATTTATTTAAATATTTTATTTCATGATACTAGAGCTTGGACATTATTCGCCGCTTCTGAACAGCGTAACCAACATAATCACATCAAATGGAAGCATTTTTTAACCGCAAAGAAGCCATTTCGTTCTTCTTTTGTGTTTTTTTCATTGAAAACATATCGGTTCGAAACGGCTGGAATTTTTCCCTCGTTTCATCCAATAAAATGAAAGGTTCAAAGAGCAGAAAGCCTTTACCGGCTAATAAAAACTTGTATCGAAGAGCGGAACGCTTTCCGGCATAGAATAAAAAATAAATCCTCCCATACTCTCCCGAAGTGAATTTTGTAGGCGCTTGTCTTTTTGTGCTTGCGTGTTTTGGAGGCGGGGAAAGGGGATTTAATGAAAGAGTGGATCTCGTTCTTTTTTGTCCATCGAACCCTATCGATTTTTCATACGCTCCGCAGCGCGCCTTCGTGCTCTGCTTAATTAACTCTCTAACATTCCTTTATTCTCGTTAATGAAGCATGGTACGACGTCAACGGCCTCTATTTCATTCTGTGTATTGCAAGTTTCTTTCGAAACGCAAGCCAATAACTTTGGATAATTGTTCTCACGGGATTTGTTATTTCTGCGAGCGGAGAGAGAGAGAAAGACCTGTGCGTGAATTTGCTGGCCTATTGCAGTCGTTCTCAAATTGCGTGCTTCTGTTGTTGTCGGGAGTTGTGCGGAAAACCTTGTTAAATAAATAAATCGATGATTCGGATAGCTTGATATGTCGTAAGAGCAAAAATGTTTCCTCATCCAAAGCTATAATCCATACATAGCATTTTATCAACCTCTTCCGGATTTCCTGCTTATTATTTCCCGTTAGTAGGAGTTTCTTTCTTCCGAAAGCGGCTTTTGCTTTTTTATTCTAGTCCTGATTTCCCCGGTCCATTTTGCTTCTCTCGTTATGATGATTCCAAGGTATTTATAATCTGAAACTTGCTCTAATGGCTTTCCTCCAATACTTATCTTCAAATTTTCTTCTTCTTTACTTGATATTCGCATAACCTTGGATTTTTCTGTATTAATTTCCACACCGTATTTTCTACCTGTTATCACTAGTCTATTTATAATTTTCTGGAGTTCCTTTTCTTTTCTTGCTAGAAGTGCTTGATGATACTCTAAATGTATAACATTAGAATAGTATCTTACAGTTGGTGTTCCCTGGCGGAGTGAGGATTTTAATTGTTGATTTGAAATCTTACTGTGGAGTATTTATTATGCAATTATGAGGTTGTATTCGGTGGTTTGAGCCAAGAATTAACTGAAAGTTATTTTTAAATACTGCTACGCTGGAGTTGATAAGTTAAGAGTATAGATTAAGTTTTATATGTCTATATGTAGATACGACCTCAAAAACAAACGTTCTCTTTATTTTTTCACGCATGAGCAACATGAATTCCTAGTAAGCAAAATATTACATCGACTTCAAATATTAGCGAATATGTTCTCTGGGATTTTAAAAGAACTACGCAGCCTGAATAAAATACCCCATCTCAAAGTTTCATTACACTTGCATGAATAAATTACAAATAAAATTTTCAATGGCGTTACAAATATATATTACTATATATTCAAAATATGTGTAATCCCAGCAGAAAATGGATATGTCTTATTCATGGCGTTCAAAATTTGAAATTAAATATTTAAGTTTTAAAGCTAAGTAGAATTCGTATGACAATAAGGGATAAAAAAGAATATATATATATATATATATATATATATATATATATACATATATTTTATTAATATCAATTTGTTTTAATCAAGACTGATATTAATAGTGATTGTACGAATAATAACTGTAATTACATAACGCGGGTACATTCCTGTTTGCATAGGTCATACACCAATTTATACTAATTACTCTAACCTTTAAATGCACCGAATCTTAATTAAACTGTGATTTCGAGCGGTAAACGAGACAGGTTACGAGGGCAAACTTGCATTTATATATATTTTTTTCCTTGCCAAAATCCGCGTTACTTTTTAGTTGGCGACGGATTTATTTTCGAAGTACGAAAGCGCCAAACCCTTTTCGGTAAACAACGCGCGGAAAACAAACATTCATTTTGACATAAAAGCTGACCCAGAGAGAGAGAGATATGGAGAGGAGCATTTCGAAAGCGGTAGAATCACGCCTCTACCCGCACCCTTGTTACCCGCCATGGGGACACCGCTCTTGGCGCGGTACAAACAGTTCACGCGGATAAAAGAGCGTCAAGCGATGGTATGGGGGAAATAGATGGCTTTCTGGAATTGAGAGAGAGGTGGTGAGTTTCGATGGAGCAAAGGATGTTTACGTATACATGTACCTACATCGGTGACCCCAGTCTTGGGTCGGAGTTTAGTCAGGGATCTTCAAGAGTTATGACTTTGATTCGAATGTCGAAGGGCAGCGGAGAATTATATCGGGGAGAATGAGTGAAAGTATAAGGGGGAAGGGTAGGGTCCGTTTGGTTTTTTTTTGGTGGGTGGGACGAGGTGAAAAGGAGAAGGTAGAAAAATATGTAAAAGTGTGAATTGTGTCGGAATAGGAAAAAAACATGAGAAATGAAAGGAAGGGACGATCGAGGGATTTAGCGTTGCGTTACGATTCGCGAATGAATCCCATGGCAGGATAAGGGAAGATTGGGCTCTGAGGCGACGGGATGGGAAATAATGAGTGAGAGACATATCATAAGGGGCGAAGAGATGGAAAATAAATAAGAGGAAACGGAACGAAGGGAAGAGATATGGGTTAGGACGGAATGGTTTGTGGGAATATTAGGGTTACGGAAGGGTTGGGCAAAAGGAAAACGTTTTATTTTCGTTTTTTTTTGCGAAAAAGGTTCACCTTAAATCTGGGGAGGGGAAATTTACGAAAGGAACATACAAAATATGGGGAAGAGAACAACTTTTTTAGTAAAGAAATGACAGCGAAAAAGGTTGGTGTGCTTCAAGTGAATAGGTAGGTTCGTATTTTTCAGCGATGTAAAGGTTGCACACGTGTGTAAATACAGAAATTTTGCAATGGTCTTAAATTTTCGCTAGCTCTCTACAGATGATTAACCATGTGAATTGCTCATAGTACCTTTTCTCTCTTGCTTTCGTTTCCTGCGATTAATTCATTTAGCATTAGTTCGTTGGGATCGCCTGGAGAGAAGACAAAGACATGAGAAGACCTGTGAAAGATGTAGGGATAACCTTCAATTGAAAAAGGATTTCAATCTTTCCCGGGGAATGCTATTATTGAAGAGTTCTCGGGTTTTCCACCGGGTAAGGTCTCGTAGAGCGTTAGACGTTTCGGCGTCAAGACACATCCGCCAACATTCAGTTTACTATGGAGAGGGAGAAGGACGGCTGCCTCCCATTCTTGTGCAATTTAATTCGACGCAAACCGGATGGCAGCCTCGGACATAGCGTCTACAGAATACCCACCCATACTGACCTCTACCTCAATGGAGGTAGCCACCACCACCCATCCCAACGTCGGGGAGTTTTGACTACCCTCATCCATCCTGCGAATTCCATTTCTGACAAGGAGATCCGTAGGAGGGAAATCGAGCATCTTCGTCTCACCTTCCTACAAAATGGCCATGGAAATCAGGAGATTAGTTTGGCCATGAAAAGGGCCGATCGCCCACCCAACGCTGACCCCCCGAGGAAAAAGGAGAAACCAGTCTCCACTGCAGTTATCATCCCCTACGTCTCCATCATCTCGGGGAAAATTTCAAGGATTTTAAATAAAAAAAGTATTAGAACGAACCGCACACCCCACAAAAAGATTAATATCCCCAGGTCAAGGATGATCCTGGTTTAAAGACAGCAGGCGTGAACAGGATTCCTTGCTCCTGTGGGAAGGAATACATAGGACAGACAGTGGAAACCCGAATCAAAGAACATGCCAGGTCCATCAGGCTCTTGCAACCTGATAAGTCAGCTGTGGCCGAACACTGCCTCAATGCCACGACATCAATTTTCCAGAGGCAAGAGTAGTGCCGAAGTCTAATGGATTTTGGGACCGTCTTGTTAAGGAGACCATCGAAATCAAACTAAACAAGAACAATATCAACAGCGACAGAGGGTTCCTCCTGTGTAAAACCTGGGATCATGCTCCACCCCCCTCCCCAGGTTTGACAGTGACCATTCTCCCTAACCACCCCCTCCACCACCAAAGCACATATATAAAAAAACAGCGATGCGGAGACATTACCAACACATACTCATACGGATTTCGCCACGTTTCTCGCCGTTTTCATTGAGTTCGCTTTGTTTTTCGCTATTTTGACGGAGATAGGTTATTCAGACGACAAAAAGTGATAGGACCTTTTTTGTAGGAAATTTAATTCGCTACCACCTTATAATTGAAAATGTTCAGGTAGATGCCACCGTTCGCGAGATATTCACGAAAAACTGATTTCGGGCGCCATTTTTCCAATATGGCGGCCGAAGCTCACACCGGATCATTGAGGACTTTTAGTATGTTGAACTAGATGCCAGTCTGAGCATCTCTGCCAAAAATCAGCTTTGTTCGAATTTTTTCCGCTATTTGGTAAGAAATCGTCTGATTTTCCTGCACTAAATACACTTTCAACGTACAAACACAACTTGGAGACATTGCTGAATGACGTAACCGTTTGCTGTTTGTGATGCAACCTGAAGCAGCAAGCGTGACTATGATAATTAAAACATTTTATTTTAATCGTGCAGGAAGCTATAATGCTAAAATTACATGCAGTTGGGTTGAATTCTGTGTTTTACCTTTGAAAGAATCTGGACGAAATTAACTAAACATAATTTTAACACTTTTCAGGTAGGTAAATACTGCAAAATTTGTATAAAATATTGTTCCGCTTAATAGAATCACAGGTTTATTGAATCAGCCGCTTTATTGAATCAAAACAGGAAAACTAAAACGATATTTTATTAAATGCTTACAAAATTCTTCTCTTGTTGGAATCACTTATTTCGCTTTATTGAATGAAAACAAGGCTCCAAAGATCACATTCCATGAGAGTTGGCCGTGAGCACGCATGATGTTCACTTCCGTAGCTTCATATGAACAAAGGTAGAACACCCAGGGCGAGAGTTGAGGCTCAATAAGGAGTGGAGGCACGGGTATTTCATTAACCAATGCACTTTTCCCGTCCCCTCTCCTGCAACTGTTTGCACTCTGTACTAGTCAGTATTCATCGAGTGTTTCCATAGCCGTGTGGTGTCACAGTGACTATTTATTGGTTAGCTACTCCTTTTTTTTATTTTGCATAATTGTTTTCTAAAAAAACCCCATCTTTGAAAAAAATGTCGAAGATAAATCAAAGGAATAATCTGAGTGTGGCTGAGAAGAATGAGGTGCTCAAAAAGTATGATGAACTTCCTTGTTCATTCAACCAGAGAGAGGCCTCCGCGAGACTGGGAATCTCACAAACTTCACTTTGTAGACATCGGCGAAATCGAGAGCAAGTTAAAAATTGCGGCACGTCAAACCTGAATTCTAATACGAAGAGGAAACGTGATGGGAAGAGTTCTAGTGTTAAGCAGGCTCTGTTGCGTTGGTTTTCCCAAGCCAGACTCCTAAATGCTCCAATCAGTAGGGTAATATTGATGGAAAAAGCAGTGGACTTTGCAGATCGCCTTGGTGAAGGAGATTTCAAATCAACAGATGGGTGGTTATCCAGATGGAAGGACAGGAACAACATTGTATACAGAAAGTGTCACGGAGAGAAGCAAGAAACAGCAGCTGAAGATTGGATAAAGTCAGTTCTCCCAGACCTTTTGAAAGTGTACAAACCAGATGAAATTTATAATACAGATGAAACGGGTCTTTATTCCAGAGCTTTGCCTGATTATAGTTTAACATTAGAAAACAATTCCAACGCAGGAGGAAAGAAACAAAAGGCCGTATAACAATTCTCGTTACCTGTAATATGACTGGAACTGACAAAAGGAATCTTCAAGTTATAGGAAAATCAAAATCCCACGCTGTTTTCGAGGTGCATCTTTACCAGTTGTATACAAAAATAATCAAAATGCGTGGATGACCAGTCAGATATTCTCAGAGTTTTTAGCAGAGTGGGACAAGGAACTTTTGGTTAAAAGAAGGAAGATAGCATTGATTTTGGACAATTGTACTGTTCATTCGAAAGTGCCGATGAAAAACATTCAACTAGTTTTCCTTCCAGTGAATACAACAACGATCATTCAACCATTAGATCAAGGGATAATAAAAACACTTAAGACTCTCTATCGACGAGACATGACGAAAATGATCATTACAATAGCTGATGAAGTCGGTGAAAAAGTGCTGGAGATATTGCCAAAGAGATCAACTTATTGGATGCTGTTTACATGCTGAAGAAGGCTTGGGAGCAATTATCATCGACAACGGCCGCTAACTGCTTCAGAAAAGGATTTCTTCAAAAGCAGGAATGAAAAAAATAAAGAGGAGGAATTTGATGAAGAGTTGAGAAGATGGAATGCAGTCGATGACGAGATCGTTGTAGCTCCGGTATTGACAGAATATGACATTGTTTTTGACATTTAAAATAATAAATCGAGTGTTGATGAAGATGTAGGGGTAGAAGACCAAAAAGAATCTTTGTTGGCAACTTCTTCTTAAGAAATCAGACATGTTTTGCCTGTTCTCTTAGAAGAACCCTCGTGTTAAGAGGACAGCTGGAGGAATTCAGCCGTTTGTACAAAGTAATCGCAATGAGAATTTGATGCAAAAGACGTTGGACAACTCTTTAAAACAACACAATTTGTAAATTGGGTAAAGTAATTGTTTTTAAGCAATTAAAATTTGTATGAATTCTATTTTCGCATTTTCTTATTTAACATACCTAAAATACTCAACCTCCGTATAATTAAATCAACCGGTTAATTGAATCAAATAATGGTTTCCCAACTAGATTCTAGTAAGCGGAACCCGCTGTAATTTATCGCATCATATTATATTATTTTTCAGTTTTATTCTCTAGATTAAAGCGGTGATATATTCTTCTGAGCATATGAAAATATTTAATAACATTAGATCAGACATTTTATTTGAAATAACACCTCACTTTGATTTGTTATATATAATTTTATATGTTACGATTGTAATGTTGGAACTAACATTCTCACTGTTGTTAAGAAGGATAATTTACACGATTTGAATAGCAAAATTGGAATTATTCTGTAAATCTCTTCACATTTTATTGTTAAAATTCTACAACAGATTCTCCCAATCAGTTTATCTTCCAAAATATTATCTTAATTACGTGAGATAATACGATAAAAACTTCCGTTCTCTATTCGCAACAGTATTTAGTATCTGAAATGGAGGAGAGTTACGGCAATTAATGTTTTAAGGGCGAGCAATGACTTTAATAGAGAAAGTTTCCTATAAGTACTATTTTCTTCAAGTAAAATTTACACCCATACGTAGATTGTTTTGAAAATTGTGTTCAAAAGCATTGAAGTTAAAAAGTGTTTTCATTCGAGTGATTCTCATCCGAAATTGATTCTATGGAGGCATAGGCTCAAAAAACAAGTGAAAATCGTCTATGCTGGTTTTAGAGCATTCCATAGTTGCGAAAGCCTTTAAAACTTGCACGGCATAAATTATATTGCTCAACTCATAGTTTTAATATGCAGCCTATGCAATCTGTGGGATAAATATTCGGTGTACGTACCTTAGCATGTAAATCCCTCGCTTCGTTAAAAGCATACATTTTTGTAATGGAACATTTTCGTCGCGGTTTTTCCATTAAAAACTTTCACATTTGCGACTAAAATATTCCTCTTCCCTCTCTCCACGAAAAGAACGAACGAACGTACGGGAGCACATCAAACGAACGTGTGACGGCGCATTTCGTCGTTGTCCGCGTTATGAGTCACACGCATGGACGGCAGAGAAACAC
The DNA here is from genome assembly GCA_036926305.1 of Uropetala carovei. Taxonomy (NCBI): domain Eukaryota; kingdom Metazoa; phylum Arthropoda; class Insecta; order Odonata; family Petaluridae; genus Uropetala; species Uropetala carovei. The sequence continues at coordinate 13,526,288 of JAXCHB010000235.1, forward strand.
TCGGCGAATGTCAAACTGTTATTGAAATTAAAACGGAGAAAGCGCGGTGAGAACGCCTTGTTAAAGCATTTTGCATTCGAAAATATCTCGCAACCACTGTTTTATTTCTACTATGTTTCGCGTTTTAATATATCCATTTATAATAAAAACACGTGGCCGGAAAAAATTATACACTGCTATGCTCAGCTCTCGATTACACATAGACAGCGAGCACCGGTACAATAATTCATCGGATTAATAAAAAAAACATTAAGTCGGGCTTTCGAATCGAGCTTTTACACACAGAGTCATCCAAGCACATCGGAATCCGTCTCGTACGACACGTTGAGGCGCAAAAAGGCATTTAAACGATCAGTATCCATGTAACGCATAAATCAATAAAAACTTTTAAAATCTGATTTTTCTTTTGTATTTGTTCCGTATTGCGCAACATAGCGATTCGAGTGAATAGGCATTTTGTGTCCTATGCCCCCGACGTTACGCTAAAATATAATTTCAAGTAAAAAAATCGGTACAACATGCATTGTACAAACTTTCTCATATACTAATGAGTAGTTTAGTTATCTTTAGAAAATGAAAATCGTATCAGCAATTTTTGTTCAAGTTGCCCAAGAATAAACCAGCCTTATACTCATTCATTGAGAAAAATGAAATAGGTCGTAATATTGCAGACGTATACTCAAGTAACTGTACAAAATTTGATCAAAACCGTTTGAGCCGCTTTTGAGAAAATCAAATTATTGCTAAAGTTGCCTAGAATAAACTAGCCTTATATTCATTTGTTGAGAAATATCAGGTATGCAGTATTATTGAAGACGTAAACTCAAGTAAGTGTAAGGAATTTGATCAAAATCGTTCGAGCCGTTTTTGAGAAAATCGAATTGTTGTTAAAAATGCGTAGAATAAACTACCCTTAATTCTTAAGCTATGTCAACCATTTCCACAAATATTCCGATCAGTATGAAAAAATGCCTAAGTACGAGATTTCATTCATTTTCGCTATACCGTTTAGGCTCCAGAGCCAGTAACAGACAGGCGGCATTGCAAAAACCACTTTTTCGGATTCAGCGATACCTAAAACGTATATTTCCGTAAAAATATCGAGGTCGAATTTTTTCGCGATAACAATACTTTCTCAATATACTTCGTATGAGAAAGTAAAAAGAGCAATCATTAGGATTGAACCAATGCGCGTTTCCGTAATTTCAAAATTAGTTCCGCGCGCGTCTCAGTGTGTAATGCGTGCGTATATTTGCACGCGCATGCACGTACATGCATGCGTGTACATGCTCACGTTTATGCGCGTATGTGGATTTGCGTTTGGATGCGCGCGTGCATGAACGTTCATTAATTAACAATTGTGTACGACGGGTTTTCATCATCCACTGATTCGAGCATCAGTGCGCACGCATGCACCATCCTCGTCGAACGCATTTGTTCGAACCAACAATGGATGAGTGACGGATGGAAGGAAATACAGATTGGAACATTTTCTGTCACCCTCGTTCCGGCGAACCAAATGGTAGACTACGGCGGATGGAAAGGGTTGAGCGAGAGAGAGAGAGATTTGCCGGCGAATAATTGAACATGACGTCGAATCGTCCCGAAGCATCAGTTTTCGGACGGATGCCATTCAAAGTTCGATCCCGGTTTTTTCCGATTATTTATTTGGAGATCCGAAGGTCCTTATCGATCAGGGAACCGGATAGGTTTTATTTCCTCCCTGCCGGAACACCTTCATTTTCAATTTCGTCCCTTTTGCTCGAGTCCGGGAAGGGCATCGGGGGAAAAAGTTATTATTACATCGAGATGAAGGACCTACTTCACAAAACACGAATTGTACGTGTGTGTGTGTGTGTGTGTGTGTGTGGATACCTAACGGCGTACGGTGAATTGACAAATTTGAACCGTTGTGATCGCTTTTCGGATTTATGTGATGAAAAGCGATTGCATTTCCGAGATTTACATTTTAGTTATTATAATTCCTTTTGGAGAAAAAAAAACATTTTTTAGGGAGAGGATCGTACATCGTATAAAAATGATTTGGACATAATAATTTGGTAAACAAACGTAACTGAAATAATTTAATCATATTATGAAGTGCCCTATTACTTTTAAAGAGTATTTATAAAACGGAAAAATTGTAATTTTTGAAGTTTAGTGGAGTTCAACTAGAATTAAATAGCAAGGTGACATGATGATAAGTTAACGGTAAGTTGAATCTAATCAAGGATAATTACTACATGCCAAGTAAGATAAATGTTTTCAGAGAGACTTCACATGCAGGAAGTCACCAGCGAAAATCGATGTCACAGATATTTACTGCGCAAAATTTTCTTCATTTTATAACTTCCTAATTCATTTATAGACGCAAATATTCACATCGAAACATTTAAGTAAATACAGTTTATTACTTTTCACATCGCTATACTGCGTGTAATATTCCGCCGAATTCTAGTTTGCGCGTGTAGTAATGCGAACTCGTAATAAAACGCTAACTAAATCTAACGAGAGAGCAATTATTCTTTAAAATGTTAACCATAAAACCAAATGAGACGCGACGGTTGAGTCGTTTTAAATGTTTCAAATCATTTTTCCTCATAGTAGCCTGCGGCGTTTTCCTTATTTGTAGTAGGTCTTATTTTACCTCCAGGTTATTGGTTGTCATAGCGATTCTAGGAAGATTTTCCTGTTAGTAAATATTTTTAAAATGATGTTCGGATTTGTGGAATAGTTTTTGTTTATAAAGCTTTTCCGTAAAAAAAAATCCTCCACACTCTCCCGGAAAACTTGAATTATTAGATTCATTTAAAGAGTACGCGCATAAGTAATTTCATTTACTCTTTAAGTCAGTGACGTAAAACTTTAATTTGTTGCTTATATATTCTTCTGATGTTTAATTTCATTTACGAAATCATGAATTACATTTAGACGAAGAGTTGTGCTTGTTTATTATCATCTGATTTTTTTGTTTTATTAATGGAATCGTGTTATTTGCATAATGAGTCAAAGTTAAAAAACGGCATTCAAGGCTATAGAAAACCAAAATCTATTATTACAACGTAAATGACACAGATTACATTAAAATTTTTAAGTTGATATTTATAATATTTTAGTTATACTGGAGTAATTATCTCTAAAAAATGACGGGTAGGCAAACATGAAGTATTCAATTAAGAAAGTTGAAAATGTAGAGCTTAGCGTTAATTCAAAGTGAAAATAAAAACAAAACCGAAATAAATAAAAGCAAGTTAAGGAATTTAAAGATTGCAAGCAAATAATTATAAACATAGTAGTGTGGTCATTTTGGACTCTCGAGCAGTGGTTCTCAACCTTTTTTTGCCTGCGTCACCCTATGTTCAGTTCATTCAGCTGTGCGCCACCCCGTTTACAGTTCCATTATCTACAAGTCACCTTTAAAGGTAAATCGGGCTTTCCCTAAAGGCATAAAGATAAAATGTTAGCATTTAAATAAGCACGAGTGTTTATTCTCCTGGCTTTAGTTGTGTTTATAAGCCAGAATATGATACATTGTGAATTTACCTGGCTGTCGAAGAGAACGGACGTTCTTTTCACTTCCTCCAGCGGAGTCCTACGGATTAACGAGCGACCACTGCAGCAGTAGCATTAGAGTAGAAGTAGCTGTATTGTTAAGTAGAACTAACGTTTCTTTTACATTACTCGTTATTTACTTATATTAGTAGTTATCCTAACTTATAACCACCTCCTTTTTTTAAATCGTATTACTTAGAAGTCGTATACCGTAGTGTAGTAATTTTACTAACACTCCATTTGCGCATTGTTTTTTTTACACCGATATTTATATCCTAATTGTTATTACTTTTTCTCTCTATACACATAAGTTCATCCTTTTATTAGAATTGTACGCTGTTTGTGTGCTAACCTGTATTGTATTAACGTTGGTTTCCTGCTTACTAACGTTGTTTGTGTAGTGAATCACCCTTTCCCTTTCACTTTTTACCTGCGTTAACCCTAGATTACAGCATTTAAGTCAGCTCACGAGTAAGTTAGTCCGTACTTTGAGTTATATTTTAATATATTTTAGCTAGTAGAGATTATCTTAGAGTTTAGGATGACATTTCCTCCTTTTTGCGGAACGCTTGTTTGGAGGCCACGAGGTCTCGAATCATGCATTTACATTTACATGAATACCCTGAAAGCCGCCAGCGGTGTTTGTCAGGGTGGTTGCGGACCTCCTTGAGGGGGTGGAAAAGTCCGAGGCGGCTTTGGTGCGTTTGAGGGGTGCGGGGTCTTCCCTGAAAGCGAACCGCGCCAAATTGGCGGCTCGGGTTCGCCCGGATGAGGAAGTCGGGAGAACTATCGGGGTTGTCCGTAACTCCTCATTGCGGGCTGAGAGTCCTTGGGCCGGGAAACTCGACGAGTGTCCACTTGTGGGGATCGTGGGGTGGTGCTGCGGAGGCAGAGAGCTGGGAACGCTTCGGTGGACACTCTTGCTATCAGTAACAGGTTTGCGGTGTTGTCGAAGGACGGCTCCGAAGCCGTTCCGCCGTCACACGCTCCCGTCTCCTCCGTGGGGACCGGGCCCAAGAGGAGCTCGGGGGGAAAGAGGCTGTTAGTGTTAGGGAGCTCCAATGTCCGGCGTGTGGAGCCTTTACTGTCACGGGACCGCCGAGAGGATGTTCATGAGCGGGTGTTCTTCAGTGGTATACCAGGAGGTACGGTGCCCCAGGTGACGAAGGAGGTCAGGGCGTCGGTATTTGGCACGGGATGCTCCTCTTTGCGGGTGGTGGCCCATGTTGGGACTAACGACGCCTCGAAGCGCGACTCCGAGGAGGTTTTAAGTTCTTTTAAGAACTTGGCCGCTGAGGTTGCTCGTATCCGAGAGGAGTCGGATTCTGATGTGCGGCTTACTATCTGCAGCATTGCCCCTCGGACGGACTGCGGTTTTATGGTTTGGAGGAGTGTGGTGGGGCTGAACCGTAGGTTGTGGGACTTCGTTGATCTGGGGCCGGTCCTGGACTCATTCAGGGTACCCCTATACGGTTCTGGGGTTAACTACACTTCCGAGGCAGCGGATGCGGTAGCGTGTAGGATTTCTTTTAGGTTAGGCGAGAAAAAAATCAATACATCGGTTAGATTAGAGTACCCATTATTTGCTTTAAGAATTCCATGAATAGCGGTAGATCGAGAAGTAGAAAAATAAAATCGCTAGATCAAGTGGCGAGGAATGGTGAAATAAAACGAGACGCGTAAGTAAATGCTATATCAACCAACCGGAGGAATGATAGTATGGAGAATTCATGTATTCCTAAAACGAATGCGATAGTGAGAAATTAAATGCCGTCGTATTGAACTGCCGCAGCCGGTTTTGAGAATATCATTTGCAGTCTAAACGCCGATGTCGCGATCGGTACTGAGACGAGATTGCAAGTCAGGAGATATTTCCTCAAGACTATCGAATTTTTAGAAAAGATCGTAGCATTCGGTCAGGAGGTGGAGTATTTATAGCAGTCAGCAAAGCATAGGAAAGTTTTCCACTACGGATTAACGACGTCCAAGTAGAAAGCGTTTGGTGTAATGTTAGAGGAAGCGACTCTAAAATAGTAAATATATGCGCATTTTATAGACCTCCCAATTCAAGTTCAGAAATTATTCATAATCCAGAGAAACAAGTAGCAACCCTAATATCGAAAAATAAAGAGAGGGCCATTATAATTGGAGGAGATTTCAACCTACCTTCAATAGACTGGATTCATAATTGCTTTGATCCCGGTGGTAGAGTGTGTGAATCATGCGAAGCACTGACAGCAACCTTCGTTAAACACTCGTGAGATGCCCCACGAGATCGAAAAATATATTAGATTTCTCGTCACGAACTGCCCTGAGCGTATGAACAATTTATCCACCGAAGAAAGAATAAGCGATCATAATGCCGTGTACGTATAATTTAAGCTAAAAGTGGAGAAACAGGTTAAGGCTAGAAGGCGAGTATATATGTTCGCCACAGGCGATTTCTCGAATTTTAGGACGTTTTTAAATAGGCAATTCCTTAATTTCTGCGAGCATCAGTCAACGCTAGTACAGAGGAATTCTGGTGCATATTCAGGGATATGATGCGACAGTGTACGGATAAATTCATTCCACATAAACTTAAACGTGATGATGCGGAACCAAGATGGTACAACCGGAAAGTTAGATGAGCAAAGAAAACTTCACGCTCGTTTAAATAGTAATTGCTAAAGTTACGGAGGGACAGGGGTCAATGATACGGCATCAATATAGGGAAGCGCGGTCAAGAGCTAGAGTAACAATGCGAGAAGCTTTAATGACTACAAAAAGAAAGTTCTGCATAATAATTTGTAAGAAAATCCGAAAGTATTTTGGTCGTACGTTAGGTTCACGGTAGAGGCTCCATCATAGCGTCACTGAGAACGGAGGCAGGTGATGTAGTTCACGATAGCGTGGAAAAAGCAAATTTGTTAAATGAACACTTTCAGAAAGCGTTTACTTCGGAGACCAACGAATCTGAGTAACCAGCTTTGAACGATGAGGGGAAATTCGATGGAGGATTTGATATTCTCTGAAAAGGGTATCGCGCACCAACTAGAGTCGATTTAGTAAGTCTCCCGAGTCTGAGGGCATTAAACATAATGTTGAAAGATAATGTTCATCCCAATACTTTGTTGACCGAAAAGGATGTTACATAGCATAAAAATAATTATACTACACAGAAACAATCCAATGAAGTAACCATGGATTAGATACACAGGAAAAAGTAAACCAATTAAATTTCCTCTTTCGCGCCACCTGTCATAAAGTTATCAAAACTCCTTAAAAAAAACAACTTCGCTCTCGCCCAGTTCTTGATTCCGCTCCATTCCATTGGGGAGAAAAACAATTTCCATTCATCCCCGAAAAACAACTCTGTTAACTCTCTTTTTTTTGCAAATATCATACCGCGTCCCGTGAATCTGTCGGGGGGGATAAAAACAGAGCGACGCAAAAATACCTTTCATAAAATAAAAGAGGTTCGAAAAAAAAATCATTTCCCCCCTCTCCAAGTTTTTCCCTCTCATCGGACGTCAAGATGATCAGTCGTCTATCAAAACACCCGACGAGGAAAAACCGGTTATTTTGCCAAGTAATGGCTCCTCTCCTCCACCTCTCCCCAATTTCACGATCGATTGCCTCCATCCCAAAAATCCCGATATTCCCTCCTTCCACCCGGTGAATTATTATCATTACACTAAACCCTTAAGAGATCTGAATCAGGGACGGAGGAGGAACTGCACAACCGTCCCTTTTCATTCCTGGGTTTGTTTTTTTGTCCCGACTAAGACCCCTTTCTTCACGTCTCTCTCTCTCTCTCTATTACTAATTTCCAACCTCGTCCTTTGACCCGACTCCAATTATTTATCAGCATAGCTCTATCGGTGAGATTGAACCAGATCATTTTGGCGCGCACTCTTACCTCTTTCTTCCACCCTCCCACTCTCATTTTCCGTCCGACCTCTTCGTTTTCGCTTCGAACCTTTCTCAGCTAGCAAAGCGGTTTTTTTTGCTATCCTTCTTCCTACTATCTAATTAATGGGAAAATGAGGATGGGTCGCGATAATTTATTTTATTGCCCGAGTGACTTTTGCCGTTCACGACCGGGAGAATATATTTTTAACTTAAATTTACTAGCGCAGCTGTTCTCGAAACGCAAAAAAGATCATAAATCGGAGTCAGAATTGCCATTATGAATCGAAGACATTAATTATTATCTTTGTAATCCATCTGTAGGTTTGAGAAATTATTATCGTTGACTGAGGCTGCAAAAATGAAGTTGAATAAAAATGACGTCTTTTTTCCCGTAGGAAGGATCAGCATTACCAAAAAAAATGGCTTAATAAAGCTTCTACAAAAGATCATCTTCTTGGATTGGTTGATGCAATTTAGAGTGGTAAAATCGAATCTTAAGCGTGCGGATGAAGCAGAACATGTTCTTTTGTTACGTTTTAAAAAGTTAAGGAAAGCGTTCTCTTAAATTCGATCTATAGCGAACACCGAATCGGTAGATTGATGGGAATTTTTGTTAGCGACTTTGTGGACAATATACACAATAACGTTTTTTCATTGATAAGTATTGTGCTTATAGTTTGAGTGATCGCTTACTTAAAGACCATTTATTAAACTCTCGACTTATTTTCTTGATCTGGAAGTGGATATTTGAACTGCGTTTGTGCAGATATAACATATGTAAGATATTACTTTGAACTCGATGAATGTAAACGTTGAAGAAGAGATAAAAATCGAAATACCTTAACAGATTATTACATCTGTCAAACGAGAAATTTAACGACTCCGTCCCGTGCCATTCAACGCTTTTCCTCTCCAAGATAACATATCCTATTTCCAATACTACATACATTTATTTGAATAAGGGGAACTCAGATAGCATAAATCACTTCCGTGGAAATGAAACCACTCATATGTCATCGATAAACACATTCATACGATAGGACATACAGAGAGAGAGAGGAACTCGGAGTAAGGCTTTAAATTACGAAAAATACCCGATGGAACGCATTACGGCAGAAAATTTATTTCTTTATCTCCACTTCAGCACCTCCTTCCGTCCCATTCAAATTTATCCTTCCGACAATCAGTCACCACTTCCCCACCACGTCCTTATGATATTTTGATTCATAACTAGAGATTGGGGTTCCTTCCACTCCGACTTCGATCGACTCTTCGATTCCTCCGAAAAATGTCTCCAGAGTTACCCTGTCGTAACCAAGGAGAGCCACTCCTTTTCGGAAAGAATTTTCGCATGGATTTTGAACAGCGGTATGCAAGTGCGTGCATAAGTATAGCCAGATCCGAGTACAAAGTATAAGTACACATGCTATCTCCGAAACTCAATTTTCCTTTCTCTTTAAGTCAGGGGTCGGCGAACAACGGTCCCCCAAGGGCCACATTTGGGCTTCGAGGGCGTTTTATACGGTCCTCTTAAGCTTTGTGTATCGAAAAAGCGTAAAATTTAAGGTAATATGAGGTAAACGTTACTTTAAACAACGTTCAATAAATATCGAATTTTGTCACGTTAAAGCTAAAATAATTTTCTACTGACATTTTACAACGGAATCTCCAGTTAGGCTTTCAATGCGGAGAAGTTTGCCGATCCCAGATCCAAGAAAAAATCACTACGAAAGCATGTTTCATGTTAGTCGCAGAACACAGAATTTAAACTGAGGAAGGAGAGGAAGTTTAACGTTGTAAATGGGAGGCGAGTAACAACAAAAAAATGTGAAATGCGAGAGAAAGTGATGATCAGTGCCTTTTCGTCACGAGACGCAAGGAAATGCGAAAGGAGAGGAGAGGAAGGCGACGATAATAAGACCTCAGGAACAGGTTTTTTGGCGGGGGTTAGGACGAAAAAAAACGCGAAACTGTAGAAAAGAATCGTGAATTTAAGAAAGGAAAAGTTTTCCGAGGCAAAGGAAAAAAGATAGGATGGATAAGGGTATGAGGAAATCCTCCGAAGCGGGCGAGGAATTATGAAGAAGAGAAACTGACGTAAGCTTTGGGAGTCGGGTTGGGTTAGTTCAGAGAGCGGAGGAGGAGGAGGGGAAAAAGGGGTGTTTCTGCGTAGGTGGAGGAGGAAGATGATGAGTGATTTAGATCGCATCTTGCGTATAAAAAAAGTATATCAGGAAGGAGAGGGAGGAGGTAAAAAGTTTCAGATTTATGAGGTGCTTCATTTTTATCTCGTTTCGAAAAGGGAAGGCGGCGGTGGCGAATCAATTTCAGATGGCTTGCGTTGGATGGATACTTTTGGAAGCTAATTGCTGGCTATGTTTATCTCTTTATCGAGAATAATACACAATGTAAAAGTCGTATTGCAATTCCAAATTAAAGGGCATTTAAATAACTGAATTTTTTCATGCATATATATTTATATATAAACCTTTCGCCCAAACGTAAACGCAAAATAACTTTTACATTTAAACCGGCGAATAATTTTATCCGCGATCGTCCTAATAATTCAGTTTTAAATCCCCATTTAAGATGATTGAAATATTGTATTTTATATAATAACTATGTATTAGTACGCCATACTTTCCTCGGATAAAGACGAGCACCCGTTTAGAAACAAGTTATTTCTCCATGTGCTAAAAATTAATTCTTGTCATTGGAAGCAGAAGACTTTTTACGCATATAACTACACCATTTAATGAGGTTTTAAAAATATTTTTACACATTGCTGCACCATTGAACACGGTCAGTAAAATTTAGATCAATATGTTAGGATATGCAATTAGTAAAAGTAAAAACATTCTCTTACATAAAAGTGTTATGGGCTATGTAAGCTACAGTGCAGCGGTAAATCAAATATGTAATTCGAGAACGTGGTAGTTTGGAAATATAACGTGGTAATCTCTGGGAACTGATCTTCATGTGTTAACACTAGATTTCCAGAGACTTGTCCTGTAGTTGTTATTTCCTCAACGGATGCCCCAGAGAAGAAAAGACATTACGAAAACAAGGTTAGCTTTCAATTTAAGGCCAACTGATGCCTCATACCTGTAAATAAAATTGATCAGAGTTTCAATACCTGTCCATTCCACTTGAGCGAACGTCGCCGCTTGTGCCTATGCGATTCCGGTTGCGTCGTTATTTTACTCACGCTCCAACGTTTCGATTTTGAGAAGAGCGGCCAACTATTAGGTGTCAAGGGAGGCCAGGATTCCCACCCGAACGTGCAGCTCTAAAACTTTAGTAAAACTCTTATGACAAAGAATCATGACAGGATAGATAATCGAGCATTTTCAGTAGCATCAAGGTTGAGTTTCCACATAATTTATCCCGCAATTATTAAAGGACGGGTAGTATCACTTAAGTATACTCAATTAACTGAAATGAACTTAACGTACACCAGATAATTTTTGACAAGTAGATGAAGGAGATTAAGCCGTAATGCGGGAGAGAGAATGACGGAGCTGTAATATTCGAGGAAAAAATAAAAACAAAAACAGCCGAGGAGGAATTTCTTGGAAAATGATAAAATAGGAAATGTTGATAAAGGAAGAAGAGGAGAAACTTGAAAGAAAAGTTCTCGGCAAGAAAAGGCGACAGAGAGACAGACAGACAGACAAACGACTTTATTAGGGCGAAATTGAGACTATATAGTCCCTTCTTACATTTAACCCTGCGTCAACAATTACAATTGAAAATAAAATAGTAATAATAATTTCACGGAAAAGAACCAGAAAATAAAATAAATATAAAACATAAGCGAAATACCAAATTCGGAAAATTTCTATAAAAAGACAGTAATTGCTGTAAAAACCTAGGAAAGACCTGAATAGGCCATCCTAGTAAAAGACCACGCAGGAAAACACTCACGAAGGGAAGGGGGATGGAAAAAAACCTGCGAAAACCCTAGATATATAAAAGAACAATAGTGGAATAACTATAATACATACAAGTTTAACAAGGTAAGATTTACAAAATATATTTTAATGTTATTAGAAATGAACAAGATAATTAATCAGATAAGACGAGAACATACATATTTAGCAGAAGTGGAGGAGGAGAGAGAGGGAGAGAGGTGGAGAGAGAGAGAGAGAGAGAAACGTAGAGTCGAAGACGGAATGATCCAGAGTTTAAGAGTAGAACGAAAGGGCTATAAAGTGTAATGTGGAAACTGAGATATAAGAGCTAAGGAAAGAGATTAATGGGGGTGAGGAAGGGGATGGAAAGAAGTCGAGGAGTTTTCGAGAGGGGGGGAGGGAAGGGTGAGGCGGTGAGGAAAGGAGGAAAAAAGAGCAAAGTCTGCGGAGGAGAGGTCGAAAAGGAGATTGGGAAAGAAAATGATGGGCAAAAATATAATATGGAGCTGTAGAGAGATGAAAGTTGAAGCGTTGTAAGAGGTAAGGTTGAAAAGGAGGGGAGGTCACGTGCGCGAGCTAAAGGGAGGATGAGGGGGGGTTAACGGGACGGTGAAGGGAGAATGTTTAATAGGGATGGAGAAGGAAGGGGTCGAATAAGGCGAGGGAGAATGGATTAGGAGGAGGAGATTGAACGGGAGGGAAAGAAGTGGGAGAAAGAGAGGGAGGGAAGAATGTAAAGGGAGAGGTTGCAGGAGGATGAGGTAAATGGCAGGGAACAACCTCCGAGGAAGCGGAGGAGATGAGATGGTTACGAAGGGCGACTGGAAAAATAAAGTTCCGTAAAAACTGATTGAGACCAATGTGCAAGAAGAAATCGTATAAAATGGATTTTCAGGATATTCGAAACCTAATGAAAAGGGATGGAGAGTGAAGTAGGCGCAGAAGAGGAATGTGAAGTTGAAGTGGGACATGGTGTCACAAACAATTTGGGAACGTGTGGTTCTTTGAAGCGGAGAGGGAGTAGGCTAGGATTGGTGCCACGGACGAATGAATGGAGACAGTTAAACCAGCAGTGTTTTGTTTGTATTAGGCCGATTGGAAAGCGACATTAATCAACTCAGATTCAAATTGCGTGCACAGCTTTAGGAAAATCAGATGGAGCTGTTTCAGAAATTTTAATCCAATTCTTTTGGCAGCATAAACGTTTCAGAACAAGAAGTATAATAATATAACGTGGAAAACTTCGTCCGGAGGTAATGGAATAGAACGTCGAATCCGCTCGTACATCCCGATATACGAGAAACTAAAGTTTATATGTATATTTTGAACACTTAGCAATGAGGTTTCAAGAGCTATATTGCTTTCTAAACAAGATAAAGCGAGCAGAAATATCAGTGGCGTGTATTCGGTAAATATTTTTCTTTCGCTTCCGCGCTTTGGTTTTAGCTGTCGGCATTGGTAAACTTTTGGATGTGGAAGTGAGTTCAAGTAATCTTGACTTACAGTAGGTGCAGCTATTTACACAGTACATTTCACTGGTAGTATATTTCCATGTAGCGCTAGTTTTAGTCTGGAACTTACCTGGAAAAGAATAAAATATGAATTAATGGACACAATGGCACAAATGTGTCGCATGATACAAAATATGCATACATTTTATTTGAAAATTATTTTTTCTTTGATAACACATTATAAAATGCATTTTCTCGCGCTCAGCAATAAACTTTTCTATACCGCGTATAATTATATTTAGAAAAAATGCAAACTAAGATTGAAAAACATTTCCTCAAATTGTATCCGAAAGATTTTAACGAGCAACATGCGCATGCCAATAATGGAATCCAAAAACTAACGCGCATTATTATATTCCGTTGGAAATACGAAAAACGCATTTATTGTAATTAATTTAAGTAACTAATTGACAATTTTCGTAAATGTAAAATGACATGAAATACTGAAAATGAAATGGACAATGGGATAAATGAGAATAAAAATAACATGAGCTTGAAACTCCTCCTCAAACGTGAGCCAGCAAGTTTGGCAGTTGTTAAAAGAGAAGATCGTATTGAGGTCATATTGTTTCACAAAGAAATCTGTGTAGCGTGCTGTCGCTCATACACTCCACGATGATATTACCAGGAAAGATATGTTCGAGAGAAACAACGAAAAAACTGCCACCCATTTACACCACTAGCACAGAAAAACACACGCGACTTGCATTTTTATTGCCTCGGAATAGACGCAATCTGGCATTACACACTCCTCCTTCCTCGGAGCCTTGAAAAAAAAATACTCGCGATGTTCCATCGATTTTCAGAGAGAGAGAGAGAAGAAGGGAGAGGGAGAGTATGGAGAGAGGGAGAATGAGGGAGGGAAAAAATGAGGCTGAAGGAGAGATTTTTAGAAAATAAAAATTCCGAAGAAAACGACACTTAAACATCTTCCCCACCGACTGCCTCCGCGTCGTACGTAGCTTTCTCAAAATCCTCTTTCACGATTTGTTTTGCTTCTCTATTTCATGCCTTATGCTCGCTCGATCTTCTCTCGTCCCACCCCTTCTCCCTCTTCCCTCCCACCCTCTTCTCCCCTCGTTTTCCCTCTCCCCTATCTACCTCCCTCTAGTTTCCTCCACTTATTAAACACTCGTGCGTTAACGTGGTTGCATATCCCTCATTCTCTCCTTCCACTCTCACCCACTCTGCCTTTCCCTACATTCCCTCCATATATCCCTTCTCTCCGACACTTCTCCCTCTCTCAAGCACACGACGTTTCTCTCTCTCTCACTCTCTCTCTCTCCCTCACCCTTCTGAATCTTTCCAGCAATTCCGCGTCGTTACTCGTGATTCGTGAATAGAGCGTGCACGGCCTGGAGCACTGGCGATACACTCAAATATCCCAACTCTTCTTCCACCTCTTCATCTTTCACGCCTCTCTCTCTCTCGTTGCTCTCTCTGCCCGAGCAGTGCCTCGCTCTATTTTTTATTCTGCAGCCTTCTTTCTCTATACCCAGAGGCTTGAAATTCCCCGGGCGCGTTCACATCTGTAGCGCGACTTGTCTTAAGTCCAAACGTACGCTCGCATTCATGGTGCAAGTTGTATGCTGACGTTCCGTCTGCACGAGTTATGGCTATTCACGCGATGAATGGTAGCTCTTTAAACGGTACCAAGTAGGTTATAATATATAAGTGCTATGATAGAAACGATTCATAACCAAGCAATAAAATATACCCATAAATCATCAAAAAAACTTGTCTCTTCAAAATTTTAATGTCTCTCTGCGAATGAGTACTTTTAAAACTCTCGCTGCCAAATATAGAAGTACTCGTATCATCTGGATCAATGTTATTGTCCATTATGATATACCGTGTAGGGAGTGCAATTGATTTTAATTGCTCTATAAAACGGCTAGTAAATACTGGAATTAATTAAAATGCTGAGTAAACTACGGTGTTTCGTTAATTTTTATTCAACTCACATGATATTCTGAAGCTAAGTATTTTGCTTGTTTTGACAAAAAAAACGAAATCTAGAAACATGTTAAAATCCATGGATACAAGAGACTGTTGTTTGGAATCTCAATGAGTGAAACTTGTAACTATCAGTCTGTATACTATTCTAAACAGTTTTTGAAACGTTTTTACCAGTGAATTTTTGAACGTGCAAAATAAACAGAATTTTTTATACATTGAAGTCAAACGAAACTTTCTTAACGTAACACCCTAGAATATTTTCCGTGTTGAAATCAGAATTACAAGAAACATCGAAAGTATATTTCCTTAACTAATGAACTGAATAAAAAAATGAAGAATATCAGATAAATGATAGACGTATTTTCACAATCAAAATACAGATGACGATTTTGAAAAAGAAAATTTAAGAGACATTTTTTCCTTATGTTTCGTATTTAAGTTTACCATTTCTCATCAATAATAATAAACACGCAGCTCGAAGTTTTACGTATATTTGAAGCAGAAAAAATTCACATCATCATTCTCGAATTCATTAAATGGTGTAATGACGTAAAATTTTACGGTCGTCGAGTGTTATGCCATCTTCTTTGGCGTCGATGAAATACTCAATGCTACCTATTATAACACTGTTATAATTGTCTCCTCTTTCGCTTGTGGCCACTTATTCCTCATCAATTCGCGAAACTTCGAAATGGTTCTCGGCTTCACTCCTCCTGTTGCCCTCGATCTATTTGGTTCGTTAATAACGCATGGATGCCTTAAGTCAGTGGTTCGCAACCATTCATCTCCATTGGGCACTTGACAAATTCTGGGATATGCAGGCGGGCACAATCATAAAAAATTGTTAGAAATCACGAGAAATGACGCAATGAGTTATATAATTCAATATATTAATAACTAATATTTTTTATTAATGCTTGAAACAAACTCTGCGAAAAGAAAAGAAACCGATTTTAATACTTTTTTCTACCACAGGATGGAGAAAAGCTCGAGTTGAGAAGTTGGATGGAAAGAAACGGCTCATATCTCGTTATAGGCGACAAGATATCTGGGCACTGTTCTGGTAGTGACGATTATTTTTATGAAGAAAATGAGATATTTCTACTGTTCGTTACGGCATTAACAACGTTTTCGGCAACATTGCAAACAAAAATATTATTAACGAAATTTTCAAGACGTGCATCATTGGATAAGGGATTATGAACATCATGTGTGCAGAGGTAAGCGGGCACCTAAAAATGGGTCGGCGGACACCACGCTGAAAACCTCTGCCTTACTTAAGTGGTTCGTTAAGTGATAAGTCCAGCGAACGTAATTGCCTGTTAAGACCGTAGGGAATTGCGGCTACCTCAGCCTCTAAATCCGCAAACCTCCTCTTCGTTGCAGCCGTTTTATACGACTTTAAATGGCAACATATGATACGGTATTATTTCTTTAAAAGTCAAAGTAGACACTTGGACCAACCACATATTCATATAATCAGTGAGCGACCATCCTAATAAACATAAAATTATTTTAAATAGAAAGTACTCAGATAAGGGAATACAGGTCTTTCTTGATCGGCCTACTGACGATGGAATCGTTGATTCCGAATTGCGTATTATGAATTTTTTTTAAAAAGAAAGTACTCGCGTGTGATTTTTGGCTTGTGTGCATTAAGCCTGTGTGAGCAAAAAAAGAATCCCTGACGTTGGAGTAATTCACCGTAAACCCGGAGTGCGTGAGATTGCATGTGTTTGATTCCTGGCGTGGAGTAAATTCCCATTATGTGTATGTAGTACTTTCCTTTTTAAATAATTTTATGGTTATTAGGAGGGTTGTTCAATGATTATAGTTAATTATACATGGGGCTCCTGTTTATATGTTTTTCCTACACATATGTATACTTTTTCATCAATTTACTTATGAACAACACGGCCATAGCTTTCTCGTTCAAGTTTTTCTTTTAGTTCAGGTTTAACACAATGATAAAAGTTCTATAGTACGCTAAAATGACAATTTTATAATGGTCCGAAGATTTTATTCTTTTTTTTGTACACAGCCTTGTTAGTTGGAACATGGAATATAATTAGGATTTCTTTAATATTTGGAATCATTTACTAAAAAAGTAAAAGGTACTTTTCCCATAAAAATACTTAAATCCAAGAATCTTTGTTTCTTTCGCTATCTTTTGTACTATCCTAGTTCCTCTCAGGGCATCGAACCGTCATTTTTTTCGCTCCGGTTTTCGTTCCGGCTCACTCAAAACACAAAATTTTGGTTCCTCAGGAAATCATCGATGAACCGGTTCGAACCGGTTTTTTTCTCTCCGATTTTAATATATTTTTAGGAAAATTTCATGAACTGATTTATTAATTTAGGTAATTCTGAATTAAAACAAATACATATTCAGTATAACATTAGTGATATTAAAATAAATTAATAATCAAGACACGAAATATCTCATTTAAATGTAAATACTTATTGTTAGTGTTTACATTATTGATTTTAGACTGCATTTAGAATTAAATATTACAAATTTATTATTCCGAATATTTACTTCCTGTCAATTTGACGGGTAATTGCACTAGTATATATATATATATATATATATATATATATGTACAGTCATTTCGAAAAGTCAAGCGACACGGCTCGGTCACGCCACACATAGACCGGAGCTGAAAGTTCCGAGTGTGTTGGTATCCACTGCTTGAGGGGAAGCAGGAAAGGGGAATGATAGGGAGGGGCGGAAGAATGAGGAGGTGGGTTTCGAAGCCTGGGTAGGCTTGCAGGAAGAAACGAACGGAATCAGAGCCTACGAGACAAATCCCATTCAACAGTGCGAGGGTATCCATTCCAACTCGGAAAAAAGGACTCTCTCAGAGGTTTCCTTCGCATGCCAAGGGTAACAAGAAAACCTCAGAGAGAAGGAGGGGTGTAAACGGTTTGAAGAGAGGGGAACATGAAAAATATGACGCGTCTAGAAAGCACTTGCGGAAAAGATGCAATATTTTCATCTTTGTGGGCGTTATTAATGCGAAATGCTAGGCTGCACTTCACTTCAGAAAGCGTAAAAAATCATCAATGGGTCAAGAGCTAAAATTATATAGTACTCCATAAATTACGATAACAAAAATGAGAGCTGTTGATTTAGTGGAGATCCTGAATGAGCATTTTCTGCCTTATGTCAGACAGATAGTGCCAGAAGGCGAAGACTTGGTAGTAATACAAGATAATTCATCGTAAGATACGGCTGGTGTAACTAGACAATTTTTTTGACCAGAACTGGAATATCAATGTACTGCCCTGGCCAGCTCGCTCGCCGGAATAAAATTTTTATTCCACTGTACTGTATCACTCAAGCGTCAAGAAATTGTCAGCACGAAAATTGCTTTTTCGGGAGAACATTAGGAAATATTTAAATCCTTTATCAAATCAGTTTTACCAAAACTCTAATAAATGGCAATTTATCACATGTAGCACTTTTCTCACAGATAGTGGATACATTTTATACTGACTTTATTTAAATTTTCGAATAAAAATCTTATTCTAGCAGCATTTAATAGGCAATGAAAACAATGAAAGATTATTTAGTGTTTTATTTTAGTATTTAGTGAAGTCTCAGCCTGAGTCAAGCACTCCTTGCATTCGACGGTTAATGAACCGTACTAAATTTTCACATATTTGTGGCCGTCGTCCGATTGAGCCCCAGAGTTCCATAACATTCTCTTCAAGAGCGGCTGCCGTCCTCAACTTTCCTCCCATCCACTCATCCCCATTATACCCCATAAGTTCTCAATGGGATTCAGATCCGGCAAGCGAGCTGGCCAGGGCAGAACATTGATATTCCAGTTCTGGTCAAAAAATTGTCCAGTTACACCGGCCGTATCTAACGATGAATTAATTATCTTGTATTACTAGCACATCTTCGCCGTCTGGCACTATCTGTGTGACATAGGCAGAAGATGCTCACTCACGATCTCCACTAAATCAACAGCTCTCATTTTTATCCTAATTTATGGAGTATTATATAATTTTTGCTCTTGACCCATTGATGATTTTTACGCTTTCCGAAGTGAAGTGCAGCCTATCATTTCGCATTAATAATGCCCACAAAGGTGAAAATATTGCATCTTTTCCGAAAGTGCTTTCTAGTCGCGGCATATTCATTTATGTTTCCCTATCCCATTGTAAGACATCACTGTGGACTTCGAAATTTTTACACGCCTCCTTCTCTCTGAAGTTTTCTTGTTACCCTTGGCATGCGAAGGAAACCTCTGAGAGGGTCCTTTTTTCCGAGTTGGATTGGATGCCCTCGCACTGTTGAATGGGTTCTGTCTCATAGGGTCTGATTTCGTTCGCTTCTTCCAGCACGCCAACCCAGGCTTCGAAACTCACCTCCTCACTCTTCCACCTCACTATCATGCCCCTCTCCTGCTTCCCCTCAAGCAATGGGTACCAACATACTCGGAACTTTCAGCTCCGGACTATGTGTGGCGTGACCGGACCGTGTCGCTAGACTTTTCGAAATGAGTGTACGTATGTACAGTCATTTGTAAAAGTCTGTGGGCAAGCTCGGTCGCGACGCTCACGGCCAGACAGTGAAGTTAAAATTTATGTTGGCACTACGTGATTTGCAGCGAGAGAGGGGAAGGGTGGTGTGGGGTATATGTTTTGGAAGTTCGAGCGAATGAGTGGAATCAAGAAATGGCCGTAGAATTGCAGGCTACCGGGGTCGAATTGAGACCGCGCCTCGCCCCTGAGGAAAGGTCTCGAAATTGAGACCCAGAGACGGAAAAGCCTTTTCCATGCTCATGCCAGATCCGGCTACGATTCAGCGCAAATCCTCGAAGATATTCCACGTCTCTGATATGGTTTACCAAGGTGGTTTTCCATTTTCGCCGATATACCGAGTGTGTGGAATGGAAAGGGAAGTGAAGGAAGAGGTTAACGGGAGATGAGGTTATTGAAATTTACCAAGGGCTTGTTTAGCATCCACCCGCATAACGTAAAATTAAGAATTATATTAATCCTTCAATTTAACTTTAATTTTTGTAACTCACCGATTGTATGTGGAAAGAAGGAGTTGTAAACCTCATGAAAATGAAAGCTATTAAATTCTCTAATACGTTTAAATACGTTTTTATTATAACAAATTACTATTTTGGTTTAGTATTAAGATTTAGTAGACCTACTGTTTTGCTCTGTTTTTAACTTCTTTTGACAAGTAGGTTTTTAAATGGGTGGATTGGGCTACCGGGACACTGGACAAAATTCCGGTGGGCCAATGGTCTGTAGACCTGTGGTGCCGCCTTGGCCAGAAGCGGGCATTTTTCCGGTCCGTTTCCCACTTCCAATTCGCCACTAATTATACACTCGCAGTCAGCATTCATCGGGCATTGGAAATGGATCGAGCTCCCTTTGCTGAGACTTCGCCTGCGGTCAGAGGAGAGATTGTGGGGAGGGTGGCTGCTGGACATTCGGTCGCCAAAGTAGCAAGGCAGTTCGGTGTGCACCGAAATTGAATGTACAGATGGGTCAAACGTAGCAACGATGGGGACTGTGATCTCAAAAATAAACCGCGAACGGGCCGGCACAGATGCACAACTGAAGATCAAGATTTGGCGATTCGGCAGCGTGTAGCAGAGCATCCTCTCACAACTAGAAATGACATTTTCCTTATGCATACGTTTGCGCCGTCATATTTAAGGGAGAAATAGGAATTTAACAGAGAGGCGGATTGCATAGCGGCTGATAACAAATTAAAAAATCCGAGCGACAAATTAAAAAACACGTAATAACTTCGTGAACCCTCGGGGGAGCAGATTTTTGGCATTAGTGAAAGCGTGGTAGCAAATTTGTTACAATGCCGAATTATACATATTCTTCCGAAATACTCGCACTAATTTAGGACATTTAGTAGTTATTACTGATAAACAACGCAATGGAAATGCATTTTGCTTATAAAACAATTGAATTCTATTTTATGTATTCGTTGAAAAGAAGAACTTCTCATAGTTCTCTGGCAATGGTAAAAATATGATTAAATGAAACATAATTCTAATAATGCAACAAAATATACTGAAATTTTCGTCTATTATGTATTTAGACTGCCAATGTCGATTTACTGTTTGCTTCCAGTAAACTGGAATACTTATTCTAATAACAGATACTGCTATATCTATTGTTATTAAAACAATTTTCTGCAGTAGAAAATCATCTTTTCGGTTTTCATTAAAAAAGAACTCTAAAAATACAATCTCAATTCCATGAAATAAGCGAAAATTTAAATTAAAAATTTTTTATTAACGCACGCGTCCACATCCTGTATTACGTTGTCGGTTCAAGTCCCTAGTGATCACGGCAACGCAGCCACAGTGTTCGTCCAGCGTAAATGGAAATCCATATCCTTTGGTAAAACATTTCAGACGTGGAATATCCTCAAGGATGAGCATGGAAAACACTTTCCCGTCTTTGGATCCCTCCTTCGAGGCCCTTCCACCGGGACGAGAAGCGGTCTCCATTCGACCCCGGTAGCCTGCAATTCTACGGCCATTTCTTGATTCCCCTCATTCGCTCGAAATTCCAAAACATATACCCCGCACCACCCTTCCCCTCTCTCGCTGCGACTCACGTAGTGCCAACATAAATTTTAATTTCACTGTTTGGCCGTGAGCGCCGCGACCGAGCTTGCCCACAGACTTTAACAAATGACTGTACGTGAGTGTATGTATGTATGTATGTGTTATGTATGTATATGTATTGTGTGTGTATATATATAAGTTTATAGAATGAGGCGCAAAAAGAAGCTGTTTACAATATACTGATTTTTAAAACAATACATAAAATTCCCCCCATGGAATTTCCAGAAGTTAGTAGACATCATAGATATTATATTACAAAAGACTTTAAGGTCGTATTCGTGAAACGTCTCAAGGGACTTGAGGGTTTGAACCCCATGGCGACATGGTATGGAAGTGTGAGGGAGACGATGAGCATTTTAATATGGAAGATTACTGAGAAAATCCAGCGTTTCGATTTCACTATTTATGCGAACCGATAAAAGGAGTGAAATAAATGTCGGTTTTATGTTTTGGTTCGGGTTCAAATCATTTAATTGTTTAGGTTCCACTCCGGCAAAAAATATCCGTTTTTTCGGTTCGAGTTTTAGGTTCGGTTCCGGTTCGATGCCCTGGTTCCTGCGCCTACGCTCAGGTCAGGTCTTTTCTATCAAAGCCAATTTCCTTCATTACCCTTCTTATTATCATCTAAGCAGATAAAGATATGGCATTCTTTCTGTGGTCTAGTTAACATTTTTTCATTTATATTTCCAACAATTTCATATTTTAGCGGCATTTTTACTAAATGTGTGTTCGATTCACTCTTGTTTCCTCCATTCTACTACCCTTATTTGGTTTAAGGTTTGTTTTTGGTTGTCCCATTTCACCGTTTACCGCACCTAACTACTTTCAGTCAAAATCTCTTGGTATAAGATTCCGTATTGAAGCCACCGTATTCGCTTCAAAACCAGCGTAAAAACACAAAAAACCTTACTTTGACGCAGTTCTACGATAGACGTTATAGGAAAATGTGAGTTAGCAGCTCTAAAAATGGGAACTATTGGTTAAGCAGAAACTCAGAGCTGCAAAAGTGTGCCGTTTGTGTATTAGGAATTTCAAACTAGAAAACCACAAGAGGCAGTGAAGTTTGAAGCGACTTCTTCCTATGAATAATACTTCTTATGACAAGAAAAATAGGTTGAAGTAACATTTGTGCTCGATTTTAAAATTAAATTATAAAAAACTGATGAACATTTTTTTGAATAACGGCGAAGTTTTACTTCTGCTGGTTTACAAACGGTAGGAGTACTATAATATATGGGACAAAGTGCATTTATTTAGTTGTAGTTCATATTTATTTTATTTTAGTCTATTACTTCAAGCGAATAAAACATACAGAGTGAATAAATAAAGCGTAAAAGCAAGCAAACATCAATCTACTGCAGAAAATAAACGGTCCAGCGTCATTATAATACTTAAATCGTCCCAAAAATATTTTTTAAAACTCAAATAGTAATTCGATTTAATCGACAGAAAAAAAAAGAATTTCTCTGTTCGATATGACGTTATCCTTGAATTCGACTCTGCAAAGCTTGCATTTAAGGCTTGTTATTTTTAATACGCGGAAGCATGTCTTCTTCCACCGCTAATACCTTCTCGACTTTCCTCGCTCTCTCTCTCTCTCTCTCTCTCGCTTGCTTGCTTCTCTACCTCTTAACTTCCTGCATAAAAGGGCTTCCCTGGGATCACTACAAGGAAATGCCTTTCATAGCTCTAAGAAGCACCTTAAAGCCTACGCGAAACTGACCGGAGAGCAAGAGAAAACATAACAGAGAGAATTAAATTCCGAAGAAAATCACACGGGAAATCACCGCCGTGAAGAGAGGAAAAATAAAGAAACTGAAGGGGAAAAAGGGACCGTGTCCTGAAAATGTAAGAGGGCTTTTGCTTTCCTTTGAAACCACAGGAGATATTATATAGTGTGGATAGTTGCAAATTGAAGGATACTTACACTAAATTAGTTCATTCTATTATTTCGAGTTACTTATTAAAAAGAGAAGGGAATGCTGTGAGGAAAGATAACGGGAAACAAATCTATAATGGTCATTACCAGAGGTGTTGACTTCATACTTGCGGCCAGTCATTTTCTCTTTCCAAAGATTTCCATTCTCAAAAAGATTTTTTTCCTGTAGAATAATAATTGAAGGATATTTCAACTCCGTATGACTGTAAAGCCATTTAATTGGTGGGCTTTGTTTAGAAAAAATTATATCTATTAAATGTATCTTACAGAAATTTAATCAACGATATATTCATAAATAATAATATACTTTTACGTTACTTCAAATTCTATTGATAATACGTCGACTGGAACGGTGACTACTCTTCGGCGTTTCGTGTATTCGATCAAAATTTCTTAAAAGAGCATCCTAACTTAAGCCGAATACTCTATCTATCCAAAACAATATATTTTGCCTCTTATTAATATTAATTGCAATAACATGTAACACTCTTCTCGTTTGCTCTTTAATGCTTCCTTTGGTAAATCATGGACATAATTTATTTTTGATCTATTATTTCAGCTCCTCAACCACCGTGTCACCCTTAATCAATATCAGAAAAGTGATCCAACTAGACGGCCTCCCTCATAGAACCCCATATAATCGATTCCCCCGATTTACTTATTAATCCTTAGCTCGATAGTCCAATCTATTCACAAAGCAATGCATACGACAAATATCAGTATTTATATTTTTTACTAATTTCAATTAAACCGGCGATACTGAAAAATAGACCAGGCTTATTAAGATTTCAATAAGTTTATTTATCAAGTGCTACTCGCTTTGTACTTCGAAACTCAAAATTGATAGCATCAATAATGAGGCACAGCTGACCTTAGCGGCAGAAATAAATCAAACTGGTGAAATTTTATTTAGATACATCGATAAACTAAGTGGTCAAATAAAAACTTTATTGTATTTATTTAACGGCTACGGCAGGCGATCTCCAAAAGGTTCGACGTTTCTAACTCAAGTAATACTGCGACGGATAAATAGCCGCTATTGCGGAACAGGTTTGTAGTGTCTATACTAGAAAAACATTTATTTTATACTGTAATGCTACCTTATAACGGCAAAAGCTTTTATTCTGATTTATATTCTCCTCGATTCTAGTATTATATATTGGCTCTAGCATTTTACCAAACACAATCGACTATTATCCGAATTCGCTTTTTAAACTTACCCTCGTAAAATGAAGTAGGTATCCTTTTTACTACAGATACTATTAACTCTAACATAAAGTTAACTTTCAGTGCGACCATCACAAACATAGGTTGTATAATCATCTGAGACGAATGGGAGAAGAATACCTTAAATTTTAAGTACCTATTCTTCTCCCATAAGGCTTAAAGGATCGTCTTGCGTTTGTCTATTTGTTTTCACGCTTTTTTTTTACGTTTTCTTACATTCATATCGGTGCGCGACGGCAATTCTGTGCCGATATTCAGGGGAGAATTCCGCGCGAATAATTCCTGTAAAAAGCACCATTTTCTCCCTCTATTTCTTTTCATTCCTTTTCTCAACTACACCCTAGCCTGCCTGCCTCCCTCTATCCAATTTTTTATTTATCCATCTCTCAAAACATCTCTTTATCTTTTATACCTTTCCTCCGTCTCTCCTCTCCGACTACCACTCTTCCCCTCGTTGTTTGCACCCTGAACAACCACCCACCTCTTTATGCTCCTTATTTACGATTTTTCATGGACTTTCCTCTATTTTTTAAGGCTAAAGTGATGTGTCGCGCGCGGTGTTTTACGAGATAAAGGAACGAGGCATTTTTTTTAAAGGCGCGCTGGGGAGAAAGGGAGAGAAAAGGAAGGGGTGTCGTATTGGGTCACCTTTCGTCGTAAAACACATGCCTACCGGAAGAGGGAAGAGAAGAGCGATGTGGGTATATAAGGACGGCGCCTGAGATCGAAACCGGTGCGATAGGGAACTAAATCATACGTACGGAACGAGATAAACGCCCGAACGTAAACGGTCCAGGAAGTATATGAGACACTTCGTGAAATGGTAAAAAGATCAGGCATTTCCGTGTAGAAGGAGAAGGGAGGAACGAAGAGAGAGAGAGAGGGGGGAGGGGGGGGATAAAAAAGGCTGGCAATTACGATTTTTTTACGAGTGGTCCTTATGGGAGACTGGAAAATGAAAACCCTGACTACTGGTTTATTCCGGGCGCGAAGAGGCACTTCCGAAGATGTCAACGTGGGTTATAAAACGGGTGAAATATGTCCTACGGCTGTTAAGTATTTTATCGGCGTGTGTAATGCGTCGAGATTGAGGATTTCGGCAAAATATATAATTAATTTTTATCGGGGGACAGATCGTTCAAATTTGCCGACATACAATAGTAATCTGTAGTTATTTACGGGTTTGATTTTACGTGTGGCAGCCTGTCGCAAGGAACGTATGGCGATGTATCCATAGTTATTGTTCGACGAAAAACTGACGATTGGCATTACATGGGCCATTTTTTTAAATTTGCGATATGAGCTTCTGTAGATCAAAATAATACGATATTTTTTCCATTCATGTTATTATCTAAAGCGAGTCTATACGCAAAAGATTTTTAGACTGAGTGATACAAAATCAAACTACATTTATCCTCTCATAATCTTCTTTAGAATGAGGTAAAGATAATCGTTGTGCCATTAGCGCCAGGTTATAAATCATGATTGGTTTAAAATACTTTCGAGCAACGGCACAATTAATTAGACTGGAATCATCTTCACTTTCATATATTAATAAAGAATGTGCTGTATTCGATAGAAAATCGAATTTGAAATATTGCTAAATATGCACGTTTCAAGTGTACCTTAGTCCGAAAAAATATCTTCTACGGAATTCCGTCCGCTGGGCGTGGCTCTAAAGACTTAGCGGCTTAACAGAATCGGAATAAATCAAGGATTTTTATAGGTATTGCTCGGCATGGAACTTTATTGAAATAAAAAACATCGCACTACAATGTAAGGTAGCTAATTATTGTCTATTTACTCTAAACTGGCTTCAGGGGTTTTGATATGGTCTTTTAATTATATAGCTTGATGTTGTAAACATTGAAGCATAATCCACAAGTCTAAAAAAGTAATGTGTCTTCCAGTAACATTGAAATCATCGAGCTTTACGCTCTACTGTCGCCACTCTCCACCCCCCCACCCCATTCTCTGACGTCATGCGACAAGCCTCGTCTTCAGACGCCATCTCCATCCCCTGAACCATGAGGAAACATGAGCACTAAGCACATAACCAGTAGAAGCGTATCGAAAATGAAAGGGTACGAAATATTTTATTAGATACATCCCAACATTCTGGTAGAGGGGACTTCGTAGAGTACATACTTTAAAAGGGAAACAACAATAAACTGTGGATATTTTTGAAAGTGTTGATTGAGTGCATTTCTTAGATTACTTAAAAAATATTTTAAACCAATCACCCTTGAGTCCAAAATATATAAAAACGTTTCCTCTCACGGATCGACAGCTCTTCGGGCCAGAAGCAGACTCTTATCACACCAACCACTCGCGAATAGCAATTCCGTAGAAACGTCCTCAAACCCATTACAACGGGGAGTAAAAAAAATAACGCTAACACAAAAGAAGACAAAGAAAGTTGGATAACTTTCAGTTAGCTGAATTCTCATGCTTCACACTATGTGGGTCACACAAGGCATATTTTACACAGTCAGTGGAAGGGGGAGAGAGGGAGGGGGGAGAGGAAGGGGAAAAAGTCTCGAGTGTCCAGAAGTTGTGAGGTAAGATATTCTCCATTTCCTTCACTTTTCCTCTCTCTCCCCCCTCCCTCTTTCCCTTCCTCCACCTTCCATCTTTCTCTATCCCTCTCCCCTTTTCTTCCTGCCATCTTCCTCTCTACCCTTTTTCCCTCCCTCCACCTTCCCCTCTCATCCTTTCCTTCCCCCCGTTCCTCTCTCTCTCCCTCCCCATTTCCCCTTCTTCTCCTCCCCTTTTCCCTCCTTCCCTCTTCCTATCTCGCTTCCTCTTTTTCTCTCCCTCTTCTGTCCGCTCCCATTTACTCTTTTTTCCGTCCGTCCCTCTTCTTATGCCAGGCCTTAATCTCGTTTCACGCTCACACGAAACGCGGTGGTGGAATGTGGGAGGAAGAGGAAGATAGGGCGAGGGTGGGAAGGAAGGAAAAGGGGAGGAAGGACGAAGGAGGCAGCAAAAAATAATAAATCCTTTTCCCAAGGGTGTGATAACTCCCCGAGTCCGACTGCGCTAATTAAAAGTTTTGAGTCTCCGGCTCAACAAACCCGCAAAGAGATACTGACACCCGCGATGACAGAAGGGTTTCCGATAAACGAAACCCATGCTAAAGACGGCGTTTGCTTTTTTTTTTCTCTCGCGTCAAACAAGCGTGTGAGCCAGTACTGACTTCAACAAAGGATCTATAAGGGGTGGAAAACAGGAGAGGGAAATATTACCGCTTGGCAAATAGAGTTTTTTCTTGTTTTCCCTTTCGCATTTCTCTCTTCTTCTTTCTTGTTATGTTGTTCTCTCTCTAACAAAAGTCCGTTTTCATAGGGAAATAAGATATAGTAATTAGGCGAAGACTTTTTTAATGAAACATTACAAATCAACTTTCCGCACAGCCAGTGACACATCTATAGGGTCTAGCCGTTGCGCAGTGATCTAGAATCTGAAAAATGCCGCCGAAAATCAAATTTTCAACTTTTAAAGACCGGAAAACAACGTACATGATCACGAGTACAACTAATTGGATCACCAAACTGTCATATAGGTGGCTTTCTAAGTGCTTTCTTAATACCTTTTTTGGGACCGGAAAGTGATACTTGTGTTCCAACTTACTTTTTACGGTAAATTTTGACTAATTTTGGCTTGCAACGCGTTACGAGCCGTCGGTCACGTTAATATTTTTACACGTCTGTAATCCTTAACCACTGGATCGTTAGAGGTTATAATCAATTGCATACAAAACAAAACAAAAGAGAAAAATTAGGAAAGCTCTCTCTGGAAATAAGACATAACGGAATTAACGTTATATTTAATTTTCCTATGAGAACGGACTTTTTTCTGCACCCTATACGTGTCTTTTTCCATTCGTTTCTCTATTCGTGTTTCGCCGCATTTGATAAAAACAGCAACCGTTTCTTACCTCACCGATTCAACGGCCTCTAAAATCCATTCTTTTCCTGCCTACCTATCTCCCTTATTTTTTCTTGCCCTCTCTCCTCCTCCCCTCTTCTCTCCCTCTCTCTCTTACTCCTCTCGCCTCTTTTGTCTTTTTTCAATTTTTTTGAGAGTCAGAAGATAAGAGGCGGGAGAGAATAAAAAGTTTTGGAGGGGATTAAGAAGATGAATGCATCGATCCTGTGACGTCAAAAACTCCCTCTAGGATCAACAAAAGTTATTCTTCCTCATCAGGATCTCGGGTTCTTTTCATTCTGTCCTTTCCGCTCCGCCATCCTCGCTTCCTTTTTGAAATCATCCTGTTTCCCCCCTCTCCATTCTCCTTGATTTCGAGCAACGTTGCAGCGCACGTCGGCCATGTTGGATATTCAAAATTTGTTACCTCGTGAATAGAAGTCGACACATGACGCCAAATTTCTTTATCATTAATTTACTCAACTCGATCTTTAAGAAAAAATACAAATTACATTTAGAAATCTCCGTCGGCAGGTTTCTCCTGAATATGTGGTGCACGACTTATAATAAGAATGAATATGCATAACATAAAATATGTTAGATAAGTATATCTGTAAAAGTGAGCCAAATAAATGAAATAGGGCTTATCTTGAAATAAATGCAGAGGAATCGTTGGTTAATTCAAAATATAAAAAATTAAAATTAGATTTGCACTTTAAAATTTCCTATATCTCATTCAAAGCAATATTCATTCGCTCTGTGATAATATTCATTGTGATTTTGCTTAAATTACAGAACTGCATTTGCATGTGTACATTGACCTTGTAAAATTATCATCATTAAACGATTTATAAAATGAAGACGATTTTCATGGAAAGTATTAATCAATATC
Source organism: Uropetala carovei (assembly GCA_036926305.1). Classification (NCBI taxonomy): domain Eukaryota; kingdom Metazoa; phylum Arthropoda; class Insecta; order Odonata; family Petaluridae; genus Uropetala; species Uropetala carovei. The sequence goes on from JAXCHB010000235.1 coordinate 13,555,732, forward strand.
TTACTGTGTATATATTAAGACCGACTCAATTTACCTTTAAATCACAATTTTTTGTTTATAATGCCTGTCACTTAAGCAACACAAGGGTTTATAACAATATATGTCATTGGATTTAAGTACTCTCCTCTCAAGATATTTTAAAGCAGATACGACATAACTTCAGAGGAGCATCTTTAATTCTGACCAATAATTGTTTCCACACCACTTTCAATGTTACCTAATCATTTCCCTTTATTCTATAGCCATTGCTTTACATTTTTTTGTCAATTTATTACACCTTAACTGCGACCATCTAGCATCAACATCCAGAAATTAATGCCTCATGGTACAATTAAATACCTTTCACGAACCGGAAGAAAATTTCTCTCTTTATTTAGGTTATTGAGGATAAAAGAAATTTATAGATTTTTTTGGCGCTCACAAATATAAATATATGCGTGTGTGTTTGTGTCATATTCTTTCAATCTTACGATGTCAAGAACCTTTTTCTCCATCTCTGTGTTGTCTTTTTCCTTCTCTTAGTCGTCCGTCTCCCTTCATCATTTTAAACGTTCACTTTTTTTCCACACACCCAGAGACAGGAAAGGCTATATGGCTCACGGCTGTTTTTGACCACACAGGGAGAGTCATCAGGGAGTTGGAGAGCGAGACGGGAGGGGGAGAGAGGAGTAAGCGGTGAAGTGGGGGAGAGGGAGAGATTGAGATAAAGCGAACGTTGATTTGATTCCATTCGGAGTTCAGTGCAATGCCCACGAACAAGTCTTCTATTTTTCTTCTCGCCATTACTCTCCTCTCCCTGTGCCGCTCTTTTTCACCTATTCTCTGTCATACGGATGATCTAATGTGGCGGAGGAGCTCTGTTTTATAGTCCTGCTGGAAGCGAGATTAACGACCTTAAGCGATCTTGTGGTTAAATGATTTCTCCCGATGTTAAAAAGTATTGGTCTACGTTTTAGAATTGCGCTGCATTTGAAAATAATTACAGATACATTCGTAAGACTCAAATTTAGTGTTTACGTTCCGGAGAAAAGATAAAAGAATACTTTTGAAATAAATGAATTTATTACGTAGTCCTATTCAGTTAACTTAAGTCAGATATTGATGAATATAATTTAATTTACCGACTTTTTTCACCTCCGAGGCTGTCTTGTATTTATAGCAATAGGAAAGCGTGCAATGATCACTGCTGTCTGTTGAATTTAAATTAATATATTACATCTAATATAAATGTGTAGTTTTTCATCATGTGGCATAGAAGTATTGAAATGTCTTTTATTCTAATAATAATTTTTATTCTAATTGAGCACTCTTATAAAGATTATAGAAAATAACAGACGCTTAATGACTTTTAATATATAAACAACATCCCCGCGATATAAACTAATATTTTCGACTTCAACCTCCGTAACAAAACCTTCCTTATTTAAAATTCCGTTCATCTCATTAAAAACTATTTAAAACGTGAGTTTTTGAAATATGATTGATAACTATAAAAGTGAAAATGGCAGGTTTGGATAACGGATGCATCCATAAACTAAATTGTAAATCATTTTAGGAAAACTTGGAACATTTTAGAATATTTATAATCTTTCTCTGATGTCATTTTATAATTACAACAACTTTTGTACCACTAAATATACAGTAAAACCTGGTTAATTCGAAATTCACGGGACCAAAGAAAAAGCATTTCGAATTACGAAGAACCTCTATAATTCGAAATTTACAAAAAAGCGTGATTTACCAAATTTAAAAAATGCAAATATAAATTACAGAAAAACAAAAGAATATGACACCATAATAAAATACAGAAAAAAAGGATGTACTACACATACATACCTCAAAATATGATGTCGATGAATAAAAGTCAAATTTAAGATAACTCATTTAAACATTGAAACATATATGAATATATAATTAAACCACTAAAATGTTAATGTCTTTCACTTATTTCAACTTAAAAGTAAATAAACAAAAGTGTGTAATAAAATATTAATTTAAATTTATTTTTAAAAGTTGGTTATTTTCCCGTTTCAATTTCAGGGCACTCCCTAGCGCAATGTGTTGCATAATGGCATCAACTTTTTCACAGATCCCGGACACGTACCTTTGAAGGGTATCTTAAGCTTTTAAAACATCCTCCTTAGATGGCAATGGCACATCCAACCTAGCATCGACGTTATCCACAACGTCTTCTTCGTCGCTATCACTCGCAACGGTTTTCGATTCCTCGATCGTGGGGTCATACACAACCGACGTAGCCAAGTCATTATCAAAGGAAACAAAGTCTCCGAAACTGACAGGACTCAATACATTACTGTCGATTACTTCCTCCACTTCTGTACCTTGGAACACTTCCGCCGGCTGCGAAGATAGCCCGATTTTCTTAAAACAGTTGGCGATGGTTTGAGGAGTCACCAATTGCCACGCCGATGACAAGGCCCGGCACGCGTCTAAAATCGTCCATTTTCGTAAATCATCCTGCGAACATCCATTTGTAATTTGCCCCAAGTATGACGACAATAGTTTTTTTTCTGTAATGACTCTTTAAATTTTGAATGATGCCCTGGTCGAGTGGCCGCAGAACACTGGTTGTGTTCGGCGGAAAATACAGCAACTCAACATTGGGCGTATTTATCTGAGCCACATGGTGAGCAGAACAGTTGTCTAGTGTCAACAAAATTTTACGATTTTGCACCGCCACACGTTTTTGCATTCTTATTAAAAAACTTTTGAATATGTCTGTTGTCATCCACACCTTTTTGTTATGCTCGTAAATTATCGGCAAATAATCACGATTAATACCTTTGAAACAGCGTGGGTTGCCATATTTTCCGATGAGTACAAGTTTTTCTTTATTCGACCCATCCATATTTGTGCAGAGCACGGCGCGGCGGTGAGACGCTCCTTACTACGTTTGCCGCTGTGACATTTTTCGCCTCGGAGAGCCAAAGTACGATCGGGCAACATGTTGAAAAAAATGCGTTTCGTCCATATTAAAAATGTCCTTGAGCGCGTACTTCTCCAAAACATGTTTATTACTTTGCAGCCAGGTCGTCACATCCTCTTCGTTAATTTTTTGGGCATCACCACATATACTGCGAGACAAAAAATATTGTGGCGTCTTTAAAACCATCCAACCACCCATTGGACGCTTTAAAATCTTCAATGTTCAAAGTGCTCCCAAGACTTCTTGATTTTTCAATGAGCACCGGGCTTGTCACAGGTAAATTCGCCGCTCGTACTTGTGAAAAAAAATCGGACAGTTCTTCTTCGAGGTCTTCGTTTTTCGCAGGCCGTGGACGCTGACGTGTAGCGCTCCCTTTAAATTTATAAAAACTTTCTTCAATCTTCGTCCGATTCCTTAAAATTGTAGATAAAGACGAGTTCGGAATCCCATTCTTTGAGGCCGGGTTTCCTTTCCATTCTAACTTCTTGTCAATGTCTTGCAGCAAAGACATTTTTTCAGCAAGAGTAAAAGTCTTATATGCACCACGAACCGGAGCCATTGGAGGGTATATTAAAAAAAACTATTTTATAGCAATAAATTTAAATATAGTCTCTCTTGCAGTTATTAAACTAAGAATATTATTTAAACAAGTAACTAACAATGACGAAAAATACAATCTAATACGAAACAAACAACGAACCAAAGGAATATTGGAACGCGTTTTCCACACAAAACTCGCAAAACAGTAGATAAATTGAGGGGATGGACAGAATCTTGTGACAATACCCAACGCCCAGTCGGTATGATCACGATCGCACAATGTTTGTAAACCAGCCGACATAGTGCCAGAAATATTTTAGTAAATTTCATTTAGTTTCTTTTTGGTAAGTTTTATTTCGAATTATGTCGACAAAATCGCGTTGGTATTCCGAGAACGGGGCAAACATTTTTTTCGAATTACGAATTATAGAGATTTTCGAATTACTGAAATACATTTGTATGAAATAAGGCTTCTTCGGTCTTTCAAGTGTTAAAAAATTTCGAATTACGTCGAATTTCGAAATATAGAGGTTCGAATTAACCAGGTTTTACTGTATAACTAATTAGAGTACAACCTTCAAATTTACTTTATAATCTCCAGATTAGACGTTATCTTCGCTAGAAACATAAGATGTTCGGGTTGTATACTAACAAACTAAATCTTTCCTCATTTCCTTCTCTAGGATACTGCGAATCCTCGACTGCCATTCTTGGATTCAATGGAGGTTTTTAAAAAGTAACGTGGATTTTGATTATCGAGGCAATTCAGACGTTGAGAATGATAACTTTAGTTCGCGTTTTCAAGCGAGGAGGTTAAGATGATAAACATTTTAAAAGGAGTTACTCATATATATTATGAATATAAAAACGTTTCATGTACTTATATTGTAAATAAAATAGTTATTATTAATTTGATAATTTTAAAGTTTTACATTCACTTTTCAATGATGTTCCTTGGACTTAAAAAAATTGTTTAGGATAAATTTAAATAAACAGATAAAATTCCCTTCTCAGTTCTCAAACGGGTTTTATGCTCACGTGCACGAATAAGCACATCAAAGAAATTTGTTTTCCACTGGTTTCAACGCAGAATCGACTCTACATACTCAAAAACACACGGACTCCGAAATTCACAAAATCCCTTCTGAGTTTCCCTTTAATTTCCTGAGAGATAACGGAGAGAGAGAGTGAGGGGGGGAGTGAGGGGGGGAGAGAGAGAAGAGATATCAAACGGGTTTCTTCCTACATTTGGCACCGCATTCTACCGAACCACCTCTCCTCATCCCCACCACCCCTCACTGCTGCCACCCTTTCCACCCTCCGCTTGCCGTTTAACCCTGTTGTGGTCATCCTTCTCCACAGATCCTGGAAAGGAGAAGTGTGTGTGTGTAAGGATTCCGGCATTCCTACAGTCCAAAGAATGCGGTCTGAATCAGGGTACACCCTTCCGGCTCCCCCCGTTCCCACCCACACTGAAGTTTTTTCTTCTCATAGTCCATCTTCCGCTCCTCTTCTCTCAATCTCTCCCACGCCCACCCTTTTGCTTTACCACTCTCGAATCCATACGCTACCGCAGAGCCGAAGAGTGTCGATAGGATTTACGTAACGCCGAAAAAGGGAGAACGCCCCGAGGCGAACGGAAAGAGAAAGAGAGAGAGAGAGAGAGAAAGCTCTCTCGGCTTCTCCTTCCCTTCACGCTGCTCTACCTCTTCTTTTATTTCGACGGACACAAGTTTTTTTTATCTCAGAATGGATGGAGCAAGCAGGCAGGCGGCGAAAAGGAGAGAGACGAATAGGAGGAAGAGATAAATAGAGAGAGAGAAAGGGAGAAGGGTGAAAGGATTTAGTGACGTGTGAGGACGGGACGGAGGGAGAGAGGGAGGAAAACGGAGATCGAGCGAAGAGAAAGGGGGAGAGACGGAAGAGGTATAACGCTAAGGAAGGGGAGAAACAGAGGAGGCGTGGCGCGGGGGACGGCAAAGGCAGAGGCGTCATAAGAGAGGGAGTAGGCGTTTTATTTTTTGGGAGATGGACGTGGAACGAAGCGAGGAAAAGAAAAGAGGAGGAGGAGGAGGATAAGAAGGGAAAGCGGGAGAAAAATGACTTGATCCGACGCGGGAATCGCGGCCATCATCCGCGCGCATTTCCGCCTTTAACTCTCCGTGTCACCTGCGGAAGGAGTGAAGAATGGATGCCGCGCACTTTTTTACGCCTGTTGCTCACCGCGAATCAATGCGACGGAAAGTTCGGAAGCATGTCTTAAAAGCTTCGTGTCCAAAGGTTTTGCTCGTCTTCACCGCGGAATGATGGATTTTTAGCCGTTTGGAGATATTCGGATAAAATAAAGATAAACATTGATGAGGCTGCGTGTTTTCCGATGTATGCTACGCTATGTATGTATGTTCCGCCAGTCGAAAAAACACTGTAGTATAAACGAATTATAATGATAATATTTCTCTTGGATTATAATGAAAGTACGCCGTCAACGCAATGCATAAAACATTGACATCTATAAACGATATTAAAACATTTTTCAACAAAATTCAGCTTCATTTTTAAGGTAACTGATAATTTACATTAGAACTTATGACTATTACTAAATTAACGATTCATTATAAAATATTTAATTCTTTTAGTTACGTGAAAATGTCTTTCAGAGTAATTTTTTGTCGACGAACTTAAAAAGTGATTGATTTTATTAGTCGATAAACAAGTATTTAAAATCAAACTTAGTTGCAACAGAAAGTTATAAAATATATACGATTCAAGAAATAAATTACTTGAAACTATCATTCGTACTCTTAAAACACTTTCATAACAATACGCAAATAACGAAAAATACTTATGGCTGTCACATAATAAAATAATTGGCGAGAAATTTAAGCGTCGTTCACGTAAGTTCGAAATGAATTTTGTAAATATAATCTTTCGTATTCTTAATAAAACAAAAGTTCTCTTAATTTTAAACGGTAGAAGAATACATAAGAAATTTAAGATTAAATTTAACAGCTAGTAAAAAGAAAGGAAGGGATAACAAAAAACATTTAAACATAAATCACGATGTCATTAGAGAGAGAGGATTGTGTCATGAGCGATAAGGATGACAGAAAGATGAGAAATGGACGAATATGGCGCGTTGAACGAGGCACACTGACGCGTGAGGAGATATGTGAGGTCAGCAGAGGTCAAAAAATGATGCAGACGAAGGAAAGAAATTGGGAAAACCTCGAGGAGAGTAACTTCAGAGAAGAGAAAAAGGGAATGACTGAAAAGAAGAGGCGAGATAAATAAGTAACGTCATAAGGAATCGCGGAAGAAGAGGAGGAAACAGCAAGCGGGATTGATGAATACGAGGAGAGGTAGGATAAGGAGAAAAGTGGATCAGGAAAGAGAAGGGGCGAGAAGATTGAGCACAAAAAAGAATAAGAAAAAAACACGGGGTACAGCAGAAGAGTCGGATTTCTTTACGAAAAAAGGAAAAAGCCGGAGAGGTGCATGATGGATTAGAAACGGGAGCAGATGAGTGGGAATCGGAATACAAAATTCCGGAATAGAAGGCAAGCGAGAACAAAAAACATAGAGACGCATAAACGAAGAGAGATGCGCAATATGGCGACTAGAATGATCGAAATAATATTTTTGTAAGGCAACGGAACAAACGGCTATCTATGTTGTGTTAACAAATTTCAGTTTTATTTGCGTGCTGAGTGGTAATTAAATATTATAACTGAAGAATCTACAGTATAGTGAACGATTATTCATAGAGAAACTGAAAATAATATTTTTCCATGAGTATAAGTATATGAATAGTTTTTCACTTTGAAAGATAAATATATTTAAAGTCAGATACAAAACAAAAAGAGGGGAATAATGAATGAATAATCTCCATTTAGTTTTAGTTTCGCTTTAAATAAATATTCCAGAAACTTCACAGATTTTGGAACACGTATACATATCAGGAACGGGTTATGATTAGAGTATAACAAAAACCTACAGAAAAAGAGCAATAAAAGTAAGAAAGAGGATAAAGAAAGAAATGAAGGAATAAAAGGTTAAAAATATCGCACATAAACAAAAATTCATGAGTCAGTTTGCGAATAAAAGAAGGCGACATAAAGAAACAAAGTGAGTAACCGACACGGGGGGGGGGGGGGCGACATTTCACATATTTTTAAACAACGGAAACAAACATTTATGGGCGAAAAAATAAATAAACTTTCGGCGGGGAAGAGGAAGGAAATGAAGAATGTAAAAGTGGAGCACCCAACAGATAAAAAAGAACGGGGTATAGCAGATCGTATAAAATCCCAAAAATTCCGATTCCAGGATAAAATCAATGAATGGAAGAGGGAGGAAATGGAAATACGGCAAAGAGAATGCATAATAAGATACAGACTTAAATAATTCCGATAAAGGAGAAAGGACGATAACGAAATAAGTAGTAAGAAACGGAAAAAAAGTTGAAAGGAATGCAGTTGAATGACGTAAAGGAAGAGTGAGAGAGAGGAAAGAGAAGAAAAGGACGAATTTTTAGGTGAGAAACAAGAGACGCGAAAAATTTTCTTGTCGAATGGAATCATTCGGCCGGGTGATCCATACACGGTACGTGCTGGGATTGAGAGAGGGAGGGGGGGGCGAGGGGTAGGGTGGGGGCGAGGGGGGGGGAGGGAGAGAAAGAGGAATACGCGAAGCTAAAAAAGGAACAAATCAATCGCTTACCTCATCTCCTCCCCCCCTCCTGTTGCTGTACGCTTTCACCAATCTTTCCACCCTTTCTCATTCCCTCCACATACTCTCATCTAGCTGAAATAACTAAACTACCACAATCCAAAATCCTGTGCATGCTGCTCCTATCACCTCTTCTACTTATTTCCCCATTTCTCTCTCTCTCTCATCCCCTCTTCTCTTTTCATCTCTCTCTCTCCTATAAAACTGTCTCTATATTTCTTGGTCCATTTCTTTCTACCCCACTCATTCTCTCGTTGAATGTAGTTTTTGGTCATACTTTTTCTTCGTTTTGGTCCTTCTCGATTGATTATTTTTACTTAATTTCTCATTTTATTACATCCGTCCTTTTTATATCGGTCTCTATAAGTTACAAAAATAGGGTTTTATATAGGTATAGTATTTTCCAGATTGAAACATCGCTGTAATTGCTCCTTTTTACTAGTGAAACAGTTAAAGAGGGACGAGCTAAAAAAAAGTTCTAACTCTGATCATTCAAAAGATAAGTTTTAACAGACAATTCGCAGCAGAAGACACTGAAAATGAAGGGGAAATAAACCGAACATAGTTGCTTTATTATCATATTTAAAACGCAGCGTTTTGTTTATGTACAAACATTTTTGAAGTAGTATTGCTGAAATCCGCCATGGGTAAGGAGTACTCGAATGATTGATGTTCGTGATTGAATTCCTTGGCCAACACGTCTCGCCTATATGTAGGGAATCTAGAGAAGTTTTATGCCAGTTTAGTAATAATTTATGTTTTAAAATTCATTAAGTTGCTACCTAAATTTGATTCAGTAAATGGCAGAGCAGGTACGAAGAACAAATCCACGTTTCTTTCATAATCTATATTTAGGTAAAAATACATTAATGGCTTCTTACAGCTAAAGTCCATATTTGAACGAAATGAAATATTTCTATATTTGAAACATAGGGAGAGTATTATTTCATTACTGTTTACTATAAGCACAGGATATAAGCAAATTTGAGCAGATGATTTCACGTTTTGAAAGAAAAAGTAGCAGAAATTTGCGAATGTTTTCATGATTTTATACAGGTAAAAAAATGTCAAAGAGAAGCAATATTGAAAGAATTTCATAAATATAATATATGTACCTCTATGTATACATATATGTATATATTAAAAGTTTAAATAAATAAATAAATAAATTAAATATGGGAGGACAAATTTACGATACAAATAACAGCACGAAAGGTCGACATGCCGGTGTTCAAACAACGTCAACAAATAGTCCCAGCACTTTTTGTTTCACGCCATACTTTGAATATCTTCGTTGGCGACGATTCTAAATCATATAAAGATGCAGAATCAATTTTTAATTTATTACGAGGAATTCAGGTTTTAACGAGAGTGTCTATATGAGTTGCCGGTAAGTAACGAAACCCTCAATAAAACTCTCGGAAGAAATTACATGGAAAAGAAAAATGGCTGCTGTTTCGAAGGAGGGGGTGGTAGTGAGAAGGGCGGGGGCAGCGGAGGTGGCGACAAAGAGACCTTCCTTGGGGGGGGGGGGGGGGGGGGGGGGGCAAAATATCTTAAGCCTCTGCCTATTTGGATCTTTCGCCGCTAGGGAGAAACTGGTCGCATGCAGAGGGGATAGAAATAGAGAGAGGGAAAAAAGGGAGGGAAGGAAGCAAGGGAATTTGGTTAAAGGGTTCTTTTTTCGCGTCGGCGTCAGTCTCCTCGCCAGGAGAGAGACAAACGTCGCGAGTTCACATGCACAAAACTCGCATGTAAACACACACACGCGTGAATCGCGGAGGGCACTGAATTATTTATGACTCACCGAACGTACCCGAGGATCAACCTTTGACACACCAGAATGGCGCTGGCTGGGCCTTAATTATAACCGACTCCGGACTTTCGCGCTTCTCCCCCATCCTCCTCCATTCCACATCGCGCTCTTACGCCCTCTTCTGTTTTTCGAATCCAATATCTTTTTCCCTTATCTTTATCTTTTTGCTCGCATTTTTCCTCCTCTATACTCCCACTGGTTTTTCCGCTTTCCGCTTTCTCTCTCTTCGTTTTCCTCTCCCTTTTCTCTCAAGTATTTCCAACATTAATGATAACGTATGCAAAGAAATCTCCGGATACGCGTCAACATTGACTTTTGCCTCTTTTCTCGATTTTATGTCTCCATCTCCGGTATTTACTCATCCATTATGTGGCTCCCTTCTATCTTTGGAAAAATACACCACGCTGTCTACTAGATGCATCTACGTATTTCCTTCTTTTCTCTTTTCCTAAGTCACACATCGCTTGCTCAGCATACGTTTCTATCACCACACAATCTCCAACCTCCCTTGCTCCGTATTTTTCGACTTCCGCATTTATTTTAGTTGGATTTTTTGTTCTCAACGCTTTTTTCTTATTTCATTCCCATTTTTCTTCTTTCGCAACTTCCATTCGATACTTCCAAAATTTATCGTACTCCACGAAATTCCATTAATTTCTCCGTTTTTTTCTAGCTTAAAATGCCCGAGGGTAGTCAACCATAATATATTTATTCCTTTCTCATACGGCGCGCGATTTTTCCAAATGTGACGAGGGTATAAAGTTCGTTGGGAGGGCGGCGGAAAATGTTTTCGATTTTGAGATACAAAACTCGTTTCAAAAGTCAACATTGCCATGGAAATCATGAAACATAATGTGAAAATTTTAGAAGAACCTTTATTAATGGGGAAATAATGCTTACGAAATGGGATCGATGAAGGAATCTTCTCTTAGAAATGTTGCTTTCAGCTGAATTTGATCAAGAAGTTGAACTTGTGTTAACATATGAAATTGTCGATAAACTATTTATTTTCAATAGACTTAATAAGTATTTCGAAAAACCTACCTTTTTATGGCAATTAGAGCTGCATATTTTAACAATTTGATTCCAACCGTTAGACAAGCTCGAAAATTCTCCTTTGAATTTTACATTATTATTAATCTTTTTCAGATATGAACGAGTTATCGGTCATGTTTTATCAATGACTGCCCTAATCACTCGGCAGCAAACTATGAAGATAAACATTATTTTCATTATTTAGTTAATAGTGCAAATCTCTTTAAAATAATATATTCGCCTGATAAATTATCGACATACTTCACAGCTTAGCTTTTACTATTCTGAAGTAATTTTTTCATCAGCATAGATATATTTATATATGTAACTCATTAACGGAATAGTAAAAGGCAATCAGATCCACCTTTACAATTTTAACATTGATGGAGATATATGTCCATATCGATAACTGATATATTGACAGCAATATTTTTTCCGGATCACCCCCCGCCAGAAGTTGACTGGCAGACATTATACCTAACATATCAACAGACCAGTCGAGGTAGACGTCAAACTCACGTAACATATCCCAGCATATACTGCACCTTTTCGACGTGTGGCTGTATATCGACCGTAAAAATTAACTGCCCCAATTCTCAGTAACTCTTATTAGCGCAATAAACCGGGTAAAAGACCGCAACTTCAAGTCTTTTTCGTATTTTTTTTTATGAGTAATATTTTTCCTCTCATTCTGTCAAAAATAACAAACACGACAGGAAAAAAGTGTTACCGCACCGTGTTTTTTAATTTTTTTCTGCGACATCGTTTGATGCGTTCATGAGGTCTTTTCGTGGTCCCTCTTTTTCCTCTCTCCTCCTCCTCCGCTCTTTTTCTCCTAAACGCGGCGAATCCCTCGTCAGAGGCGGCGACGGGATGAGTGGCCGAGGCCGACGGCCGTGGGAGGGCGCCCATCCAACTTCCATGCACTATCGACGATCTCTCTTGACACCGAGGTCTCCTGACCACACACGAATCGATACCGCAGGCGCGGGCGATCCTATCTCTACTCTCTCTCTTATTTATTTTTATCTCTACAAATCTTCCTCTCCTATTCAATATATATGGAGAGAGGCTAATGCAGGAAGCGTTAGAAAACACGGGAGATTTCAAAATTAGAGGAAGGATTATAAGAACAGTGAAATGATCAAGTACTTCTAGCAAGAAAGGAAAAGGAACTCCAGAAAATGATAAATAGATAAACAGCGGATTACATATCGGTAGAGGAGTAAGACGGCTGTTGTCTATTGCCGATTCAATTTAATATATATGGAGAGAGGCTAATTCAGGAAGCGTTAGAAGGCACGGGAGATTTCAAAATCGGAGGAAGGATTATAAGAACAGTGAAATACGCGGATGATCAAGGATCTCTAGCAAGAAAGGAAAAGGAACTCTAGAAAATGATAAATAGACTAGTGATAGCAGGTAGAAAATACGGTATGGAAATTAATACAGAAAAATCCAACATCATGCTAACATCAAGGAAAGAAGAAGAAAATTTGAACAGAAGTATTGGAGGAAAGCCATTAGAATAAGTTTCACACTATAAATACTTCGGAAGCATCATAACGAAGAAGCAAAATGTACCGATGAAATCAGGACTAGAATAACGAAAGCAAAATCCCCTTTCAGAAGAAAGAAACTCTCACTAACGGGGAATATAAAGGAGGATATCCGCTAGAAGTTGTTAAATGCTATGTATGTAGTATAGCTTTGTATGGAGCAGAAATATGGACGCTAAGGAAAAATGATATAAAATACTTGGAAAGCTTCGAAATCTGGACATGGAGAAGAATGCTGAAAATAAAATTGACAGACAGGTTGAAAAACGAGGAAGTACCACGAAGAATAGGAGAAAAGCGAACGATTATAGAGAGTATAGGAAAGAGGAAGGCAAACTGGATTGGACATTACCAGAGGAGAGAGAGAGCATGATTAAAGAAGTGCTAGAAGGAATACTGAATGGAATAATAGAAAGAGGTAGGAAAAAAGGTTTCAGCTCGTAGACGACTTGAAAGAGAAGGGATATCAAGACCTGAAGAAGACTGCGGAAAATAGGAGTATATGGAGAACCAAGTTTAACCATGAATAATCACGGACCTGTCTAGGGACAGATTACCTATGACGATGATCTTCCTCTTCCTCCCTCTCTCTCTCATTCTCCTCCGTTCTCTCCTCGCTCTCTCTCTCACTCTTGTCTGGCTACTCCTTGCATAAAAAAATAATTCCTCGTACGCTACACCGACTGGCTAGTTTCGGATCGAAACGAGAGGAAGGAGAAGGCGAAAACTGGAACTGTGCATCGTTAAACAACGCGAGTTTTGGTTCCCGATTAGTTCGAATGAATTTTTCTCGCTATCCGTTGATTCAAGGGCGGATCCAGGCTGCATCCATGGGGGTGAATGGGTGGGGGGGGGGGGGGGGGGGGGGATTAGGAATGAAAAAATAAACTACTTGTAAATATCGTAGTTCACTTATATTTTATTAAAAAAAAGGAAAAATGTAACATTATGTTCAGCAAAATGAGTGTAGTAAAACGGTGTGGTCCTAATCTGACGTGCTCAACTCGTAGGACGAGATTTAGGGGTTAATTTTGTGTAGTGTTTAGAAATCTTGGGGGTATGGGTAATTACCATCTTTATCCCCCTATATCCGCCCTTGGTTGGAGTTGTATAAAATACACACCGATGTGTTCTAAAATTCCAGGAAAAATGTTGAACAACGTAGGCTTGGTTTCAGTTTATTTATGCGTGATTATTTGTTCAACGAAATAAATGGAATGACTTCCAAATTTCCACACTTCTTTCGGAGAGTAAGGAGAAACAAATATAATGAGCAAAAATTTAAAAATCACGTTTACTGGTATAATTTCTCATACTTTCCACACTAAAATAGTTCTCGTAGTTTTGTTATTCTCATGTCGAAAATTCAAAAACCAATTATATAATTATATCTAGTTTATTATTGGCGCAGAGCGTGGACAGACATTTCATCGAAATTGATAGGTAGTCGGAACACTCGTAAAAATTGAGAAATTAAAAAAATGTGCGCATGCATATTAATCGAACGTGTTATTAAATTTTTCAATAATCGAAAATAGCGGGAGATTTTCATTAATATCCAGCCTGGAAATACAAAAACACGAACCTCGATCGGATATTGGAAATACTCGCCGACAAATATAGATCCAGCACGATTCGAAGCTCTTCGCACTTATCCAGAATAATTTCACGCCGCTATTTATCTTCCTCACTGGAATTTATCACGCGTCACGGGATTTTGTTGACATTTATTATTATTTTTTTAATATTCCGTATCAATATCACTGGAATCATTTTATTCTTTTTCCCTTTCCAGTTTCGTCCGACCTTTTAAATTTTTTGTGTTTTACATTTCACTCCGTCTCTCTCCCTCTCTCTCTGTCTTCAACGGTGTCATCCTGACAGAAGAGTAAGAGCGGTCCTCTCTCTCTCTATCAGCGTAGCATCTAGACTCGTATCTCACGCTCCTTTAACACCACCGCAGAGAGGCACTGCTCATTCGTTCGGATTCTCTCTCTCTTCCTTCTCCTTTCCCTCTCTCTCTCTCTTCCCCTTCCCCTTAACCTCTCTACCCATCCCTAAACCCACGCACACACACACCTACGTTCACCTCCGACCCACCTATCTCTGACGAAAAACCTTATCTCCTCACGTCTCGAATCAAAGCTCCTTAATTCCCTTCATCAGTTTCCAAAATCTCTTCGGCCCACGCAATCTGTCAGGAGATGTTTTGGCGCAAGGGAAAAAGGTTTCTTCGGACGATCGAGCAACGGAAGGTACGCTTAAAATGCCGAAATAGCTTTTATATCTATTTTATTTCCGATAAATCGGATTTTTGTTTCTCTTAGCTGCGAGACGATTGATTACGCAGGATCAAGAAGACAGATGTTTGCCGGCGGATTGATTGTTTCGGTAGCGTAGCGAAGTTTGCGTCCGAATTTATTGCCTGTTAAAATATGCAACATGGCGAATGGGTTTTGTCACCGATGTTGTTTTGATCAAAAATTCGCTAAACGGCGCTGTATATTGAACACATCAAATTTCATCATGCGTATAAACATTTCATCTAATTCTGCCACGTTTTTATAATAAATTGGGCGAACAAACGTGAGAATGAAATTGACGGAAAATTAGATTGAAAAAGAGTGAGCGTATGAAATTATTTTAATGCCGTTGTTGTTTGTGAATTTAAACAGAAACTACTCCGTGCCACAGAAATCATATAATTATATTTCAAAAAGGAATTTTCAGAATTGAAAAAGTTCTTTGTGAAGTTGTTTTGGTATTTCTTTTCCGTATTTGTAAAAATTTAATTTCGTTACTTTAATACTTCACCGTCCCACTTTACTTCTTGCAATATCATCCCTTCAACTGTCAAAATTCTCTTATTTCTCCTTCCTTAATTACAACAAGAAAAGCAAACGAAACACGCGGTTGCCTGTAATAAATGGTGTTGTAACCTCCTGAAAATCTATCTCTAAGTAACTATGCGTTTCGCATCTAAAAATAGAAATTCAAGGCAACTGGCGTTGACATCAGTCAGTCTAATTTTACACGACAGTGTTCTCCCGGCTTAAATCTAGCGATGATATGAAAAACTTTCCTTTAATTTAATTCAGCGGAAACCCTTTTAGCGAATCAACGTTTTCCCAATCTCTTCTTTCTCTCATTCTCTTAACGAAATGACAAATTTCACCGCCATGATTCCTTTTCAACCGGATTAACATCTTCTCCCACTCACTCTCCTGATTTTTTAGATGTGACCCCGGCCTCTGAACTGTCTTGTCCCGTTAATAGTTGAACAGTTTGGGCTTTCAGCGTCGCTTGCCTGTCTCTCTTTTGAACGCCAAGGGTCGCATGCTTGTGAAGCCCTGGAACGTAGGCTGGTGGCAACACATACAATTGCTCTCTCTCTTTCTCACAACGGTAACAATAGCGTCGACGGTATAACGCGAGTTGAATGGCGGACGTTAATTGATAGCAAAACGGCATGCGGTTAATTAAGAGGAAGGATTTGAAGAAGTCCCATTTGTGAAGGACGAAGAAAACGAGTAAAAAAAAGACGGTAGAGGGAAGCTGAAGAAATGAAATGAAAGATGGAGGTGGTGTATGGGTGGAAGAACATAGAAAGATTTCGATGGGGTGTCTAGTTTCTAATACATTCATTTTATTATAATGTATTAAGGAGGCCATCTATGACAAATATATATTACAAACGGTCGCGATTATTTTTATAGAACAAGTAAAATCTTCAGTTAGAAATACAACAGTTTCTATCTAGTGTATCTTGCTCGTTATTTAAAATTAAAATTGGATGTTAATAATATAATGGTAATAATATTTGGTGACAGTCTCTTCTGGAATGTAGAGCTATAATTTTAGTGACTTACGTACTTTCAGAAGTCAATTTTTCCAGTAATTAACTTAATACTCTTTCCGATGTTACTATGTATCCACAAATTATTTCAATACAATGACACTAAGTAGACCACCTAATTATAATTTGGTATGTTAATGAAAATGATTTGGATTGCTCATTAAAATACAACACACCCGTAACTTAAATCAATCTTTGTCTCGGTTCTTGCCAAAAAAATCTATGCCTTCGGTGATTTCAATAACATTGTTACTCATAAATGGTGAAGGCAGAAAAAACAATACTCAGTGCTCTTTTATCAATATTTGTAAAGTGTTCACAACCTTTCATTTACCATCTAATCATAAATTGTATTTTTATAAACTTATGCCGACACACTGGAACAAGTCACTGACATAGAAACTACAAAAATATTTTATGGAACGGGAGAGTGACATATCACGTTATCTCTTTTCAGAATGTCATAGATTAGAAGACGATATTATCAACTGATCGAAAGAGAATTCTGATTTCGCGTAAATCAATTCAAAATAAAACTGTAGGAAATGTCTATCGTTTTCAGAGAAAAATAAAACATTTTCATCCATGCTCACATTCCGTTGTCCGATTCCGGATGTCACAAAGAAATATCTTTATCTTTCCGTGTATAAATCTTCCGCGCCGCAACGTTTTCCAATCTGAGATCGCGCCTTTTCCGCCATTTGTCTCAATTTCGTTTCTACAGAAATAAAGGCGGGGACGTTTTTGTACGATTGAAGGATCCAATCATCTACGCAATCTCGCCCGCGTCGCGCTAAATTTCCGGAAATTACGACTGCTATTTTTTGGAGTTTCAATACCAGGATCCTCGAGTCATGTAGCCTCTCCAAAGAAGATAATTAAATAAACACTAAATCGTGTTCCTTGAATTTAACACCTATCTTGCCAAGTTTAAATTTAAAGTTCGTAAAACATATTGTTATATCTTTTCGTAAGTCATTTAGCTTCTAAAACATGGAGAAAAAATAATATATTTTATTTTAATTTTAACTTTATTTTAAGTTGTATCCTAGAGTATAAATTGCCAAGCTGTAGATGAAACAGCGCAATTCACATAATAAAAAATAAAAATTACCTCAGTATATAATAGGATACATTACCAAGTTAAGGATCAAATTTAGAAACGGTATTTTATACGTGGAGATCGGAGACATATTTTTGCTCTCCCAACTCCATTGAAAGATTTTCAATTAAGTGACAATATAACAAAAATCACGAACATAGTTCAATGCCCATATGTGCTTACTGCAGTTTTTATTGTTCACCTTGGTGAGAATAAAATTCACCGAAAGGGATGAAATCGTTTGAGATATTTTGCAAATGCATTACTTAATTGTAATATCCAAAAGTAGATCAGTTTTAGTTCAAACTTAAAACTCGGAACTTACAAAAATAAATCTACACAGCCGTCAAAATTATTAATTATTTCATTTTCAACAAAACCTAATCAAGGTAAAATTAAAGGTAAAAAATGAATTTCATCCGTTAAATTACCTAATTAAGGATGTAATAAATTGTAATAACTTTTAAATGTATCTGAGAGATTCTTTTGCGACTATTGCATTTCCCGTCTTATTTGGAAACCATATTTACAGTTTAAAGAAAAAAAGTCTCACACGTGAAAAAACTAATCTTCATGGCTAAAACTTCGTGGAATGTGATCAAACCTTGCTCTTGATTTATTCAAAATGTGGAATAGTCCGCTTAAATAAAAAGGTGGCCGCACTAATTCGTAGAAACAGTCCAATATTATTTATGTCATACACAATTATTCCGAATGCGCCACGTTCAACGAGAAACGAAATTACAGTGGTGTTCCTCGCCTTCCCAATAATATCCCGCTCATTTTCACTCCGAAATCCTTTAAAACCCAGAAATATAAGAACGCGTAGGCAATTCGACTAATCGGAACTCGTTTCACGGACACATTTCCATCTCGCCCCCCCCTCTCTCTCTCTCTCTCTCTCTCTTGCTCACGCAGCTGCGAAATTGGCGTACATCAGCGCGCGCGAATCTTCTTCC
This sequence comes from Uropetala carovei, assembly GCA_036926305.1. Classification (NCBI taxonomy): domain Eukaryota; kingdom Metazoa; phylum Arthropoda; class Insecta; order Odonata; family Petaluridae; genus Uropetala; species Uropetala carovei. The sequence continues at coordinate 13,574,274 of JAXCHB010000235.1, forward strand.
TTTTATTTTAATCCGGCGCCATCCATCGGGAGGAACATTCTCATTTCTTCATCCATTCCGACCAAAGCGCACAAAAAAAAAGAGAGCGGCATCTTCGCCCATTTCCTCCGTCTTTTAATGTGCCATTCCGTAGGAATTCTGCCTCACCTTCCATTTACGGCCCATTACTTGTCATTATTCCATAAGTGCACTTTACCCCCTCCCCCCTCTCCCCCCTCATCCTCTTCCTCCCATCCTTTCTCTCTTCTCTACCTCTACCATTCTTTCTCTCCCTCCCTCCATCTCCCATCACTCCCCTTAATTTAACTCCCCTTCTCTTCCCTTCATTCCCCTTCCTCGACCCTATCTCCCACCCTGCTTCATCCCACCTCCTCCTCCCCCTCCCTTCATCCTCCTTTCCTCTCCCTTCTCCCTCCCTCTCCCTTCCTCCCTTTTCCTCTCCCTCCGTATTACGCCTCTCATCTACCGCAGCCGTCGAAGAAAATAAAGGACAGGAAGGCGTTAGCACGCAGCGTGACGTCGTCACCGCTTTCCCAGTGCGCTCCTCTGTACATCCCTTTCTCCATCTCTTCCCTTTCGAATCTCACCCACACGGTTCCATCGTCTCTTTTCCCATGGAAAGCCCCTCCTATGCGGTTAACCTGAACCACCAAGACCACGCTCTCGCTCTCTCGGCGGACAACCTTTCACTCCTTTTGTCGTTTTCCAGAATCACGCTGACAGACACCAACAGGCAATTTTCCTTCAAAGGCATCGGCACCCGTTCTTACGCGCCGACGTGCCAATCTTATTTAAAGCAAGCCACGCCAGTGTGTGAAAGTATCATTCTCATGCTTCTGATCCTATTATAACTAACGTTACTTTCACTTTTATTTTTCTGCCTTTTCCTTCGAATTGTCGTTCTTTTTTTATTTTCAATATTCTTGCTGTTTCTCTGTTAACTCTTCCTCTGTCGTCTTTCCTCGCTATTTTTCTACTCTCTCAAATTCTAATGCTTCTCTATACCTTCGTTCTTTTTCTTTCCTGTTTGCATTTTCCACTTTTAACATTAAATTCGCGTTATTTTCTCTTTCTCTTTCGTGGTTTCCCTCGTCCTCCTTTTCTTACTCAATGTCATATTTGGACTACTCTTTATAGTTCTTTTCTCCTCTCCCATTTTACTACCCTGATTTCATTTATTCATTCATTTATCATTCATTCATTCATTTATCTATTTTCTTAATCCATCCTCTTTGCATTCCTCTCCTATTTCTTCTTCTCTGTTTTTACTTTCTCCATACTTATACTTAGTATAAAGAAAGTATTTTTTTCACGAAAAAAATCGACTTCGAGATTTCAACGGAAATACGTTTTCAGGTCCTTAGAACACGTTTAGACTATTTTCGGAAAGACGTCTGCGTGTATGTGTGGGTGCATGTGATTGTGGACGCTCTAACTCGAAAGGTACTTGCCATATCATTACAGAATTTCATATATAACACTTTGATATGAGCACGAAGAGCTGATTAGTTTATTCGAAACCCGATTCAGTTTTGGCGAAATATCTCGGTAAAAACATCATTAGTGTATATACATTTCGATACAGAGGTTATAGAGAAGGTAATTTCCTACAACTTTCATTTGAAACAATTCTCCATAGCAGTTACTGTTTAGGAATTATTTATAAATAATCGGTTTTTCGGTTTCCGTTAAATATCTCCTTAAAAACATCGTTATTTGTAATCTTCTTGAGGACCAAAGTTTTAGAGAATAATATTTCTTCCAAGTTTTGTTTGAAACAAATTTTCGTAGAACCTTCCATTTAGCAGATAATTAATTTATTCATGAATGTCCAGTATACAGCGCCAACATCTAGCGGTGAATTCTGTAAACATATTCAAAATATACCTAATTTACGGCAATTCTTTTACTATGCGAAATAATAATTTTGTCTTATAATGCTATTCATAATAATTTAAATATCTATACCCCAAATATGGAGAAAGTCGTGTGTTGGCCACATCAGATTTTTTTCTGATGGTTTTAGTGCCTTCGCCGCCTCCGCAACATCCAGTAGGAAGCCTTTCCGTTTCGCGAATTTCAGCTCCATTTTACTTCTCCTTCCTTCTCCTACTCGCTTTCCTTCATTTCCACCGCAATCAGCATCCGCAATCAGCATCGCCTAATATCGCGTAACCACCGCCACCAAATCTTCTCGGGTGGGGCAAGAAAAGAATCCCCTTCTTATTATCCCGAGGTTTACCTTTAAAAGCAGTTTCGTCCCCTCAAAGCACGTCGTAGAGCCTAAATGTCCTTCACGTGCCTTACCACCCTACTGAACCCATTTCCTCATTTTCTCTTCCTTTCCCAGACTTTCTTACCGTATCTCCCCGTTTCATGGATCCCTTTGGCTCCAAACTTCTTCTCCACGCCCTCTTTTACCGCCCATGCGCATTTTCAGCTCGAGGTCTTTCCTCTTCCCTTACTCTTTGGGTGGATAGAGTCGATCAAGTGTTTTCGCGTCGCGACGGAGGCCTAAATTCGATGCAGATTTGACTGTTTGTCTCTAACTTTTGTAATTTTACCTAGACTCCAAAGGTCAGAGGGAAGAAATTAAATAAATTATATTAGTATCTTCTTTATTAGCGTTTGACGCGGGAGGTTTAGGTGAGGTATTGTGAATAACTGATTTCGGAATTTGATACACGCAGGTGCTACGAGACGAACGTGTGGAACGTATTAGAAAAAGTTTAACTCCTTTGTTTCTGTCTCCATAAACTTTCTATTACAAAATTTCTAAATGTTAAACTTTTATGCTGAATTAGCTTAAAACGACTTGTCTCATGTAACGGTATTAACTACTAAAAGAGAATTTTATTTTTATTGTAATTAATTATTTATAGTCTACTGTCTTTTATAGACGGTGATATAAAAACTACATATTATTGACATGTAATCCTGTTTTGTTATTAAAATTATACAAAAATCAAAGATATTATCAATATAATTAAAGCATGCCCACGTTTAAAGTTGTTTGCTCGTTGTTATTTCCCACAACGTTTCCGACCAATTGCGAACCGTTAATCCACATCTAGAAATATGTTGTCATATGCCAAGGGCTATAAGATGACACGAATTAACTTGTGTGACATATACAGTTGGGGTCGATAGCCGCAGTGCGTCCGATTCTTTACTCACGGAGTTTCTATCAATTTTTATCAAAATTCTTATATTTTAAAATGACTGTTCTGAGGATATTTGACCAAGGAAGGACAACGGGAAGAGTAAATTTTCACAAAATTCCCATTACATGTATTTTGTTTTAACATATAATATTGAAAGTGTACAAGTAATATTTTTCTTAACTATTTTTTGGAAAAATTCTGCTAATATTTGCTCAAAATCCCGCATCTCAGTTACTTTTCATGATACGAGAAAATTCATTGAGGATATCCAGCTTAAAATTTAACTTATCAGGAAAGAGTACATTATTACACGAGGACTGCCAGTACCTAATGTATTTTGTAATATTATATATTGAAAAAGAAGTTGCCTATTTTTATTTTGAATTGAGGTTATTTTGCAAAATCTTTATTATTAATATTACAGGAGCTTACGATAACCACTAATTTATCAATTTAATTGTTATTATCACTAAAATATAAAACATGAAACACTTTATATGATTATTTTCAAAATGATAATCAGTTCAACATTTTATCAACAAATTTCAGTTAAAACCAGCCATTAGAATCAAGTGATAATTTTACATTTGTCAACAGATTGTTCACATTAAACCAAGCATGTTATAGTTGAAGATATCCATCACTTTTGTCAGAAATATAATAAATTCACGATTATCTAGATGATAGGTATGTGATCTTAGAAATAAATCAGATATTTACGCCAGATATACCAAAAATAGATCAATATATACAAAACAATGAATTTTTGCTAGACTACTGATGTAGAAAGGATTTCTTTTTGCCTCAAATAAATTCGAAGTGGTCTCAATCTTCGACCCAAAAATCTTTATATAACTTTATTCAGCAAAGACTACTTCCGACCCTGCCGCAATTTCCTTAGCATTAGGAGCAGATTATCTGAATCCGCGAACGAATATCACCCGGAGACAGGTGCGGCTTTGTTAACATCCGTGGAATAATGGCGAATGAATCATCCTCCCATTTCGCGGGAAGTCGGGTCGAGAAATCAATCTGCATTCGGATAAAGGAACCTCATCTCCGGGAAGAACGATCCGAACGGCCATTATTCATAAGCCATAGTCTTCTTCCTCTTTTTTCGGGAAGAATTTGCTAGTTTATCTCTCATGAAAAATAAATTCTCCTCGTGTGTGTGTGTGTGTGTCGATCATCACTTCCTCTCTCCCTTTCTCTACCCCTTCGTCCACCCCCCCGCCATCATCTCAGCCCACATCCTCCGTTCCTTCCTTCCACACCACCATCCCACCCGACTGCCGTCCCCTGCGCCTCCTCCATGATCTATGACTTCAACGGTAGGCCAACTTTTGGCACCGCGCCGTTCCAACGGAAAACCCTTTTACTCTTTTCTTTCGCTCACGGACGACGAAATTTCCGGGTCACAGAGATCCTGAATAGAAAACCCACTTCCACCATTTTTTCGTTCTATTTTTTTCATGCCCAACCTCTCCCCGCTTCGAAGTAATGCCTTCGCATCGTCGTTGTGTTACAAAGGAAACGGGAATTACGGAGGTGGGATGGTAGGGGGATTCTTTAAGTGTATGTATAGGCGATAAGACGTCACGTCTGAGTGTTTTTTTTTTAAAGAGAGCATTTCAGGGCGATACGTACCTATTGCATCCTGGGAACCTATTCATTCACTCCTATAGACATGGTGATTTATTGAAATGAGGAGAGAAGAAAGGAGGGAATATGATGGGGTGATGCTTTACGTGCGTATCGAGTGAGGCACGACGGAGCAACAGGAGACGTCTCTTTTTTTCGTCGACGCTCCCAATTACTCGGATTAATAATGGTATGCAAACAGTGAACAGTATGCAGCCGCGGAGACGCTTGGATACTATCCATGCCTCCGAGCACAATGTTTCCAAAACAACAACGGAATATATTTTTTAACCTCGTCAAGCAAACAAATGTTCTCACAACTGAAGCGAAATATGGGAGAGTATTGCCCTGTTTATAACCGAATAATTAAAGTTGTTGTTACAGAGTCTCGTGTCTTCATCCCTTAATGAGCTCTTTTACGTATCGATTCAGAAATGATCGACTTAGGTAATGAGAATATGTGAAAATGACGAGATAAATCTTGGTAAAATTGATTTTGTTTGGGTTAAATGTGTTTTCTTCTCACAGTTTTTCATATAATGACTAAATTTTCACGTTTCTCTAAAACAATCTTCGCTTTTCACGATTCTGCCTTTCGCACCGCAGCATCCTCGTAAACTTCGTAAAAATATTATTTTTATTTACCTCAATGTTATGCGATGCAATTTGTTATAGTGTGCACACTCACTATAAATGTGAACTTTCAATATGTGGCTAGTGATTAATTATTTACAAATATTGAAAATAAATTGAAAAATATTTTAAATTAACTTCAAAAGTGCTTCCCCCTGAAAATCGTTCTTTTTTCACTCGATGAAACAATTTTGTATTATACTTTGGCATGTTTTGTCACGAATAAAAATCACAAAAGCCAGGCAGTTTTTGTATCTCTTCACGAAAAAAAAACATTCGTAGAAACGGTGGCGTCTGTGCTTTTGTTCAATAAAAACATCTTTCCCTCTACAATGGGCGACATTTTCATCTCAAAATCCCGTAGAACAGTAAAAAAAATCTCAAGAATTCGCTCCACCACGGCGGAGGGAATTCGCTGTAAAAAAAGCTCCGCGAACTGATATAAGGGTTTATAAATGGAAAAGAAAATAGGTCGAAAAAGAGAACAGGCTGGTGGCCATCGCTCTTACCGTTTCACGGCATGAGAGAGAGAGAGAGGAAGTTTGTTATGGGGAAGAGGAGGGGACCTGAGAGGAGAGATACGAAAACAAAAGTATTTCGCCGCGTAAAAAAAAGGCACGCAGGGAGATAATCCGTCGATTCAAACGTTTCGCTCTCACCGAACGCCCCCTAGTAGCAGTAGTAGTAAAGAAGTAAAGTCGATATCATAATGCCACTCGAACGAACCGTTCTTCTCCTCCTTACCGCCCTCGATCCTATTTCGCGCGTTGGAGTCGCCCCTATTCCTCTCGGCCCGCACCTCCACTCTCCCGCCCCTCTAAACCCCTCCTCGACCTTACCACTTACATAGTCTTCAAGAGTTCCGCATAAAGCGATTGAAAGCGAATAGCAGCGGCGTCTCGCGCAAAATATAAAAAAACAAAATTCGAAGTTGAAAGAGATTCTGCGAGCGTGTGTGTGTGTAGGTGGGTGGGTTGGTGAACGAAAAAAACGGAGGCGGCGACTGAGGAGAGTGGGGATTTTGGCGAGAGTGGAAGGGAATTTTAAACATGAGGGTAGGGAAAGGGGAGGAGGGGGATATCTGGGAAGTCGTAGGGGGGGGGGGGGAGAGGGGTGGGAGGAATCCGTGAAGGCCGCGGTGTCAACCTCATGGAACATGTCAAGTGTGAAAGAAGGGAACGCCTCTCTCTCTCTCTCTCTCTCTGTGGAGTGAGCGACTGTTTTTAGGTCGAGTGGATATTTCAAGTGAGGGAGAACGGTGAGAGGAGGGTTTTCGAGCGAGTGTGAAGGGGTTTTTGCGGTTTTTTTTTGGGCGGTGGGGGAGGAAAGGGAGGTAGAAAGTGGGGGGAGGGGAATGGGTTGGATAAGGCGTGTATGTGACGAATATTAGGAGGCAAACCCTTTTTTTCAGAACGTTGGAGGGGAAAGAACATGGAGAGCGCGTCGCTTGGAAAAAAATTCCCCCATCTCAGCTTAGAAGCACGTCAATGATTCGGACGGCGTTTTGTACGGCGAGCTCTTTAAAACAGAGACCGGTTTTTTAAACCTCTTTTACGATAATTTGGACGTATATTTCTTCTTTGTAAACCGCGAGGCGAGCCCTTTACCGTTCTTTGATTCGGATCACTGTATATATTTTTTTCCCATCGGCCATGACTCAAATTTCGTTTATATTCCATACTGTTTTGAAATTTTAAAGAATGCCGATTCCGCACACCGAAAGCATTACTTTTTCAATGTTAGGGTGATTGCGTCTTGAAAAAATGACGCCAAAGCCGATATATTGTTTACATAATGCTTTGCTGTATTTTTGTAACAGGGTCTCAATTTGTATGTTGACGATAAAATTTCACAATAAAAAAGAAGGCCTATACAGCTTGTTACTTTCTCCAATTACGTAATACAGAGAAAGTATTGTTTTCATGAAGAAAATCGAATTCGAGATTTCAACGGAAATACACGTTTTGAGGTCCCCTGAACATGTTTTGACCCTTTCTCGATTATGTCTGTGTGTGTGTCCGTATGTGTGACAGAAATTTTGCGTTCGCTCCAACTCAAAAAATATTCATCATATCGGAATGGAATTCTACAGTTGTCATTTGACAACGTCCGGAAAGAGTACGAAATATCCGCAAAATTTCGAAAACAATTGCGTATTTCCGAACGATTCGACTGTGTAACATGTAAACATCGCAAGAATAATATAGTGTCGAGTTTTAGCCGTTGAATAAAGGAAAAACGAAGAAAATCGGTCCATATTTACGTGTATTAATGAATGAAGGAAAAAACCTTGCACTCCGAAAAATCGAAAATCCCGTGTAAACTTATGGGAAAATATAATTGTCTCCTGGATTCGAACCCGAGACTTTATGAAAATGAGAATAGTTTCTAGGGACCTTCCTAGCTTGTAGAAACAAAACGCAGTTTACCGCATATCTCTACGACGAACGGCTTTTGAGATACAGGGTGGGACGGACGGACGGTCGGCTATTATAGATACTAGCTGGGCCCGCGCAAAATTTGCGCGTTTAATTTTAAATTGATTCATAAAAAAATCAATAAGTTAGTAAAATAAGTTGATGTTAATAATCCATATTTTACTCCAGCAATGAATTTACACAGTATAGGATACTTAGATATTTGACTCCCAATGTAAGGTTTGCGTGTTAGAATTTCACTGAGGAAAAAGCAGTGTGCGCATATTTAAAAAAATGTTATCCGTAGGTAATCAGAAATCTGTATTTTATAAGTTACGGTAGAGAGTAAATTGATGCGGCACAGTAATTAAATTGAAATGATTAGTGATCGGAAGATTCTTACGCGACAGGCATAAACTGCAGTGATGTGAAATGAGGAAACAGAAGAATAGAACTGCTAAGACCGGGAGTCAAACTGGGACTTTCCGAACCAAAACCACTGAATGCACACAATGTATGTGTGGTTATTGCTCAATTAATATATTAAAAACATTAAGAGGTCTGAGAAGTAAGTAATTATGGTAGTAATAATTGTTCTAAATCTCCATTTTTTATATTTAATTCTATTAATGACAAAAATTTTTCTCACAACATTTTTTGATAACAGTTCTTAATCTTAATTATTTACCTTGAATTATATTAGACATCTTAATTGTAACACAACATTTTACAATCATAGTAGTTATTCTTAATGATATACATTTATAACAACAAAACTTTAATTAAAGCAAAAATGTAGCGTATAATGATCTTACTAACTTAAGGATTCCATTTTTACGTCAATATGAACGTTTAATCGATGGTAATTGAATCAGAGGCAACAATGAAGATCGACCTGGCAACGTCCCGAAGGAGAACAAAAAATCGGCAAAATTTCGAAAACAACTGTGTATTTGCGAAAATTTCGACCGCGTAGGGTATAAAAATTACAAGAATACGATAATTTAGAGTTTTAGCCGTCGAATAAATAAAAAACGGAGAAAATCGGTTATATTTAGGAATTTTAGTGAATAAAGGAAAAAAAAACGCACTCTGAATAATCGAAAATCTCGTGAAAACTTATGGGAACATATAATTATCTCCTGGAATCGAACCCAGGACATTGAGAATAGTTTTCTAGGGACCTCCTGGCATGTAGAAACAAAACGCAGTTTACCGCAAATCTCTACAGCAAACGGTTTTCGAGATAGATGGGGGGACGGACGGACGGACAGAGAGAGGGACGGACGGACGGACAGACGGACGGACAGACGGACGGACACTTCAGAAATTATATATAGGATAGATATTGCAAACTTCTCATTTATAATTTTTTTTATTGAAAAGCTCAAGGAGCTATATGTGCAAAGCTCTACAAAAGAAATTTCTAATTTCTTTTCTTTAATCTCTATTTCTACACAAGAAAACATTTCATCGCTTAACAGATGGAAAAAGCGTTTAATAAAGGGAAATATTTTCATTAACTAATTACGCAATTCAAGCTTTTAAAAATTCAGAAAGTTTCGTATTCTTTGAGAATTTTTCATCTATATTACGGTATTCTTAGCTAGAGAAAAGCCGCGTTAAATTTTACATGGTATCTGTGGGCGTTCCGTCATTATCGAAATTAAGTTAAAATTTTAGGCTTAATTTATATTACCTTCGGTTCCTTTGGACATTCACGTGATCGTTAAAAAACTACTGCAGCCTGATGTTTATATTCGCAATTATTCCATTTAACGAAGAAATGTTAAGTTTAGTCATACATAATCCTATTTACAGTGTTTTTTCAGTTATGACAAATTGTCGTTCATATTTCAGTATTTTTAACGAGCAACGTAGCACTGGTATTTATGAATAGAGGTGAGAAAATGATACGACGAACCCTTCGAAGATAATTCAACGAACATGAGGAGCTAGAAAATCAAATTAATTGCCCTTTATAGGCGAGTAAAAACCCTCCGAACTCTAATAATATTATAAAATAAAATAGATCAAAGAGGCTCTACAGAATAAATGGAAAGGCGTGCGAGAGATATCCAGTCAAAGCGAGAGATTCAAAACTGTACCTTTACTTTCACTTATCCGAGAGCATATCACGGTCTTCCTGATGATATTTAAAAAAACAGTACGGATTAAAGAAAATAATCCTCGCTCAAGCTCTCGGTAAACAAAACGAGGCAAAAATAGATGAAAATTCTAAGATAAAAATATGTCAGAAATAGCGCCTTAATGAAATTCTTGAGAGAGAAATTCAGAAAGAAAGTGAAAGTGAGTCGCGAGGGGTAAGAGAGCGAGTGGATAAGAGGGTAGATGATAAGGGATAGAGAGAGATAAGAAAAAAAAGAGGACAAAAAAAGAAGAGCGGGATATGGAGGGGAAGAAGGAAGAGAGAAGGCGAAGATGGGATTAAGAAACGCCATTTTGGGGAGGTGTTAGGGAGAGATAAATGTCACCAAAGGATTGGGGAAGGGAGAATTCGAGACGGGAGGACGGAAGAGAGTGAGAGAGGCGTGCCCAGATTAGGCGAAACAGGTTTTCAAGACGGAGAGGGGGGAGGAGATGGTGGGCATTGAAGGACGGAGTAGACGAAAGAGACAAAGGTATTTTTCCTCTCCAACGTTTCTGGGATTAGCCAGGTCAAGGGAACAAAGAAGTGTGTGTCTGTGTGTGTGTCTGTGTGTGTGTGTTTGAGAGAGAGAGAGAGAGAAGGTACGTGAGTGATATGAGGAGTACGGAGGGGGAGGGGGGAAGAGGATAGAAGAAGAGAAGGCTCCTAGGTTTACGGTCGAAATAAAGGAGATAGAGAGGGATGAGAAAGATAAGGATGGAAATGGAAACCGGAAAAAGGGGTCCAAAATTTCCGAGGAAAACTTAATGTGGTCGGTGGAGGGATAGGCGCAAAGGTATAGGAGACAATTGGAAAGGGTGACTCTGATTCACGGTACGAGGATTTCCATTACGCTCGCATAAGGAGATAAGGCAAGGGGGAAAGTGGGGAAAATTAAACGGGAGACTTTTTTATTAAGGGCGAAAGGGGAAGATTGAAGAACCGGTAGGCAGAATTCGATTCGTTAGGTTCGGAAATTGGAGGAATGGCGTTCAGCAAAAAGTTTTTTTTTGCGAAGGATTAGCAAAAATAAATGAGATAAATCGGCTGCGCGATCACATATTCTAATGAATTCTATCATTTTTTTAAAACTGGATGATGTTGATTGGATATGAATCGTGTCAGGATTATGTAATAGTTACCTGTTATCTCTGATTTGATCCTAGACCGAAGCAGGCATCGGTAATTAAGCTCTGAATTTCGTAAACAATTTACAAGAAATTATTCATAACCAGTTAACTGTATTTTCGTAATATCATCCTATACATAACATGCTTGTTTTAAATGTATAACATCTGTTAAGATTAATTATGCATTTATCGAAATTTTCAGGTATAACAGTATGATATATCGATGAAGCGTCAATTAATAGTCTAGTATATATTAATATAGAATACTGTGAAAAATAAATCTTTAATATATAAAGTGGATACTTATTTCCAGGAGGCAATTAAATAATTAGCAGCTCCATTATGGGCACCGCATTAAATTCCATTCCATGTCGCAAAAACGAATTCCATGCACTCGAGTCAATTTCTCTAAATTTAAATTGCAATTTAAACACCAGGACGAAGTTCAAAATGATTAATTTTCTAGCGTTTAATTTACATTCATAAAGATATCTCCTTAGAAATAATTTGGAATCATCATCATAGGTAGTCCGTCCATAGACAAGTCCGTGATTATTCATGGTTAAACTTGGTTCTCCATAAACTCCTATTTTCCGCAGTCTTCTTCATGTCTTGATATCTCTTCTCTTTCAAGTCGTCTATCAGCTGAAACCTTTTTTCCTACCACTTTCTATTTTTCCGTCCAGTTTTCCTTCTAGCACTTCTCTCCTCAGGTAATGTCCAATCCAGTTTGCCTTCTTCTTTCTGATACTCTATAATCGTTCGCTTTTCTCCTATTCTTCGTAGTACTTCCTCGTCTTTCAACCTGTCTGTCAATTTTATTTTCAGCATTCTTCTCCATGTCCAGATTTCGAAGCTTTCCAAGTATTTTATATCAGTTTTCCTTAGCGTCCATGTTTCTGCTCCATACAAAGCTATACTACATACATAGCATTTTATCAACTTCTAGCGGATATCCTCCTTGATATTCCCCGTTAGTGAGAGTTTCTTTCTTCTGAAAGGGGCTTTTGCTTTCGTTATTCTAGTCCTGATTTCATCGGTACATTTTGCTTCTTCGTTATGATGCTTCCGAAGTATTTATAGTGTGAAACTTATTCTAATGGCTTTCCTCCAATACTTCTGTTCAAATTTTCTTCTTCTTTACTTGATATTGGTATGATGTTGGATTTTTCTGTATTAATTTCCATACCGTATTTTCTACCTGTTATCACTAATCTATTTATCATTTTCTGGAGTTCCTTTTCCTTTCTTGCTAGAAGTACTTGATCATTTCACTGTTCTTATAATCCTTCCTCCAATTTTGAAATCTCCCGTGCCTTCTTACGCTTCCTGCATTAGCCTCTCTCCATATACATATATTAAATAGGATCGGCGATAGACAACAGCCCTGTCTTACTCCTCTACCGATATTTACTCCGCTGGTGTCCGCATTCTCCAACGTGACCTTTACAACTTGATTCACATATAGATTCCTGATCAGTCTCCTGTCTTTCCAGTCTACACTTATATCCTTTAATATCCTCATCAGCAATACCCAATTTACTCTATCAAAGGCCTTCTGCCAGTCGACGAAACATACGCAGCAATCATGGCTGTACCTACTCTATTGCCCTTTCTGATATGATTCTCATTACACCGATAGCATCTCTGGTTCTTCGTCCTTTTCTGAAGCCGAATTGATATTTCCCTAGCATTTCTTCGGCCTTTTGCCCTAGCCTTTTATTAAGAATCCTCGTGATGATCTTCGAAGTGTGTGACAGTAGGGATATCGTTCTGTACTCTTTACACTGCATTGCCTTTGGCTTCTTATTTAGAGAGATCATTGTTACATCTAAGAAATCCTGGGGCCACTCTCCTGAGTCGTAAGTCTTGTTAATTAATTTAGTAATCACTTTTAGTCCTTCCTATCTCATGACTTTAAGTACTTCTGACTGTATTCCATCGCTTCCATCCTTTCTTCAGTTTCAGTATCGCCTTTTCTACTTCGCTTTTCATAGTACTTGGTCCCAAGTTTTCTTCTTCAATGTTATCCTCTTTTTCCAGATCTATTTGTGCCGATCCTGGCAGCTTGTTGTATAGTTCCTTAATGTAATCTTCCCATACCTGTGCTACATCCTTTGGTTCTGCAACTATTTTTCCATCTGTATTCATAATTCCTTTACAAAGAATTCCATTGGGCTTATTATCTTCTAATTCAAGAGCCATATCATACATCATATCGTACAGTCCTAACTTCTCCATCTGTTGTATTTCCACACATTTTTCTTTCATCCAATTTTCCTTCCTTTATGGTTTTTGAGCTACGTATTAATCACTACTAGGTCGTTATCAGCGCAGAATTCTACCAGTTTTTCTCCTCCGGTTTATTTTTCCAAATCCATATTGACCGACAATATTTCCCTCCTGTCCTCCTTCAACGATGCTGTTCCAATCTCCCATTGTTATGCAGTTCCGCCTTCTTCGTAAATCTTAAGCATCAGACAAACGAAACAAACACACCTCAACGCGATTTGCAGTCTTAAAAACGGGAATATACCACATGAATTCCTGCAGAAATCATGGGTGGGCGTAATTAAACGCTTCAGTGTTAAAACATCGTCGTGTGAGTTTGTGGAGATTCAGAGAATACTCGCGCGAAGAGATTGAAATTGATTGAGGACACGATGAACGAAAACTTTTTAAACAAAAAAGTGGAGTTTAACCGAGGAACATGAATATTTCCTTCAGAAAAAATAAAATCCACGAAAATGCGAATCTGGATATCTTCACGGACTGAAAACGTTTCGCTCGGTAACTCACGGCAGCCGATTGTTCTACATGAGAAAGTCTAATTCATCGAACAGAACCACTTTATTTTTATATTTGTAATTTTCGTTCTATTTCTAATGAAAGTCTGGATGCCTTTTGTCTCGGAACGAAATACGGATGACTTGCTGCCTATAAGAAAGGATAAAAAAATATGAAGTAAATGATTATTGCGTCTCCGGATTGATTTGGCGACTCGAAAGACGAAGATTTTTTCCTACAAATATAACGGATCCTATTTTATTTTAATTTCTATTCAAAATTCATCTTGATAATCAGTTTCGTAGCCTTCTTCCGCTCATTGCCTCGTCTCTTTAACCCTCATTATTCGAAAAATTCTCGCTTCAACAAAGACCCCTTAGTCAAAAAGAATTTCCATTATATCCAATTTTTGTTCTTCTAAATTTCTCGAACGGCATTTCTCCAATGAATCGCGATGGCTTTGTCAAACTTCTAGAAATTCAGTTCCTTCTCGTTCATTTACGCTCCAAGAGAAAACTTTGGGGCTAATTTAAAATAAAGTAAACCTTACAGTTTCAGAAAAAGCTACATTTATTTTTCAATAGAGCATGAAAATTTGAAAAAATTAGAAGATTCACTTTTGAGCTAAATCTACGTCACTTAAATCTGAATCTATAACCATTTTGCTGAAATTTTAGTGCGATTTTGAGCTAAAAATAAACTCGTGGAATGTTCCGGTCAGCATAATTCGATAACCGAAATCATAACATCGCTTAAATGTTATTAAATAACATTATTTAACTACCTTGATATCTAAAGAAAATTGATAATGATGGTTTTTTGCGAATGGTTGTGCTTAGTTTTAAATATGTTTTGCTCGCCTAAATTTAAATTTAGAAGTTTCGGACGTATATTTGATGTCACTGTTTAACTATTGGAAGATATATCCTCATTTTAAAATTCCTTATCGAAGGAGGGAAATGTTTTTCCGCATACAAAAGTCTTTGCATTTTAATGCGTGTGTGAAAGATTCTTAGGATTTTGCCGATAAAGGAACGAGCTGTTATTTCAGTAACGTCAAAAATTAGTTCATTTTTCCGATAATTAAAATTGGCGCGTAAAGGAGTACATTTAGCCCCATGAAAATATCCTTCATGTGTTACGGAAACTTTTTAAAGGTAATATCTTCTCCATTTGACAAAAAACTCCATCCCAATAACGCAGCAGCGCCTTATTTCCGAGAACTCTCTCAGCTCTCCCGTTCGAATTTTTTTCGAATCCTTCACCTCGTTAATTCTTCCTCAAATAACATCTCTCATTTATTCGTTCCATTAATTTTGACAAAATTTCTTTTGGACAATATCCAACCCACCGTCGTATTCTCTACTTTTTCTCCTGCCGTGATCACTAGAGCAATTAATGGCGATGTATGGAGAACTGGAATGGATGAAACGAGGACGAAGCGAAACGGAAGAAGTGAAAGATTTCCTCGGAAGGAGAGTGAAGACGTCCAACCAGGCGAATGATTCCATCTAGAGACGACAGCAGTGAAACAAATAAGAAGCGAATAGCGTATCGTCAATAGGAACACTTTGTTTGAATCTAGTATCTTAATCCGTTTCGCCGATTTATTAAAAAAGACGCTCGTACAGCGACGCTCACCCAAGTAGTCGAGGTAATTGAATTTTTTTTTTTACAAATTAAGACTGAACGTTCAGCTTGAAATCCAAGATTGTGATTCCATGCAAAACTTTTAGTCCGCACCCTCCCTTGCGGATCATAATTTCATTTGACGCATCAGTCGTGAATGATAGATTTAATCAAAATTCGGATGGCCAGAGGGAGTCGTTTTGTGATTGCAAACATTATAAAGCTAATGCGTCATTATAACGAAACGCGGGCGAAAATGGAACATGGACATCGAAGAAAAACGATAAGTGAGAATGGAAAAAGTATGAGTTTTATTTGGTAGATATTTCATAAAACGTAAAAAAAATAAGGCAGTGGCCTCACTTTTTATAATTACAACTTCAAAAAGTAAAGGTTAATCATTGGAGAATGTTAATGTTTTAAATAGCCTTAACTTTACCAAACATATTCTTTGTTTAGTTGAGAGAAAACAAATGTATGACCGGTTTTTGTGATAGGATGCACACGATTTCTTCGGACACATACTGTTTGATTTAGATTCATACGATACTGAAAAAAGTTCACTTTGATAAACAAATAAAAATTCTTGGATTTTACGTGGAATATAATGAAAAATATTATTGTCAGATATTCTGGAAGTTGACATTTTTGACGTATAAAAGTTAAGCATAAGCACTGAAAATGCCACAGTTGAAGTTGATAATACGTTAACCACATGAAATGGACAACGGATCTTGAAAAAACATTCTATTAATGAGCTACAAATAATTTCTATCTATTGACGTTTACTATACCTTTTAACAAGATGATTAATTAATTATTATATGGAGTGATTTGATATTAAGTAAAAATTGAAGAATTTTCTTGCAGTAAATGCGTAGTTCGTTGTCGTAAAATTCTATTCTAATATTAACGATTTCGTGACGTTAAATATAATAGAAAATCCAAACTCATTTCCCGGTTGAATTTCATATATTTGTAAGCCTTTATATAAACCTTTCTCATGTTAATTGTTAATTATGCTGCATTTATATCGACTTTGGCTATCCACCGAGGTCATGGTTAAACAGCCATTTAGTTTTGCGGTTAAAGAGCTGATGCCGTCCAGCTAGAGCGCTTCCGCAGCAGCCTTATATTAGCACAGCACTCCTAGTTAGTTAGGTCGCTGGGCACTCAAAGGTTTCAGCAATGTAAGCACCCCTCCTGGGATAGCTTGGATTTCTACGCTGCACTCATGAGAGATTGGACAAGATTAAGCATGTATTTTGGTTCTTGGTGGCAAATATTGCTACGTTTACCAAGTTTAAGTAAAGACGAAATAAAATCAATATCCCGCTGCTGTTTTTATGGGCTTCTTGCTACATACGAAAGAAGGTGGAGATAATCTTAGAACATCACATTAACTTGAAAAAATACCACTGAATCTCGTACGAAGCAATTAGTCTAAGAATCATCTTGATGAGTTAATTTGAATGCTACGCTAGCAAAGCTTCCTTAAATTCATTAGGAAATGCAGTTGCGTATGATACTGCTTTCGTCGTACGCACGTACTATTTGTATTCTTTCTCTATTGAATGAAGAATACGACGTTAAGGAGAAAGAGCCTTATGTTACACCTCTCATTAGCCATAATTTTGATAGAAAATAAATGTTGTTACATTTATAGGTAATAGCCAAATTATTCGTATGAAATAACATACTTCGTAGTTTTCCGCACATCTTTCCCTCTCTTCTACCCAATACTTAGACTATGTACATATAACTGAAAAAGTAAGCAGAGCATAAGTTTAATATTATTTTTGCCAAAACATTCATGAAAATTTTCTCGTTTTCAATTTAGCCCATTTTAATGAACGTAAATTCGTGGAATGAACAAAAATGCGGTTTTCCTTGACGACGAAAGATTTTCATCTCACAAAAGGTTAAAATTTTCTTGTTCAAAGATTTAACACGTATTTGAAAATCGATGATAATTCTATGAATTTTTAGATCTCCGGGAATTCATTGGTTCATTGGTACCGACTGTGCGATTATAAGTAATATCCTAAAGTACAAATGAAAACTACGCTGCTCATATTTCCGTGGGTTATTAAAATCGAGGAATGAAACGCTCCTGGAATCGAACTCAGACCGTTATTGTACGTGGTGATTACCCAAATCTTTCTTAGGTGATGAAACACTGAAATAATGATCAAAACTGAATGAGTAGTTCTCGAGTGATTCGCCTTAATTTTTCGAGCATGACAGAGTTGTACACATTCTCTTTCACATTTGAAGCAACAAACTTTTAACAAACTTTATACAGTTAGTCCCCTTCGGTGCTCTTATTAAAGAGTAGACTTTCCTGGTTTACCTCCTCCCCTTTTGTATGTAACCGGTTTGGAAGGAGTTATGACTATAATAGTCCAAGAGGCTGATTTACCAGAAAAACAAACAAACAGGCGATAAAATTTAAAAAGTTAATGTTATAAACAGTTTAAATTGTCAAAACAAGAGAATTTTAATTACAACTTCTGTTTTGCCTAATTGGGTGCAGTGAAAATTATTAAATCGCTGTAAATTTCATAATTTATCAATTAAAAGTTGAACTGATCATATCTTACACAAAATTGGAAATGCCCGTCAAATTGACATAAATTAATGTGTTACCATAATCCAATTCCTATGGTAGATAATTCTAAAAAGCATTGTAAAAAAACAAAACTTTAATTACAATTGCAAGAAATATCGTTAGAGATGGAAAACTGATTCTTTTATAATATCAATGCAAACGCATTATTCGTAAATTTAAATTTTCGCAACTCTTGAAATAAAAATTCACATCAGATGAAGGTCAAAGGAGTCATTCTTAAATTACTTAATATATTTGGCAATACTATAATTATACTGAAATAAGAATGAAAAATATATTAATGGTTTTCGTATCAGAAATTCATATACGTATTGTTTTTTTCCTAAATCTTCATCACAGACGCAATTTGAGAGCTTTTCCCACAAAACACAAATTAATAGAGAAACGGAGAAGGCTTTTGTTATTGATGACGATTAAAATGCATTGATAACCTAAACAATTCCTTCAGCTGTTTTACGGACATCAGAGTTATTTCTATTATTTATGACATTCATAGCTTGGGATTGGTTTTTGGAAGTATATAACATAGCGCAAAATAATATTTTATTTGTGTATAAATAATCACATTACGTGGAAATTAAGTACGAAAATATAAGGATTAATTCACGTCTACATTTTATAGACACTGCAAAAAGCAACTGTCGAATAGAAGTAAAATATGCCCTGAAAAGAAAATAGCCGTTACTGATGTTGATGCTATAAAATGCTTCGAGATGCTCACTACTGCAGACGAACGCGAGGAAAACATAAATAATCGATAATTGAATCCGGTACATGATTAACACAGGAGAGGCAAATACAAGAATCGAACGTTGGAATACACGCGCAAACAGAATCGGAAATTCGGAGCTTTTGTCGGTTTGGATTAGTTAAAAGCACGTAAATGACGCCACGACCAAAGAGAATTCAGACTCGGTCAATTCGAGGGAAAGGAAGATAGGGCGGACCTCAAAAAGACCCGAAGGAGGAAATGTGAAAAATGCGCGAGAAGGCCTCGAGAAAAGACGATGGTATGGTTGGGTTATTTTTGCGGTGGTCCACATTGGTTGTGTGTAGGAACTGAAAGGGGCGGTACCTTAACCACTCATCTGGGTATGCCGTGTATAGACGTCATGGCCGGACGCACCGTTGTTGCGTATGACGGATTTAGACGTCATGGCATTTTTAATGCTGATTGCTATGGGTATGCCGGGATTTTCCGTCCTGTAGCATCTCGCACTTATAGATGGGTTTTTCTAGTTTCGTCCTACCTACCACAGATGGCCTTGTCTTCCTTTTTCTTTGAGAAGCAGGTCTTCATAAGGGAGCTCTGTATATGCGTTGCGGGTTGCATTTCCGTGTACTCCACTTCTTGAATGACCGTTTATGACACTCGGGGTTTTTTCACACTCCCTTGCGAAAACTCACACTTTTCTCTATATGCACTTTTGTCTACAGGGTAATCCTGCTATTTATGAATTTTTTTCCTGCTAGTAATCCTAATGGTATATGTGAAAAACAAATGTGTATGGAAGGCTCAGTTTGCTTCTGAGAATTGAAAGAGACGTTTCATTTCTAAGAGAAGCATTTTTATCAGTTACGGTGTTTTATATTTGCGGAAACTGGATGATATTTAACTTTATCAATTTAATTACCCACTGTGGGTGGGACTTGATAAAAAAACTACCCAGTTGAGTGGTTAATAATATTTGCTACAAAAGTTATTACGATTGAAAATAGCACAAAACTATTTGATAATGCAGTGATGATTTTGTACGAAATATTATATCGACCAGTACCTAGTTTCATATAAACCGCATGATTTTCCATTCATACCATTTCATGACCATTGATTTTCCCGGAATATTAAGGCAACTTAATAAACGTTTCTGGTTTTAATAGGAAATCGTTTACAAAATTTTCGAATGTAGGAAATCATCACGAACTTGGAATTTAATTTAGTTTCCTCAAAAATTAGACAAGGACCAACTCTGGATTTTGTATATACAAAAAAAAATTCCTTATATTTCCAACGCGCAGAGTAATTTTTGCTTATGAAATTAGTATATTTTCTATAAATTTTTATGAAATTGTTATGGAAAGGAGTGAGTGACCTTTTATTCAGTTTTCTTAAAAGTTCTGTTAATATTTTTACGAGGTTATACCCATTTAAATAGATTAAAATCAAACAATTAAGCAATTAGAACAGAAAAAATAAGTAAGGTTGAATAAATTTGAAAAACCGTTAAGTATTACAACGGAAATTCGTATGACAACCGATTTTTTTTCTTATCTGAGCAACGGTACTGTCAAAAGATGGAACAATACGCGAGCCATAATGTAGGTGCGAAATATTGTTGAACTGAAAGCAGTATATTATGGTACGAATTGTTTTCTTGTGTCGAAAAATACATTCTATTAAGGATGTTTACCGTTTGAAAAATAATTAATAACAGCGGTAATGTTTTCTTGGTCGAGGACTAACTAAATTGTTCCGTCACGATAGAAACGAACTGTAACCGTGTTTCTTTTTTACAGGGTTATACTTATCGAGCGCATATTTTTTTTTAGCTGAGGACAGGGAAAAACGTGTTAGAATTTCACCCTCCACCTGCGATTGATTCGCTTCCTCACGCAGTGTCGTAAAGCTCGAACTCATTCCGGTCGGCGATTCGGAAAAAAAAGAGGAAATGAGATGAATCGCTTATCTTACGCTTCATCAAGAGGAAAAGTCGGAGAACCGTGCTCTATTTGGCGTGGCATTGCTTCCCGATGCGATAAAAAAACGAACGTGTTACGCAGCGCGGGGATAAATATAACAATGAATGTTATCTCACTCTCTTGCACGTATTTATAGATGAGTGTAGAGTGTAAACGAACACAGCGTGCAAATGTATCCATGTATTTAAATATATTTAGATAAGAAAAATGCCCACGCGCACATCATAAAAACAATGTTTTTCAGAAAAATATAAGGGAATATTTATTTTTATATTATATTTATATGTATTATTATAACAAAAGCAGTTACTCAAACCCAGCCAATAGGGAGCAATGTTTTTATTTCTCTCAACTTAATTACCTTTTTTTATTGTCGGATTTAGAGGTGAGACAAATACTTTTATGATGATTATAAAATTCAAACGGAATGATACTGTAATTTTAGTCTTTGCCATAGGAAACTAATACTACTTATCTTGCTTCCATCTGCAATGTAACTATATCACTCATGCAGCAGTGTGCAAACACATCTCGAACGTTTTCGCCGCTTTAAAAAGAAACGATAACAATAACAGGAATATATTCGAAATGTACACTTACACGAATAAAAATATATGCCTATACACATTCACGCACGTACTTGTTAATCCTTGACTTTAGCCGACCACGTTGGATTAGGCATTACGAACAAAATAGGCGAGGATATCACGATATAGTCACAGGGAAACCGATGGAATAGAAAATAAAAAATTGTTTCCCGCTGACCCAAGGTTGGATAACCCTTCTGAAGTTCTATTCGAGGGATGGCCGCAACGGCGACTGCAGCGCCACGCCACTAGCGGAGGATGTGGGTGAGAGTAAAACCGATTGATTTCGGCCGTGCCCTTGGCAAGGGTTATCTCTCTCTCTCCCTACTGCTGCGTCAGATTCTCCGTGGCATTCATAGATGAAAGCACGCAACGAGAGATTTTTAGACGGCCGTTTTGTGATTCATTGACGTGAATAGATTTTTTTAAATTCGCCTTTGCTGCATTAAGGCAAAATTGTAAAATCTTTCGCTCGGGTTGACAGACAAAGTTACTTCGAGCAAAAAATAATCAGCTTTATATAGTTATATTTTTTGGAATCTTTGAAATTTTACGAATACAATCGTTAAATATATCATTAAAGTCATCAAGTTACGCTTTATAAATATATAAATATATACCGTCGCATTTTAATTTATATCTCTATAGCTAATTTGGAACTCACATTGTCATAAATTGATTTAGTAGCGCGTTTTTCTTACTCATTGAGAAAATTGTAACAATAGATGGTGTGTCTAAATATAAGCGCATGGTTAACGGCAGCAAATAATCTAATCAAACAGGCTCCAAAATATTTTTTAGATTTTTTCAATGATCCTTTAAGTGAGTGTTACTTGCAATTTGCATACTCTGTGCTAATTCTTGTTCAGAATCAAATTTAAAATATCGAGAAGGAACAAATTTCAATAATTGAAGTGATGAAATATCTTGATGAAACAATAAATTCAATACAGGAAAAATTAGTTGAAAATTTCGTTCCATTTAAGATAAAAGAAATGTTTGAGGAAAATGAATTGCCAGAAATTCAAAGAATTTTGTTTTATGATGAAGTTCAAGACTGCTATCAATCAATTATAGATTATCTAAAGGATTGGTGTGAGCCATTGAATAAATACAAAATATTTGAGTGCATGCTGCTAGAAAAGGTTCCAATGTGGGAGCAGATACAAAGTGTGTTACTGTTTCTAGCAAACTTAAAAATAGGTATTGACGAAAATGAAGTTTTCCAACAATTCTCTGTCTTAAAAAAGTTATCACAAAAACTAGACAATGATGAAATTAAGTGGGCCTCAAAATCATGCATTGAGAAATGGCAAGAGTATTTTTCATTCATCGAGTCTGATGAACAAAAGAGCCAACTTTTTAAAATTTGCAGTTATTTATTTGCATTACCGGCTCATAATGCAAATACAGAACGAGTTTTCTCATTAATCAATCGGGTATGGACTGATGAAAGAAACAGGCTGGGAATTTCGTCTCTGAATTCCATGGTTTTCATTTTATACAACTACATGATTCCATGTTATGACTTCTACAACCTTGTAAAAAATAACATAAAAACAATGATATACTAAATATGTTCAACTATAGGAAAGATTTTACATCTTATTAAATTTTTTGTTGTATACATTAGATACTAATTTTTCCATTGTTGTGTATGAATATGAAGACTACCTCAGTTTCTCTTGATTTTTCTTAAATAAATTTCAAATATGTAAACTGAAAAATAAAAATCGTTAAATTACATTTGTGTAGACGTTCATTTATGGTAGAGAGTAGTAAATAACTTCCTTTTCACATTGCTAAAAAATCTGATGTGGCCAACACATGATTTTCTCCATATTTGGGGTATAGATATTTAAATTATTATCAATAGCATTATGAGGCAAAATTATCATTTCGTATCGTAAAAGAATACAGTCGTCCTTATTACCGTAAATTACGTATATTTTGAATGTTTACAGAATTCACCGTTAGATGGTGCTGCCGCTGTATACCCGAAATTAAGAAAATTTGTTTCAAACAAAATCTGGAAGAATTATTATTCTCTACAACTATGGTCCTCACGAGGATTACCAATAAGGACGTTTTTAAGGAGATATTCGACGGAAACCGAAAACACCGATTATTTATAAATAATTCCTAAACAATAACTACTATGGAAAATTGTATCAAATGGAAGTTGTAGGAAATTACATTCTATATAACCTTTGTATAGAGTTGTATATGCAATAATGATGTTTTAAAGGAGATATATCGCAAAAAGTGAATCGGGGTTCGAATAAACCTCGACTTCCGGTTAACCGTTATTGTCCAAAAACTAATCAGTTCTTTGTGCTCATGTTAAAGTGTTATATATGAAGTTTGGTAACGATATGGCACGTACTTTTTGAGTTAGAGCGCCCACAATAACACACACACACAAACATCATTCCAAAAATAGTCTAAACCTCAAAACGCGTATTTCCGTAGAAATCTCGAAGTCGTTTTTTTCGTGAATACAATACTTTCCCATTACTTCGTATGGAGAAAGTAAAAATAACGCTGCACATTCCATTTTTCTTGAAATCTTAATATTATAACGGTTTCTGTTGGGTGTGTCTTGTATTTCTTACCTTATATTGCAGACAACTTGTTTGAAAGAAGAAATACTTTTTGATATTTTTCCGGTTTAACAACAGTGTAAACAATTAATAAACGTAAACTTGAGGCTTCAAAACTTTCATCATTTCATTCAGAGGCGTGTAACTCTTGTCCCGTTTTTTCTCCTACAAATTACGGCAAATGTCCCGTTTTCTCTGTCTGTGAATATGGTCACCCTAGCCGTATTCAATTCTGTTTAAAACGGCCATTTTCCGCACATAAACTATAACTTGCGAGGATAAAATTCAAAAATGTTGTCAGAAATGTATCTGTTCAAATTATTCATAAACATGTTAACCCATACAAACAATATGTTTCAGTTTATTGGATTGATGAATTCAATTACGAGTAGTATAAGCCGTCCATACCGTGGATTTAACACTCCTGATATAAGACTATAATAAATGAACTGCGTCTGAAATCCTTAGATGATGGCATTTATCTTGAAACATATGCGTGTCAGTTATAATGAGATATTTAAAGTGAATTTACTCAAACAGATTCTTATATTATATTAGCTGCAGTACCCGGCGTTACTCGGGTTAATCCTATTATTTCGCAAACGCACGCGAACACAAATTAAAATTTTGTCAAAATTTGATATTAAAACGTTAAATTCAAAAGATTTAGATTCGAAAGCGATAAAAGACGATAAGAATAAGAAACTGCATTTAGTTTTCTTTAATACAGTCTAAGTCCGAAAATCAAAGGTCAAATATATGAATTTTAATAAGCAAAATAAAATAAGGTTGCAGGTCGAAATATCGATTTTTCCGTGTTATCTTATGAGGAATGGAAATCATTCTCGGGAATCGAACCCGTATCGATTTTGGAAATTTATTTTTCGTAAATGGCTTCTACTTTAAGCACCGAACATTCCTCCCAAATGTCAATCTTTTAGCTACTTGGAAAGTTTGTTAAAAATAGCATTACATAGTTCCGATTTCCCACGAAGTCAATTTTATATATTAGATTAAGGGAAGATTTGCATTAGTCGTTTACACATTTGCATGTTAAGCGTAATAGGCAGTGGCGACTTAAATGAGTCTATCTTTAATAAACGTATTAATACAGACAATTTATTTTAATCTATGGTCGGGGAAGTTTTCAAAAAGAACTGGTAGCGACGATTAATTTTAATTACATTAGAAACACCTATTAGTTTTTATGGATAATTTCCGATTCATCCGGAGAAATAAAGAATTTCCGCGGAGATTAAAGTCACCCGGCCATAATCAAACAGAACGCCACAACGCTTGAACAATATTAGTGAATACATGTTAAAATATTTTGAACAAACAAAACGCTGCCAATTAGCGCATCCGTTAATTACGTTGCTGCGTCACCCTAGAACTTCTCGGTAGATAACGCTGACGTTAAATCCGCCCCTGCGAACATTTTTTCTCTCTCTCTCTTTCTCTGCTAGACGGAAAATCTGGTCTCTGGTATCATAAACTCGCGAAACGACACGGTGAGAAGGGTTTTCTCGCCTCCTCTCTTGTCACCAGGGACATTGGGCGAGGTCATACAAGTTCATTAAGGGGCAGGTTTCTCTGTTTCCAGGTCCATTGCTCCCACCACTCTACCTTCCTCTATCTCCCACGCTCTCTCTACCCTCTACCACACACACGCTCTCTCTCTTCTCCTTCCCTTCTCCTACATATATATATATATATATATATATATATGTATGTATATATCTCCCCACATTATTGCAGTGAAAATGAACGTCACACGCCCATTCCTCCTCCTCACTTACAACGCCGCTCATTATGGCGACTGACCGCTATCTATCCCTCGCTCCCATTCCTCTTTCTACTCTTCCTCCACTCGCCCTTGATCTCCCTTTCCATCCCCCTCCATTAATCTCTCCTCCAACGCTTCTTTTTTCACTTGCCCTCCACTTTCTCCATCCCTCTGCCTCCCTCCAACCTCTTCCTCTCGAGTTTTCTCCCTCCATCTCTCCACTTCCCTCTCTCCGCCTGCCTTTAAAATTGCGGCACTGAAGCTAGGGCGCAATTTATGTCCGCCCTTGTTTGCATGTGTGTCGCACAATCCCTCGATTTATTGTTTTTTCCGCACAAAGCTGTGAGCAGAGAGAGAGAGAGGGGAAGAACGAGAGAGGGAGAGAGATATAGACAAAAAAGAGAGTAAAGAGAGGAAGAATTTCCCTTTTGTTTTCTCCTCCCACGCTATGGCTATCTCTCATAATCTTACACCGCGAAATTGTAGCCATTTCGAAAGCACCCATTCTGCTGTGAAATTTTCCTCCGCTCGTGGGAAAATGAGGACTAGAAAGCAGAATTTCCCACAGCGCGCTTAAATGGCAGGGCTTTAAGGGACACAACTTCCTCTATCTCCAACTTCTCTCTTTATATATCTATACAGTCAAACACACAAATGGACCTCTTTAATCCGGAAATCATGTAGTCCGGAGAGGCATCCCTCTTTCGGGATGGTTCCTGTACTTTGACCAATAAGGAAAAGCATCTCGAGTCCGTAAATGGCATGGCGTTCCGATATTCCCGTTCTCTGTACTCCAACAGCTTGAGAAATAATTTTTAAAAAATGTTAAAATCGTCCGAAAAATAAAAAATCTGATGTGGCCAACACATGACTTTCTCCATATTTGGGGTATAGATATTTAAATTATTATGAGTAGCATTATAAGGCAAAATTATTATTTCGTATCGTAAAAGAAGACACGTCCTTGTTGCCGTAAATTACGTATATTTTGAATGTTTACAGAATTCTCCGCTACATGGTGTTGGCGCTGTATACAGGTATTAAGATAAAGCGAAATATATCCGAAATGGATGGTTCTACGAAAATTAGTTTCAAACAAAACATGGAAGAAATATTATTCTCTACACCTTTGGTCCTTACGAAGATTACCAATAATGATGTTTTTAAGGAGATATTTAACGGAAACCGAAATACCGGTTATTTATAAATAACTCCTAAACGATAACTACAATAGAAAATTGTTTCAAATGAAAGTTGTAGGAAATTACATTCTCTATAACTTTTGTATAGAATTGTATATACAATAATGATGTTCTAACGATGAAATATCGCAAAAACCGAATCGGATTTCGAATAAACCTCGACTTCCGGTTAACCGTTATTGTCCAAAAACTAATCAGTTCTTTGTGCTCATGCTAAAGTGTTATATATGAAGTTTTGTAACGATATGGCACGTACTTTTTGAGTTAGAGCGCCCACAATAACATACACACACACACAGACATCATTCCGAAAATAGTCTAAACGTGTTCTAGGGACCTCAAAACATGTATTTCCGTTGAAATCTCGAAGTCGATTTTTTTCATGAATACAATACTTTCCCATTACTACGTATGGAGAAAGTAAAAAACAGCCCGTTTCGTCTCTTTCTATCCGGATGGGGTAAACTAAACTGGTTGTATGAGAAACCTCAGGCATAGACATCCAGTTTTATATTATGTCGTATCTTTCCATGCTACATTTACTCTTAAACTTTGTAAAATTATAAGTTTAGTGCATACGGTCAATATATGCTAACCATCTTTCTTTCGGAACATTATAATAGAGTCCGGAATGTATCCGTTCCCGGGTTTTACAGGTTAAAGAGTTTCGACTGTGTGTGTGTGTGTGAATTGCGTGCAATTTAGACGGTTTTGCTGATTGCATGACGGAGCAACAAAAGATGGCTTCTTTTTAGTGTTTTTGCGCGTAGAATGGGAACGACATCGCGCGTGATCAAAATTATAAGCTTTTCCTCGGCATAATTTTCTTTCGTGAGATTTTTTATCTTGGTGACTTTTTATCCTCGCAGATTGCGTTATAATATCGAAACTTTGCGAATTAACCCTTTAACTGCTAAGGTTAGGAAATGGGAAAATTGGGGATTGGCTGGCATTTTAATAGAAAATCTATATAAAATATTATTACGTTTTTACAATTACATTTAACTTTATTTCATACAAAATTATATACTTTTCTTTGTTAGTCTTTAAAAAAATATTCATGTTTTGGTATAACACGCGGGTAACACCGAACGCGTAAATAAACAGCGAACGCGTAAATGCATTCACGGTAGTTAAAAGGTTAGACACCGCGCTGTGGTGTGCTTTGTTGACATAATTCGTGTCGTTTTGTATTAAAATTGCTACTTTTTGTTATTCTCATAAATATTGTTATCTGTCTTACTCAGAAATCATTAAGAGCGAGTAAGTAATATTTTAGTAGGTTCTGTTATATTTGAAATCACTTAAATGCCGGCCACGACTAAGTTGGTAGCATCTTTCAAATAATACACTAACAAAAATAAGCCTACGTTAAATAAAACAGCAATGGAACAAGTATAATGGAAAGCAAAATAAGAAAAGAGATTCAAAGGGTATAAAAAGGGATCGCAATACCAGTACAGATCATCGGATCTAAGGAATTAAAAACTATGACAACATTGACAAAAAGAAGATGTGATTATCTTCAAGATTTAATATAGGGCAAGAGCATGCATAGTTTTCCGCCCGAGTAGAATGTAGCTGTGTTTTTGCATGACCTCTTATATACAAAGTTTTCTATAATAGAGGATAAGATAACTTCCAATGGCAATTATATTCTTATAAAAATTCTGTATAAATTAATTAAATGTTGTCCAATTACATATACTATTAGCTATTCATATTTATACAGTTAACGTTAATTCATACTATAAAAATTAGCCTGATAAGTATCTGATATTTTTATTGCTAAATCCTCAGAAAGAACCATAACGGTTACGTTCATACTTTGTGCCAATTTAGTGCTCACTCCCCTTTTCTCATTTTTCATTTAAGCCATTTTTGAGCACGATAGTTACAGTTCCTTCTACAAGTGACAATTTTGCGACACACCAATAATTTCGCTTTAATTTAGTATTAGTGTTATTATATCTATAATAAAAAGATATTTTATCGTGAATTTATATTCAGGGATGAATAAGCCTGGAACATTATGCGTCAAAATTAAGTTGAAATAACATATCAAAGGCTCATGTGGAGATAAAAATGATAAAAGCATCATGGCGATTAAGCAAAGGTATGCTTTTCATGAAAACCTAATAAAAAGTACAAAACATTATAAAATATCGTTCAACAAATTTTTAAGAAGGTCATGTTGCTATCTAGGCAGAAAAGTTTAAAGAATGAAATGGTATACTTTAACACAAGAAACTTAGTATTTTTTTAACGTAATCACAACGGAAAAGCAAATGTGCGTTCAAGAGTAAAAACTCAAAATATGCTTCGCGAACATAAAAACGAAAGCATATTTTTTCTTCATCTTTATACATCTCTCTGACAAGGTATAAGAGTAACTTTAGTGGTAGTGTCACTTTTCGAAACAGAGGGATAAAATCTAAAATATAAGTCATAAATCTATAATTCTGGAAAAAAATAGGTGACTTCTTTTTAACGCGTCTCATAAAACTCGAATCCAATTTTTTAAAGTTATTAAGCTCGGGAAAGGAGAGGACGCATATAACTCGAATTCAATTTTTAAGCTTTGGGCGGGAGATCACGCATAGTATCTGTTTCGTCCGATGAAATTCGCATAAATTTTGCTCCTAAAAAAAAAGGGTTTTTTCAAAACGCCCTTTTTACATCCTCGCACACAGAAATACAATAACCCTCAAACCAAAAACTCTAACCCGCTCACCGCGGCGGCTACCCTCCGTGCTATTTTTTTCCATTAATCTTCGTAAAAGGCGTTCTACGGGGGAAAGGGACACCGGAGCGGTTCAATTGTTATACGTTTGAAAAAATCCCTAAACGGTTTGCGCGATAGAAAAAAATAAGATACCTATATTAATTTCGTTAAATTAAACTATAAATTTTTCGTACAGAAAAATAAAGATTCTCCCGAAAAAAACATTTCCTAAGGGAACGAAAGCCAATTAAGAACTAGGCCCGAGCGGACGCATTCCCGGTGCTTTCGTTTTTTGTTTAGAAAATGGAACCAGAATATAAAACGTAATAATAATTGGGATCTGGGAGTATTTTGCTTAGCGCTGAAACTCCGCATCCGAAGTGCGAGTTTTACGCGTGCTTCAAAAACTCATGGTACATACTTTTAAACCCGCGAAAGCGAACTCACTTTTATGCGTTAAGTTCCCTCTCCACCTCCGATCCGAAAGCGTCTCTCCCCCCCTTCCTCTCCTTTCTCACTTGTTCCCCTTCAACAAACTCCAACTGCCACCCTTTTTGCATATTAACGTCTTCGTTTTCCCCCCTAAAACTCACTCTCTCTCTCTCAATTTCTCTTTACGTCCTCCAGCTGCGGTCACACACCTCTCCCCCCCCTCCCCTCCCCCCTCTTTGCGGTTCTCTCCAAACCTTCGCAAATTTTTTAATCAAATATCGCGAAGGAGATGAATCTAAACATCTTTTCATCTTTGAAACAACGATGAAAAGTTTACGAAAGACTGAAACGTAATCCTTTTGCGCACTGTTTTATCGAAAAATTCTTTAGTGAGCTAATGTGTGTGAATACACACACACACACACACAGTATTTACAGACTACAAGACGATTCCCATCATAGAACCTAATTTGAGAAATAAAGATTTATAAGTCAATCTGAAGCAAATGAGTTAAACAAGATTCTCGGAAAGATTTTTTACTTAATGCTTTATAATTTATCACAATGCGTAGTGTAAAGACATATGTTATTTAAACCATGATAGCCTAGTCATAATTACTCTGTTTTTAATACATTTGTTTGCGAATATAAGACGACCCTCAACCTTTTGATGAAACATAAACTGAAAAAACTCCTCTTAGAGTCGAGAAAGTACGGCATATCAAATTTTCACGACGGCACACTCATTACATCCACAAGCGTTTTTTTGCTTGACACTGAGTGCTAGTCGACGAAGATTTCTAATAAAGTTATTTGATACTTTCAGTCGTCCATTAAAAAGAACCTTCCAAAAAATTGGAAACAAATGAATACCTTACTACAGGGGTCGGCAACCTATGGTACGCGT
Organism: Uropetala carovei; assembly: GCA_036926305.1. Lineage (NCBI taxonomy): Eukaryota > Metazoa > Arthropoda > Insecta > Odonata > Petaluridae > Uropetala > Uropetala carovei. Next base: position 13,605,398 of record JAXCHB010000235.1, read on the forward strand.
GCCGAAAAGTGGCACGCGAAGAGATTTTATGTGGAACGGTATTTCAGAGGATAATTACGGAAAGTAAGTGTTTTTAAAAGAATTTCACATTTATTTCAATTTTATTTTGTACTTTGATAACACCGCCTGATGTTAAAGATTCCTTATAATACAGCTACCGATTTTCGTAAGAGCGTTACGGCCAAAACGAATTTAACGGTGGCACTCGCGGAGGGTCACGGGTTATGAATATTGATAAAGAGTGGCACCCAACAGAAAAACGTTTCCGACCCCCGCCTTACTACATACTATACTATATGTAGATAGCTTGAGTGCTGTTGATCTGTGTAAATCGTAGTTATCGAAGTTGGGATTGTACAATTATTCGAGAGAGGTATGGGACGTAATGAAAAATTAAGATTGGTGGTGAGGATGAGGTAGTTTTGTTTGATAGTGTACGCGACTTAGCTTTCGAATATTATGGAAATGAGAAAGAGAAATCTTCGGGTCGCCTCCTGCGATGAAATTCTACATTTTATTCGTCAATTCGACGGTTATATACATGAAACTATAATTGAAAATCCCCGAAAAGATGTTCAATACGCAGAGCTATTGATTATGTCGGGAACAAATATTTGATTTTATTGTGTCGATACAAGTTTCTGAAATCATACATTTTTATTGATTATTGTATCAATTTCTACGTATAAAAATTATTAAGAGAGTTAATTTAATAAATTTTATGACTAATATATTATAAGTGTCTCCTTACCTTTTTGCGGCTATTTTTTTCGTTTCAGTAAGTAGTAGTCATTCTCCGCTCGAGAAAATACTAAGAACGTAAAAATTTATCATCGCGAAAATTTAAGCGCTATGGTATCCGAGTTCAAATTATAGAAGCAATGAATTAAATTAATGCTTGCTGCAAGTGGAATAGTAGAAACAAAAATATATTTCCTTTCACTCTCTATATCAGATTAAACAAAAAATAAATATTTTTCATCCTATTTGATTTAAAGTTTAATTACCAAGTATACCTACCAATCCTTTGTGATGAAACGCTTCAAGTGTTGCTGAATAGCGCACTATTTATTTTTCGATGATGTAATATTCAATCCCATTCCACACAAAAAAATTCCATTTAAACTACTAATTGCTTCAATAATTTTGATTTTTGAGATATTTTCTCTGATAGCTAAACTCATTGGTGGATGTACACAAAAAAATGAAGTAATATTATTACCGAGAAAATATATCTACATGATGTGTTTACGAAAAAATCCCAGCTTCGCGTAAAGTAAATAACGGCGTAGGAACCAAATCTACCGCTTAAGAATTAAATTCAAATTCAAGCTTTAAAATAACACTTAACGCGACGAGTGGCGCCATCCAATTACCCATTTATCCGCCATTCTCATTCGTTTCAGTTCATTTTAACCTTTCTTGCTGAAAAGAGGGCATCAACCCTCTTGAATGGGAAAAAATACGCCGCATCTCGACTCAAACGCATTTCCAAACGTAATCAACAGCGGAGAACATTCCCGCGCGAAAAGATAAATGGAAAAACCTTTTCTCGGGGAAAAAGAGTGGTAGACACGTCTTCACTTTTCTCCTCCAGAGAATGGCGCAAGCAAGGAGAGCGTCTTCCTCGCTCTCGTCCTTCCTTCTACTTCATTCAGAAACCACCTACAGAACGCGTGCACTAAAAGGATCGGTCAAAAAGACCGCCACGTATCTATTTAAACGGCGAGTCCATCGCTCAACGTGAGCGACGGCTCCAGTCACGACGCGTCACGGCTAATGAATCGACCATTCCGATCCAACTACTCTTTAAGAACAGCGCCAACCTCGTTCCTCCTTATCTCCTCCAAAAGTACTTGAAACGACCACCTCGCATCTGATAGCCTCTGACTTGACCTCCTACGTCCGACTCATCGCTCCCATTGACTCCCTATTCCACAACCCATCCCTTTTTCCCCGTAACCTCTCCCCCCCTTACTGTTCCCATTCCTAATGCCGGAGGTACCTTATTGAGGCGAGCGGAAAGTTCGAAGGGGGTGGGGGGGGGGTGTGCGGATGGGAGAGAAGGGTCTCGATGGGAGAAATACGGCTTCGATAGAATTTGAAAGGCGTTTCGGAACGGCCATAACGGAAGCTTAGATCAAGAGAGAGAGAAAGAAAGGTTCTGGAGTAGAAGTAAGGGGGAAGGAGGAATGGAGGGTGGGGGAAGGAGGAATGGAGGGTGGGGGAAGGAGGAATGGAGGGTGGGGGAAGGGGAGGGGGGAAATAGAGATAAAGGTGGTTCGTTTCCTAAAGATAGGTAGGTTGGGTGGAGAGGAGGAGAACTTTCGAAAAAGGTGAGGATTGAATGGAGTAGTTAGGTGGGATCGCTTTGATGTAAAAGGAGCAGATAAAGCGGAATGGAACAGATTTAGGAGAACTGAGCGTGATATACACAAGAGGAAGATCAAACGAGGATTTTGATGAACATATCTGCGTATTTTAAGGCAGATTTTTTCATCCGCGATCGTAATGGCAATATTCCCTCGCTCGCTGAATACACCGTCATGAGGAAGGTTATAGACTCTTTTATTAGATAAGGTCGATTTTGCAGTGCATTCATTCTCAAATGAAGTTGGCGCGTGTCTGTCAAAATTAAACTCGGACCAATGATTGAATTGCGGTCATTTTTAATTTTGTAATGTAAAAGAAGTTCACATTACAATTAGGTGATAATATATTTAAAGAATTATTTTTCAATATGAAAAATAAGTCGTGTGATAGACACCTTTTTCAAACGAGTCGCGGAATTTGCTCGTATTTCTCATAGTAATTTACAATTTAATAATAATAATTTACAACAGTTTTCTAAGAATCAGAGTAAACTAATTACATTCTAATAAAGGAAACGGCGAGGAAGAAAATAACATTGAATCCATATTTTGAAGTTAATGTTAGATAGAGTTTTAACACGAAGCGCAACTCAAATGCTACGATATTTTTTAAATTCAGCCAAACCAGGAAATATTTCCTTTCTTGTAAATTAATATCAAATCTGTACTTCTATTTAATTCTGATATTTGAATCAAACTCTCATTTTGTTGTGCAAATAGTGATTCCATCAATGGTAGCTGCGATGAAAACAAGTTTTGGATTAATACGCATACATGTAATTTTCTATGTTGACTGGTAATGACGATTCCTTTTCTATTTAAATTCGGTTTCTGAGACGCCATATATGGCAGCGTAAATAAAATTTATGCGGATTAATTTAAATGTGTGTAACTTGTATTGATGTAAATTAAGAGGCTAAGTAGACAGTCTCAGTTGAAATGCATCATGATATAATAAACATACATATGATGTGCGTAAATATATTCATACGATGTTTTCAGTGCGAAAAAACCCTTTTAATCATATAAGCTCTTTCTTCTAAAGGTATTTTATTTAATGATATCGCGATTATATATCTCATTTTTAATTTTTACGACTATGAAAATTTTGGGAAATGCTGCTAAAACAGAAAAAAATGATGTCACCCGGGAAACCACGACAACTTTATCACGACAAAAAAACAAAAAGTGTCCGTGATATTCATACGATTTTTAAGGTATTGAAAATTCGTAGGACACATCAATGAAATCTAACCAACCCCGTACGTAATAACATCGTTATGTCTACGGCCGACGCACACTTTTGACGTGACGAGAAAAATTCCTCTGGAATCGAAAAATAATTCGTGACCTTGTCGTTGCGACTCCCATTTATATTATTTTGGTAATTTGAAAATGAAAGAGAGAGAGACATACACACAGATGAAATTTTAATTGGTGCCGGATATATGCACACGTCACTTCCATTTATGGACGGCCGTCAGGATGTTTGATGTGAAGAGAAATTCTACACAAATTGAAAATAATTCGCGGGCCACTGCGACATTCCTTTTGGAATCGACGGTTTTGACAGGTTATATGCGTTTGGATGATGAATGGATCCAGGAAGGAACAAAGCTCGTGTTCTTCATTGGTTGAGTCGTCATTCACGTAGGTGGTTTTGAATGCAAAAGTTCCACAGCGTTTTGTGTGTGGATTTTTAAACCAATCTCTTCCGAATTTCTTTAACCCTCTATTTCGGACGAAATTAGATGAGAACTCTTTTGTAACTGTGCGAGAAATATTTCTTTCCTCTACCACTCCTCGGTTATAAGAAGACACAGAAAAGATAACGAACCATCTCTTATGCGTTTTAAAGTAATTGATGGGTCATTCTTCATTTACGATTTAATTACAGACGACATCAAAAAACCTTGTTATAAGAAAAGTGAAGGATTTCACTATTTTCCATTTTATGTTTTCGTTGACTTTCAGGAGCTGGATAAACGTCTTCCGCACTCATAAATAGGAAGACATACGTATTTCTGCTTACAGTAACGTATCTTTATAATCGATTCAATGCGGTAGCATCAGAAACGCTGGAAAAATCGGAAATAATTGGTTCTCTAGGAAAGAAAACTGAACAGCGGATAACGCTGATTTTGAAAAGTCCAGAAAATTTACTAAAAAATCACTGACGACTATAATTCAACCGCTCACAAATGTGTATATCTATAATAAATTATACAACAACAGATTCTCGGGGAGAATGCTGTGTGTATTCTGAAATGCGCTAGTTACCGCTTCAGAAATCGAGAGAACTCACCATGTACTTGGAACTAAAGTTACTCATTTAAATTATATTTAAAAGTTCCCTTTTATCGAACGAATTTCATATATTTTGAATGCATGCGAAAATGGTAAACTTAGCTTACATAAAAACATCAATGAATTAATAACATTTTCATAACTGTCTTCAACTTTTAAAGTTGGTTTCACATCAGATCGTTACAGAACCTAAAATCCTAGATAAAAAGACCATATAAAATATTTTGATTATTTAATTTCCATCCATAAATTAATTAATTAACCGTGGTAATATGGAGTTTAATTCGCGAGATACTTAACGGGAGTTTGGAAATAAGAAGACTAAACTGATAAGAAAATCAGAGAAGGGCGCGCAGAAAAGTTTCGTAAGTTCGGTATAAGAAGACGTGGCGAGCAAGTTCGTGCCGAGGAGAGAGAGAAAGCCTAAGGTCTCCGAGGATATAGAAGCGGAACGTGGCGGAGAGAGGCTAAAGGAGAGGGGGGCGGAAGCCTTCCTAGGGGGCTAAAGGCAGAAAGGGCCCTCAATGGCAACATTATGCATATGAGGAGGAGCGCGGCTTGAGAGTGTTAGAAAGAGGGGGGAGAGAAAGAGAGGGAGGAGGAAAAATAGGGAGGGAAAGGGACTGTTAAAGTTTGAGAGGCGGCTAAGTAAGGTTTTAGCGTCAAAGGAAAAGTGAGAATATGGGAAGTGGGGGGGAGAAGGTTATTAAGCAAACTAGAGGGTCTCATTCGAAGGAAGTAAGTTAACGCCGCTATGAACGAACAACGACAATGATATTAACGAAATCGTGTCAGAATTAAATGAGAATTGTGGAGAGAGTTGCGAGAACAAAGGCGATTTAATTTGAATGCCCGGAGTTTATATCTAGTTTTGAGGTAAGGGGAAAAAAAGTGTGTACACGCCGTTTACAAGCTATTCGAATGACGCATTCATTTCTGCCGGACAGCTCGTGTTTTATGTCGTCCGTCTCCTCCGAATTAAAACCTTGTAAAACGAGATGACTGCGATATTGAAATGAGCGGAAAAGGCGGCACTCGACGAAGGCACTGTCCAAAACCGCGACAAGGATCTATGAAATTTTAAGCACTTCGAATTTTGCTATGATTAATGGATAATGAACGGAAACAATTGATTCGTCGTAAACACGGCCACGAGAGAGCATCCGATGCATTTTATTTTCATTTTTCTATCAGATTATTAACAGAACAACATCGAAATTAAAAAGGAAAGGCTTCATTCAATAAATCCCGACCTCCGCAGAGCGGGCAAAAATCCTCTCGGTTAACCTCGCCGGAGAGAATCCGATACGGTTGGCGTTACAAAGACAGCCAAAGGGATAAAGTAGCTCTTCTCCTCATATCTTCACTCTCGCACGACAGGGGGGCTGGCATCCGCCGTTCCTTAACACATCGGAATTCTCGAGAGGACAGCGTGTGTACCGAGTGGCTTGAGAGAGAAAGCCAATACTCCACGCTCTACGGCGCTCCGCCACCGTCACAGACGATGTAACACATTCCTATCCGAAAAAACGTCGTCGTGGGGCGAAGAAAATAAATCAGAACGGCGCGTAAACTATTTATTTCACCACAGCAAAAAAAACCGTGACTTTCTCCGGGTACGAATAACGATATAAAAATTAAAATTCATACAACTCATACCCTTTTAATTATACGTATTGATTAAAACGACTTTCACCAAAAGAAAGTACATATATCCTTTAAAACTCAATTTCCATAAATAGTTGTTATTATAAAAGTTGTAGAAAATAAGATTTTCTGCACGTTATGTTTGAAAAAATTTTTCGTCAAACCGATAGTTTAATAGATATTTTGGTTTTTATTCGTTTTTTCCAAATATCTCCTTTAAAACTCAATTTTCATAAATAGTTGTAATTATCAAAGTTGTAGAGAATAGAAGTTGATAGAAGTTTTATTTGGAACATTTTTTTCATAAAGCCGATAGTTTAAGAGATATTTTGATTTTTCTTCTAAATTTACGTTAAATACGTTGCTAAGTGATACCATTGTTTCCGCTGCTATGATAATACTTTCTAACTGTTGATAGCCGTGCGTACGCCTGCAAGGGTGATATTAATTATTCATAGATACTTTATTTCCTACAGAAGCAGTTGATAATTTTCTTTACTTGTTTTTTTTACCTAATAAAGATTATTGAAAATATTTTAAAATTATTCTCCAGCGTAATCGCTGATAATTGTTTCGGAGAAGGCTGACGTCGAGAGTAATCATATTAATTGCTCTGTATGGAGAAAGTCATGTGTTGGTCCGTCAGCTTTTTATGAAAAGTTCAAAAAATGTAAATAAGCATGAAATTGAGGAAGTGACATGAAATACAAGTATTAAACGATTATAGTTTAATAAAGAGACTGGTTTATTTAAGGCAAAGCAAAGGTGTATACAGTATGTATAAACGTTGATAACAAAGTTAACGGATTGCAGGCAGTAGCGTACACAGAATTTACTGGGGGGGGGGTCCGAAATATTGACAAGCACAAAAGTTGGTACAAGTTATATCAATGTCGCGTATGACGTTGTTCATTATATTTAAGTCAAAAACAAAGGGGGCAAACCGTCTCCTATTCCTCTCTGACGGCGCCCATGAACCCAGATTTAAAATAACGATGTATGTTTCCACAGTTTAGAAAAATCACAATTTTTTGGGGGGGCGGACCCAGTGACCCCCCCGTGTGTGCGTCACTTATTGCAGGTGTTATGATTCATATTCACAGGAAACTTTTTCCTGAGAGCGGACCCCCCAATAAGCCCGGGCCCCAGTTATTTACACCCTCTTCCGGGCCCCGGGTAAGATATACATATATTTCTTTCCCAAGTAAGAGCCGCAACAAATAAACAGAAAAAAATTGAGCATGCCTGAATGAATGCACATGGAAAGAAAGAGGAACCGCAGGAGGAAGGGTCTTGGGAAATCCCGTATCCTCCTCGGACTTTCTTGGCTCGGTACTGCAAGGGGAGAGGATGGGTGAGAAGGCTCAAGTTGGGGAAAACCAAGGATAGCGTAAATATAAAACTAGAATAATAACCCGTCATATGACGAGTAACATTAAAAATTATAACATACTGGCTTAATTAATTAATTAATAACAAAACAATACAGGTTGCATAGCAACTCATGCTAGATTAAGCGTTCAAATCACAAAAAATACGCACTTTTACGTATTTTTTAAATTTTAAAAGCAAGATACAATAAAAGACCGCTATAATAAAATAAATTAGAATTTCGTTCGTCCTTTCGTTTTTGTTTGAAGGTTCTAGGTTAATATTTAGGAATTTTAATGAGCAAAAGAAAAAATGTCTGCACGGTCAAAATCGTTTTTCCCGTGCTTTTAAATGGCAATACGAAAGGATATCTGGAGTCGAACCAAGAACACTTTATGTAAAAGTAATAAGATTTTATAGTAGATAATGTGATCATCTAAGAACACGCCAAATTTAATATCTCTAGCTGCTTCCAGTGCTGAGATATTGATAGATTCTAAGAGCGTTATAGATAGAAAGAAGGAAAGACAGAATTGGAAAACTATATGAGGCATTGGAAGAGACCGGCACAGCGATACATGGCCCCCCGTAAAATACTTCGCACCTACTCAGACTAGTGATATCACCGACGCACTCTGGGCTGCCGACGTCTTACGTGCATGGCTGAAATAGCTTTAGAATACGGAAAAGCAACTGCTCTTGGCCGAGGCAGCAACCACTCAGGCAACCCACGCCCATGGGCATCATCACCTCACCAGGACTTTTCCCGATACCCTGGCTGCCCATTCCGCCCCTGGTGGGCCCCTTTGTCATCTGGGCCCCACGCACTTGCGTGTTTTGCATACAGCTTAATCCGGCCCTGGAAACAGCCCAATGGCTTTTAGATTTAGTCCCCCTACAGCTTCTGCAACCCCCAGTGTCGTTTCCTTAATCTTATGCTACCCTAAAAACACTTTCGCGCTTGGGGAAATTACCCGACGCGAATTTATGTTAACCGTCCGACTTAAAAGTTAGTGAACATATAATCACCTTATTAACTTTTACGGAGTTCGACAAGAACCGAATCTTCCAAAACGCCCTTCCCAAGACGGAAAATTGTTTTTGGACCAATTAAGTATCCAAGTTTCAAAATCTAGCGAGCCATTTGACCATAATCTACTCATCGGAGATAACTACACCCGAGGGGGAAGGGGAGAGGAGAGGTCTCGACCAAGAGCGCCTCGTTTTAAGCGATCCCTCGAAAACTCTGGCTACGACGACGGAGCGGAACTTAACGACTATGTGAGTGGACAATGACGAACGCTCCCTATTCCGGCTTAGTGGGGTGGGTGTGAATTTGGGAAGGAGGCGTGGCGAGAAGATGGATGGCCCAGCTATCTGGAGGATAGCCTTGCTGAGGAAAGAGGGAGAGAGAGAGAGAGAGAGGCCCGAAAGGAAATGGGGTAAGTATAGAGAGGGTGGCGGTGAGACGGGATGAAGGTGAGAGTGAGAGAGTAAATGGGTAAGATATGGAAAATGGCGACCATAAACGTAGAAAGAGGAGATAGATAGATAGGAGAAAGGGATTCAAACGTAGAGAGAAAGAGAAAGACAAGGGTGCTGGAAGAAAGGGATGTAAGGGGTTCGGGAGGGGAATGGGATGCGGGGATGAGTGTTATAAGGGAGATAGAGAATAGATTCCACAGCCTGCGGAGTGTATGGAAAGGGGGAAGAAGACAAGGGGAGGAGGGTTTGAAGTAGGGTTGTCATGGCATTAATGGTGGGTCATTAGGGTTGACATGAATCATAAAAAGGAAGGGATATCGAAGGAGGGGGGGAGGGAGGGTATAGAGAGAGAGGATGAGTTCTGGATAAGGTGGGAGGGCGAGTAACATCGAATGGGAGCTGTTTGGTTGGTTTACGAAGGAAATCAAAGGAGGTAAAGGTTGGATTGGACGCTGGCGGGGATGAGATTGGAGGTGACAAAAGGACAATGACAAATTGCATCCGAGGGATAATGAGAAGGATACACTAAGCCATTCGAGAGTGTACTTGGCGTGAAGGAAGGCTCAAATAATGGCACGTAAGATATTTCACGGGGAACCGGTCATTTCAGAATTCAAAATGAATTAGAAAAATGTCACGTGCCCTCCCCCGCACGTGACATTTTTCTAATTCGTTTTGTATTTTATTGGAAGACAGCCCTAATGTTAATATATGTATGCACACGCGTTTTTTATGCCAGCAATTAAAAATGCGACAGGTTTTAAAACATAATGAGGATAAAATGAAATAAAATTTAATCCAATAGCATAAATTACCGTACAAAAACGCAAGATGATATTAAAGTAGGGACCTTGTGAGGAGGATATGTTCAAAATAATTGTCTACTTGTCTAAATTAAACATTTGAATTGTAGGGTTAGCAAAGGGTTGCCAGATTTTGGTTTTGAAGATACGGGACAGAACCAAATTCTTCAATAAAATAGGGGACACTTAAAAAACCCGAAACAATCTCTATTCTTTTGCGTTAAAACTATTTATAGCGTCAACTTTTATTTTGAGTGTTAAAAATTCAAGAACAACACAATATAAAGTTGTATGTCCTGTAACATTAATCTCTGGCTTCAAAATATGGTACTTACAATTTTGAAAGTGGATAATAATTTTGAGTGTGACAGGATTGTTTGATATTCCACTCCAAAAATATGACAAAAATCGTTAAGACTCTCTGTTCACACAGTGTAGATGCTGAAATGCGAAAATAGTTTCACAACAATCACTTCAATATCAGTAGAGACTACGTCAGACGTAGACTGCATTGTATTGCATAGCACGTGTGCTGGGCACCCAATTCCCTCCAAGATTTCATTCATGCTATTTTTGAGTCTCATGAAAACATTATTTGTTCCTTTCCGAAGACGTCCACCAAAATTAGTATTCGAGTTATCTCCGCAGTTGAAAATAGATTGACGAAAAAAGAAAGTTACAACAACTTGAAAATTAGGGTGATTAATTAAGATGCAGATGATGATGCAACGGCTTAATTTTTAGTGTGTCACCAGACGAGTTTATACTCTGGTTACTGGAAAAATTATTCTATATCATATATCAACAAATTACATAATAATAATATCTATTAATTAAAAAATGATGAACTGAAAGCCTAGGATAGATTTCCTTGCTAGCGTGTCGTCCAAATATGTTTTTGCGTATTTCCTTCATTCTTTTTCTGTATGAACCTTTATATACATTGACGTTCCTCCAAAACCCACCGTAGAGTTTAAAGCTGACGGTGTAAAGTCTATTATATCCGCGCGCGAGGAAGTAATTATTAACCGCTTTCTTATTCAATGTATAATTTCGCCTTACAAAATATCCTAATTTAATGTTAATTAAATTTCTAAATGTAAAGGTAAATACATTTCCAACTTTAATTATTGAATAATTTCTGTTGTTTAACTTTAATTGAAGGGAAATGAACAAGGTCACGATTACCAATTGATAAAATAAGCAAAAACTTAAGTAATGCATTTAGAGAAATCAACATTTAAACACCACGAAATATGTCCAGGTATTATGGACCTAATGAAGAAAACAATTAAAATTAACTTTATTCACTACATATTCCGCATAGGCTGACCATACGGAGATACTGTTGCGTACGGGAGATGTCGTAAAATGAAGGTATGAACGTTAGTAGAACAAATATTGCTACTAATAAAACACAGCCATGACCTTACGTATATTTCTAAAGATACCGCTTACCAATCAAATGTCATTCACGGCACACCATTGTTTTACAAAAGCAGAATCAGTGAAAACATGAGTTTACGAGTTTTAAGGCACAAGCCTAGTAAGCCGTTTTAAGTTATGCCCTTATAAAGCATAGATACTGGTTAATTTTTTATGTGTAAAACATTTATGTGACTGATAAATCACTAATTATGAATTTTATTTGCTTCAATTTATTCATTATTAATTATTTAATTTGTTTTGCCAAGTTGTTATGAAACTACTTGCGTAGTTCATCAGTTATTATTCCAAGGCAACCTTTGTAGTGACCGCAATAAAAATACACAAAAAACTTTTCCTAATAAATCAATAAATAAATAAATAAGTTAAAAGGATTTTTACCTTTCGAAAAATATAGAGATAAGTTTAAAATATTTCCGAAAGTGCAGACACGTTACAGACATACAAAACGGCGCAAACCGAGACAAATATATCTTATATGCTAGAAAACTTGATCTAATAACTTTATTAATGCTTTTAAATCACATGTACCAAAAGTGGGAAACGTCAGGAATCTATGTAAAGAAGGCTAGATGGTTATATTCCCTGTGTCAATGGGAGCATTTTTTAATCTGAGAAACAAAAGTACGACTACGAAAATATAAGATACTTTAATACGGGCTACTCCTTCATGGTGTTTTTAAAATATCAGGAATCGTGATGCTTTGGAAAGAGAAATTATAAGAAGAGTGGAAGTGCGAATAACTAAAAAAAACTCGTAAAAAGGATATATGCAAGAAAAAGACGATGTTCTACTAATACTAAAAATAGGACTCTGATGTAATATTTTCTTGTTTTATGTACCTACAAAATGCTAAACCTATATATGATTAATTTTAACCAGGCAAGATTATTTTTTCCGCATGAAAGTTTCTATAACACACGCATTATACGTATTTAAATTATCTTCAAAATTAATTAAATGAAAAATATTCCTATCGCGAGAAAGTAAAAAAATTACAGTTTCTATGCCCATCCGTTCAAAATGATTTTTCAACACCGTCACACTTTGTAAGTTTTTCGTCTAACTTGAAAATGAATGAAATCCTCGCCCTAAAATGCCTAGAGCGACCACATTTTTCCTTTGAAGTAATGTAGAGACTCCTAAAAGGACCTACTCTTATTAAACATTCAATCTGTGAACCCTTATGCAAATATTGTGATAGTTTAAAACTTCTACTCCTGATTAAAACACTATTCACGAATTCCTCCACCATTATCTCAAGACTCCTACGTTGGGTTGGATTTTAATAATAAATGGGAAAGGAGAAAGGAAAGAGAACGTAGCAAATTCAAAGTTAGGAAAGGAGTATATAGAGGAAATTGTATATGCAAAATAATTTATTGAAAGAAAAGAGGGAATGATATAGGAAGACAAGGAGAGATTAGCGGGAATGGATGAGAAAAGGGAATTCGCTGGATGGAAAAATAAAGTGGTAAAGAAAAAAAATGAAGGCTGGATTTGAGGATACTAGAGACAGAGTGAGATGGAATGAGAGTGATAAGGAGAGATTGGAAAGGAGTGAGGAAGGAGAGAGAGAGAGAGAGAGAGAGAACGCGCGCAAAAGGGAGATCGAGGGTGTTAGGAAGGATATGAGTTGAAGGCTGTTTGAGAGGTGTTGATGGATGAGCGGCAGCGATGTAAGGTGGCGAATGCTTTTAGCTCTGGAGCGGAGAAGAGTGTAAGTAGTATCTGTATCTACGTGGGGATGGCGTTTGTTATGCGGGCGTGGAATAGGGGAAAGGGAGGGAGGGCGAAAGGGAAGGGGGGGGGGATAAAGGGTTTTTCCGGGTGCTTCGGGAGGAAGACGCGGAGAAATCCTTCGCGAAGAGTAGAGAGAGAGAGAGAGAGGGAGGTGAGGTTGGAGAGAGAGAGACTGGCGGAAGAGTAGAAAAGGATGCGTTTTGGCAGCACGGCTGTCGAACGGGATGTATCGTAAGATTTTCCGGGGAGATGCGGAGTCTAGCATGAGATGGGAAAAAGAGGGCTTTGAATGGATGTATAAGAGGATGATAGATACGGGATTTTGAGAGATTGTTCGGTGAAGGCGGAAGGAGTGGGAGGCTATTATAGGCCGAAGGAGCATACTTTTTTTAAATAGAAAAATCGCTTTTAAAACGATGCCTGCAATCCAGTCGCCTACGAGGAAATATTAATTTTGATAGTATATTTTTCTCAAGATTTTGTTGTGGCACACAAATATATACAGGGGGATTATATTTCAGTTTTAACTTGGTCTCATGATAATAATCTTGTAATAAATGAGAAAAAAACTAATGCTATGTATATCTCTAATAGAGTACCTAAGAGGAAAGACATTCAAATAATACATCATGACCATAATTGCCTTCATAATGGAACATTCACTGAAAGTGGGAACTGTTGTTGTAATTCATTAAATCAAGTATCAACCTATTGTTATCTAGGTCTGATTGTGGATGAAAATTTTAAATTTAAACAGCATATCATTAAGGTTAATGCAAAAATTAGGAAAGTAATGTATCAATTATATTTGATCAAAGACATTATGCCACTGGATGTCAAACTTTTACTTTATTTCTCTTTGGTAGAAAGCCTATTAAGATATGGCATTACTGTATGGGGTAATGCATATAAAACCTACCTAAGCTGTATAGAGAAAAATCAGGTTAGAATAATGAAACTTATCTTCTGTAAAGGGGATCTAGATTTTGCAAATAATAAGGAATCTCTTAAAGAGCTTTGTAAATCTTCAGGCATATTATTTGTCAGAGATTTATTTAAATATATAATATTAACTGAATATTATTATTGTAATAATTTTAAGACTGAAAAATGTAGTTCTCATGCTATGCAAAAAAGAGGTAATATTAAAAGATTTGCAATACCTAGCTATGAAAACGAAAATGGGAAGAGGCAGTTAAAAATAACTGTACCGCTACTATTTAATACATTACCTGCAGAACTAAGAGATATTACTGAAATATCTGTACTTAAAAGAAAACTAAAGTATTGGTTAGTGGAAACAGGTATGGCCCATTTGTAACTTAATTTTCATTACTTATTTTATTAAAATTTCTGTTTACATATGAAATGAAATACGTTTTGTGGGTACTGCATATATGTCTTTGATGTTTGGTGTCTAATGATTTCCAAATCAAAATTAATTCCATTAAATGAAATTTGGGTATATATATATTATTTCTTTTTCATTTTCTTTTATTTTTAATAAATGTACACATAGAGATCTGTTGATTTATATAATTGTTTACATGTCGCCCCTGGCTAAAATTGGCACCTCATTACAAGCCTTTGGCTTATGAGGACCATGTTGTTTTAAAATTTCATATATTTATTATATTCAAACTAATTCTTTTTCTTACCGGATTGTAATGTTTCTCATTATTGTAATTTTATTACTGTATTGTGATTTCATTATTGTAATTTTATTACTGTATTGTAATTTATTACTGTATTGTAATTTATTGTATTTTTCAATTTATGTCACATACCCATTTGGTATCACTTAAAGACAATAAAGATTTAATATATAATATAAAAAAAAAAAAAAAAAAATATGTAGAAACAAAAATATCGTAGCGACAAAAATAATATTTCAAAATGGAAATTACTTGCATATAAAGTGCCTTCCTTTAAAATTGTTGTGATTGTTCATTAATTTTATTTAGTATTCGTCAAAAAATCATATTCGACTTCATTTCACAGCATTTTCGGTATCAATTGGTTATAGAGGCACATACAATGTACGTTTAAGTGAATGGGGTACTAACCCATTGCACAACCCCCAACCTGGAGGTTCCATTCTCATCAACGCATACGCATTCACTCTGGTGCCGGCATTAGCCTAGTCTTGTGAAAAGCACCGAGGGAGTATACTGTAATAATGTTCCTTCCGAAGGACGATGTGCCGTTCTTGCGTGTCATCCTCACAATACACCGATCGGGGCAGAGAAAACAAAATTCGAAAGAACGGACTCTTTTAGGAATCGAGACCAAGCCCGATGCGTGAACGGTCAGTACTCAAAGGCACTCCGCTAATACTTCTCATGCGTTAAAAATGTAATATTGAAGAATACAATTATTTCCATAGGAAAGCTAGAAGGAAGAAGATAAGATGTAGGAAAAGGTTTCAGCTGATAGACGACTTGAAAGAGAGATATCAAGACATGGAAGACTGCGGAAAACAGGAGTTCATGGAGAAACAGGTTTAATCATGAACCTTTCTACCAACAGACTAGGAACTTAGATAGTAACAATCCATTAGCACAATGGAATTTTCACTTCAGTTTTTAGCCAGTGTTTTATAAACCAGAAAGGATTGAATCTTGTCTTTTTATTTAAGGAAATATTATAGAGTAATTTTGAATAGATCGCGTTAGAATATTAATATATTTATTCGAAAATTTTCCTAAAGGTGAAAAGTTTATCATGAACCCCACAGATACGATTCACTAAATAAAAACCGAAGGTCTATTTTTATTAATCCAAAAATGGAAACGGAAGCATTTGTGTGTGGCTCCCGATTTTTATTTACGGTGCTGATATTATCCGCCGTCTACAAATATACACCGCTCCTAGCAGAGGATTATATGAACCAAAATGCGCTGCCTCTCGCTAAGTACCGAACCCGCTGTTCCTGCGGCGCCAGCTGACGTCATTGAGAATGACATGGGGAAAATGAAGGTTTCAGATGAAGGGCTCTGCATAGAGGGAAATGGTTCCGAATATGTATTCCTGGTCCGAAATGACTCCCTATAACCACACTTGGGCTCGTACACGTTATTTTTTTAGGGAGTACAACGTTTGCTGCAGCCATTCCCAAAACGCAAAAACGTAACACCTGAGGGGAATAACAACTAGTAAGCTAAAAAGCTTTATTTCCCTTTTCACTTTGTTATACAGGTCTGGCAACTTTCATAATGGCCCCCTGACCTATTTAAGTGACTCCCTCTAGGGTACATGAGAAATATTTAATACAAAAAATTAACTGAAGTGAACTATTTAATATTCGGCATATGAGGTCATTAAATCCTGGCCCCTCTATATATTTACATATCCTTGAATATCTTCCCAGCTTGCCTGTGAAGCATACGAGTTTCAGTTTATTACACTCCATGCACTGCGGTCGTTTCTAATGAATGAAACTTTTGGCTAAAAATTTTAATACATTATCACTTGCACATCCATTTATAGTGTATATAGATTAATTAAATGGTCATGAGGTGTTTTTTAAAAGAAAGATTCTTATGATTGATTAAATAAATAAAATTAATGCGTCAACTCCGCAATAAATTCAGTTAAGAACTTACAACTATCCAATTATATTTTTTTATTGTTGTTATGTTTTTTAAGGCTTCTAATGGGACTCAAAGGTTACTATAGCAGTCATGGTGTGTTCAAGTTCTCCATTGCAATTTGAATTTTTCATGACCGAAACCACTGAATATTTAAAAGGAAAATAGAACAACGACAGGTTTCATAACGTCAGTAATTTTTACACCCAATTTCAGCATGGCATGCTTGAACCAGAAATACAATAAAAAATATCCTACAGACGCTCGAGTTGTTGATTCCGATAAATTATTCATTTAAAAAATATATACCACAACAGAAAATTTCACTATCAAATGTAATACGGATGATATTAATTTTCCTTTATCTCTAATTAATTCATCAATATTTTTAATCGGCGACAACGCAAGTAATTCGTTCGTACAAAGAGCGTATTTAGGAACTTTAGCGCAATTTGTCTCGTTTTTGTTTTGCGTGCTGCATATTACTACCTATTTTTTTAATGCTTGGCTGCGCATATATACTTTCAGCGGTTGCACCCATTTATGAAGTAAGTATTCACGCTCACTTTCAATCGCTTTCTCCCAACCATCTTTTGTTGTAATAATCCGTTAATCAGCAAACAATTATGCCATACCCCTGGAAAATCTCGCCGTTTCGTTCATTATCACTGCGATAGTAGCTTGCGGATTTAAAATTTCGAAAATTATGAAATTCTATGCATTGACAGCATAAAATTGCAACGAGTTGAGCCAATTTTAAACAGACATTCATTCAGATGGTATGAATTCATTTAAAATATCTTCAAAACTATCTTTATTTTTAAAAAGTTTTTGATAGCTGTATAATAATTCTTGATTACATACCGTAGGATGAAATATTCAATAAACTGCTAAGATAAATATTGGATTTATTGTTATAAGAATTTGCTATTTGATCAATTTTAATTACAAAGCTGTTTTTAGCACACGTTCTCCAATTCTGTACGTAATAGCTCTCTTAAAAAAAACATTTTGAGAATTACAGCACAGTACATTCGATCGAGGCAATAAAATCAACAACGATTTAAAAATCAAAATTAAATCGTTTAAGCATTTCAAATCAGTTTGCCATTAAACTTTTTTAGTCGATCGAAATATTTCCATGTTCCAGCGTAAGACGTGATTTGATATCACGCACACACGTTGCGCCATCTCCGTATAATACCAGAG
Organism: Uropetala carovei; assembly: GCA_036926305.1. Taxonomy (NCBI): domain Eukaryota; kingdom Metazoa; phylum Arthropoda; class Insecta; order Odonata; family Petaluridae; genus Uropetala; species Uropetala carovei. Next base: position 13,623,372 of record JAXCHB010000235.1, read on the forward strand.
CAACAACTACGCTCCACTAACTCGCGGAGACAGACTCCTGAATCCGCGAGAATTCAGGGAACAGGAAGGACGAGCGCATTCCCGCCGACCGTGAGATCGTCTGGAAATCATTTGCACGCAAACACATAAATAACGCTCGAGGGCCTCATGAGGCGAACAGGGAACGCAACCTATCTATTCCACAATGTTAGGTCCATACGTGTGAGTGCGTGCACACACTTAAACTGGCGCGTCACTCAGCGTTTTAAACGCAAACTTGCAGTTCCGCCTCCGTTTCCAGTCACCATATCTCCTAGGAACGGGTAGGATAGAGAGAGGGCCAGATCAGGGGTGGGAAAACTTTTCTGCATGGCGGGCCTCATCGTTATTTGCGAATTCTTCAGCGGGCCACATTGAAAGATGCCAATGCTTAGTCGGGCCAGATTAAGAGTTTAAATCGGAAATTGCTTAGATTCTTAGACATCATACATAAGTGAAAAACAAGCACAAACAAGGATTTTAGGGCAAAGGTTTTATTGTCATAATTTTACCAAAAGTTATATAAAATTGTGTTAAATTTTACAGACTGCTTTTTCACCAAAGCTTCGCGGGCCACATTAAATGCTCTCGAAGGCCACATATGGCCCGCGGGCCATGGTTTGCCCACCCCTGCGCTAGATGGATATAGATGGATAAATGTCTTTATTTTCAGGGCGAGGAAGGGTGGTAAGGAGAGAGAGAGAGAGAGAGAGAGAGAGAGAGAGAGAGAGAGAGAGAGAGAGAGAGAGATAGGAAAACAAGAGAAGTGAGATAGAAGCGCTGAGGAGGAGGAGGAGGAGGAGGAGAAAGTGATTTTAGCCGCCGGAGATCTTACTATTAGTCCGGGAGCTCTTCTCATTAAGGATGACGCCTCCTGCTTCTCACTCCTCCGATGGAGGCGAGGTAGCGAGGTGGGCAAAGTGCCTCAGAAAGGAAAATAAAGGGAATGAAGGAGGAAGTGGAGATGAGGAGAGGGACGCAACGCCACCGCAATACGAATGCCCTTTCCTCTTTCTCCATTACTGCCGGGCCTTCCTCTTTCTCCATGCCTCTGCCCCCTTCTTCCTCAGTCCATTACCTTCTTTTCTCATCCATTGGTCACTTTTCCCTTTCCCTCTCGCATCCTCACTCTCTTCTCTCCTTATCTCTCCCTCACTGACCCTCTGTATATCTATCCCCACTATCCTTTTACCTCATCACTTCCGCTTCCTACCTCTTTCCCATCTCTCCCTGCGTATCCATCTTTCGCCTCTCATCACCAGTCGCTACATACTTTCTTCATTCCAACGCCCATTTCCTTTCCCTGTTCTCTCTCCCTCCCTCCCTCTCTCCCTCTCTCTCCCTCTCTCTCCCTCTCTCTCCCTCTCCCTCTCTCCCTCTCCCTCTCTCTCTCTATTTTTATAGAAATTTCTCCTCCTTCATTCCCTTCCACAACTCCAGTCTTTCATCTATTCGCCTCTCCCCCCCTCTCTCTCCCCCCCTCTCTCTCCCCCTCTCTCTCCCCCTCTCTCTCCCCCTCTCTCTCCCCCTCTCTCTCCCCCTCTCTCTCTCCTCTCTCTCATGTATCTAGGGTTTTCGCAGGTTTTTTTCCGTCCCCCTTCCCTTATTGGGTGTTTTCCTGCGTGGTCTTTTACTAGGATGGCCAAGTCTGCTCTTTCTTAGGTTTTTACCACAATTACTGTTTTTATATAGAAACTTTCCAAATTTGTAATCTGGTGTTTTAATTGTGTTTTTCTATTTTTTTATGGTTCTAATTCTATCATTATCATTTGTAACTGTTGATGAAGGGTTAAATGTAAGAAGGGACTTCACAGTCTCAATTTCGCCCTGGATAAAGTCGTATGTCTGTCTGTCTGTCTCTCCTCTCCTCTCCCTCCCTCCCTCCCCCTCTCCCTCCCTCTCTCTTTCTCTCTCCCCCACTCCGCCCTCTCAGTCGTTTCCAAAGTAAGTCTTGGGAATAGGACAGCTGCGATAGACAAAATAGAGTGTCTTGCGTTACGACAGATGAAACTTCCAGCGAAGGCGGCGCAAGAAAGTAGTGTGTTAGACCGAGAGTAAGGCAGCGGCGGTGAAGAGAGAGAGAGAGAGCGGGGGATGTTGGATACTGTGTTTCTGAACACGTATCTTGAGGGGGAAACTCTTCCGCGTTATGGGTATTCTTTTAACGCGCCGAGGGAATTCCTCGGCCGATTTCATCCAATCGTGTTAATGACGAGCGAGAGTTTCTTTTTGCCTGTTGCCATCATTTTTGATAGATTTTTTCAAGTTTGGTTTTCTTGCTGCCCTTAGCACGACCGCACATACTGTTTTATTTTGTTAGATTCAAAAGGGCATCCCAGACAATGCGAGTGGAACAGTTTTTGTTTCTCATTGTTAGTATTTTCCTCCGAATGAAAAAATTTTCAATCAGAATATTCAAGAATCGATTTTTCAACATATTTGAAAATTATTAATTTATCAAAATAATTTTGAATATGATTCAAAGAAGAAAAGTAAGTTTGACTACTGTGGTTAAATTTTCATGTAGCTATATATTGCCCATTTCCAAGTGCATCCCATCATATAATTACTAAAGACGAGAGTACACAGTTGTCTAAACTCCTCAAATAATGAACATGGAAAAGCACTTCGTTGTAACAGGGAAGTGCTACACGTTCGGGAAGTTTTCACGTGTAAAAATAAATGTACCGAGTACACGGTTGTCACGAATCAAGGACATAACGCTTTCGCCTTTCGCTCGACGTGCAATGAATGTCAAGCACACGTCCCAGTCCAGAGAAGGAGAGCTTCGCTAACATTGGAGATCAATCATTTCATCAAAGAGCCGCGATTTATTGCTTTTCTCGTTGCTTAAAGCGGCGCGACGGCCGAAATAGAATTTAATTTTGGCATGTGTATTTGGGCTCAACTATCTTGCGACCTAAAAAATACACGAGAACAGCGTGTTTTTAAATCCACTTCAGAACGTTTTAACCATAAAACAACAAGAAATTCGTTATTTTCTTATTCGATAAAAGATGGCTCAGCAGCATTTTGTGTATAGTTCCCCGTAATAGCTTTGTAATTAATCTTTCTTTCATTAAATAAATGCTTCATACATCTCTACAAAACAGAGGAACTAGGTTATTTTAACTATTTCTGACTATATTATAAAATCGTAATGGTCATCATGATGCGTAACGCTCTAATTTTGTGAATAACTCGATTAGAAATAAACTTAGAAGTCTGAAAATTTTCAGGATTTAAGTGTTGATGAATCTCTACGTTATGACTAAAAGAATTTCGAAAAAGGATACGGGTTCGACTCCAGAGGATGAATGTCGTTTCCCATAAGATAACATGTAAAAATCATCTTTTTGGCTTTAAGGCTTTCATTCTTTTACTCTTTAAAATACCTTAAAATTAAGTTATCGACACGAAATTTGCGTTTAAACACGCCAAAATGAATGAGGATTCTTTTTCTTACCGTCGAATACTTAATCTCATTCGAATTCGCTCATATGTTGAATTTATACTCGAGTTTTGGTAATTTTTTTAACCTTTCAATAATAAGAGTCCATGGTTACCGATATTGTTATCCTCGGTAATTTCCCTGCATATGCACTTAAATAAAGGCTTAAAGATCGAAAATAAGATTAAAACTAGCTCGAAATGACCGAAGATATGAATTTAATGCAAATAAATCGAACGCAGTATTCATGTTATTTATATTATTTATCTATATTATTAAAATCCTATTTCTGGTTGTCTCCTTCTCTCTTTAACGCTCTATACCTCAGCCATTTTTAATCTCCGGGAATTTTAGCACTCTAAGTTTTTGTTTTATCGAGTTATTCAACTAATTTTCTTAATTTGTTATTAAAAACCAAACATACATCCCTTATAAAATATATTCATTAAACTCGTATTCAAAACATATTCCCGTTAAACTAATCTTAATCCAATAGATTCATGGGAGGAAGAAAGAAACAGCGAGCAAAGGGGGGGGGGAGTTGGCGAACGTCAGCGAGCAGGGGGCTCGCACCCTAGTTAATAATATATTATCGAAGATTCTCGTTCATATCATAATGCAACTTCATTCAAAGTAAATGTTATTAAGTAGACCACAGTCGAATAGTGATTATTGATCTGTTGATTTTTAATAAATGTAGATGTAAAATTGAATGCATAACTAAATAAATTTCAATATTTTATGGCTTCCAAATATGTCCATCAATAAGATCTTTGCTTCATTTTGTTGTGATTGACTCATCCTTCTTTTTTCCGACTCAAATGTCGTAAATATTACTATTTATAATCTGTTCGTTACAACTGACAAATAGCTACGAAACTATATTTTTAATTAAATTTATGATAGGTTCGTTAAAAACAGGACAGTAAGAAGATATGTTTCTAGATAAAAGTTTATTGTTTTAGCTGACGTAGTACCGCCGAAAATCGAAAAGGGACGGAGCATTCAAACATAGAGGTTTATTCAGAGGAACGAGGGCAGAGAAGCAATTTTCCAACGTAGTCTGAGGTACACTTTAACCGATAAGCCGGACCAGACGGTAGCAAAAAACCGAGCTTTGATCAAATCGGTGCAGGTAGACGACTGCAATAAAGCTCCTTACTCAACTGAAATGGCCAGAAAGGAGGCCATCCTCTTTCCTGGAGAAAAAAATAGCACGGAGGGAGAGAGGTGCATCAGACTAGTCGATGCGACTCAAATACGAGTGTGTGTGTGTGTGTCTTACGATCGACCAAACGACAATCGCCCCTACACCATCAACAGGCGCGCACATGCAAGAACACAGCGAGGGGTGCACCCGACGCACATCCGCGTTGACCCTTAGCAACCTTCCGCCTCTAAAAAAAAAAAGCATGCAACCTAGGCCAGAATGCAATTCGCCACCACTCGGGGTGCACAAACATTTCAACATGTTCCCCAACCTTCCATCCTCGTGCAATATTTTCTTTTTCATCTCAGACCAAACCTCCCTATCTCATTCCCGTTCCATCCATCACTCTCGGTCACCAAAACCACCGAAATATTTCGATATGTGTGTCCACTGTATTTCTCTCTTGAGATTTTAGATTTTACTGAAAAAACCTAATACACTCCGAGATGCTCGGAGGAAGTCTTGTATTCTTTAAATTTGGAAGGCCTGGAGTTTTGCTGGTGGAAAACGGATGTGAAAATCTGAAGTGGAATTTTCAATTTCCTTTTTTTAAAATGCTGTGCATTTAAATTTCACCTTTATCATCTTTTACAAATAAACTCTTCCACCGAAACGAAAACTGAACATTTCAAGTAATTCGATTCGATCGTTTCTTATTCCGAATCTAGCCGGGAAAAAAAAACAAACTGGATGGATTTTTCCGCCGCGAACACGCATCAGCAGAGTTACTTTTCATCCCGTGTGGTTTTCCATATTTCCACTCTTGGTGAGTGAATACCCGGATGATAAATGCAAACTGTTCGTTTAGTTAAAGGAATGCATGGGTTTACATATGTGAGGTATGGAGATGGATGCCGGGGTCCCCTTTTTGATTCTGGGATCGTTCTCTCCATATTGCCACAAGCAGAAGCGATTGGGAGAACAGTTTTTCAACCTGCGCACGCTTCTCTCTAATGTAGAGGGGAAAAACGGCAAAAATGTTTGTTTACCGAGGATTTAACGTTGATTTAAAAAAAGCTGCAAATTGCATACCGCTAATGCGAACATTATCCCTTTAATTATGAAAACGGAATTTCCGTCTTTTTGTGGCAAAAATTATGATTTTTGGTATAAATATTGCAGGAATGTATCACTATTTACAAAACTCCTCGAGAGAGTGCGGCTGAGAAATGATAATATAACTTGGAGCGATAAATTATCCGAAGGAGGAACAATTTACTCTATATACTCTAAAAATAATAATTTTTATTATTTACTAGCGTAATTGTCCGCCTTATATGACGGGTATGCGTAAATTAAGTATTGCGTTAACATAAAATAAAAATTAATGACACCAACTTTTATGTACACCAAAACGCACAAAATCAACATAAAAACCACATAACCAAATGTTCCAGAAAGTAATAAATAATAATCATGGGCATATAAAAGTTAAAACTAAAAAAATAGCCACGATGATATACCTATAGCACACGAATAATTATCTAAATCCCCTCATAGTTATGTTTTGACTTAATTTTTGTATCATTAATCCACCAACATACTCCAATGCTGATTTTAAACTAAAAAAATAAAATACGAACTACATCGGATTAAGTAAATCGTAATTTAAAATGATTAAAGTTCAAAGAATCACTGTTTTGTTCTGACTAATAATAATCATTTGAGCGCCAATTTATTCTTGTGATTCAGTACAAATTTACCTTCACTAAAACGTTACAAACGCACAGATGTGGAGGTTCCAAATACCGACACAATGTTCCGCGGAGTAGCAAACGGCAGAGGAATTCCTGCGAACGCCTGGGCATTACGCTTGGCTAACGTAGCATCGCGTAAAGCTTCGCATCTTGTTTACGCATTCACACCTCCCATTTCAGTTAATTTAGCTAATAACAAAACCCATCCCTTTCAGATTTGCACATTCACATTACTCTTTCCTAATTATCTCTTTCCTATTCTGTCTCTTTCTCCATAACTTTTATAATAACACTAGACGAATGAGCCCGTTTAAAACGGCCTTTGAAAACAAATAATGTAAAAATAAAACCAACAAACAAATGATAAAATTATAATATTTGAATAAGATTGGAAAGGGCTACTACAAATGAAAACAAAGGAATAGTTTTTAAAAATTAAGAGGAAAACAGTCTTATACCTCAATAATATTATTTTAGCTACTCGGTAGCTCTCTCATAATGACGTTCCTTGTAAATACTCTTTCGTTTAACAGCAATTGTCCTTGATTATCTTTATCGATAACCCAAAATTTCAAATTATGTGTGTCACGTGTTCTGGTTATGGCTACATACAGCTGTCCATGTGAAAAGCAATATCTAGTAAGTAATCACAATCAAACGTTCAATTCCACTAATCAGCAGTTAAGGACAATCTAAATAGATATTTCAATACACACACAATCAGCGCATATCAGCATATACCGTATTTATTTAGATAACTATGTAATCGTTGTTCGGTTGGTTACCCTATAATTGGATTGACGCGAATTAAAAATAAACAGCACGAAAAAAATTATTTTCATAATATCTGTTCTATTCAGATAATGCGAAGGCATGGTGCAAGCAACTGCCTTTAATTAGCAGAAAGACTTAGATAAGTCAACGAAGGCACGTTAAAACATCGTCGAATTATTTCAAACATTAGCATGTTTTAAAATATGTAATTTACCGCATCTTTCCATCCAATTTACGTAAACAAATATAGGTTTATATGAGCATATATGGCTTGAAACAACAATGCCCGTTTCCAAGGCGATCATTGATGAAAATGAACGATTTTTCTTACAACGGCGAATTTAAACGTAAAATTTGCTAAAGTTTTACCTTTAGGTGAGAAAAGACGAAGAAAATTAAACGGCCAGGTTATTTTCCTTTAAAATGGTCATAATTTGAAGGTCGTAGGTCAATTATTTCTAATTTTAATTTCCAAAAGAGTAAAGCTCTGCACGTCGAAAATTAAATTTTAGCGTGTAAACTTATGGGCCGAGATATGAGATTCATATGGAACGTAAAACATCTCCTGGCGTCAAAGCCATGACTTCTTTGAAATTTTTTTATAGCATTCGATTTTTGAACGTATTACTAGCAAACCTACCGAATTTGGCTGGACTGGCTGAAGAAATGGCCGATATATGTTGAGATATTTATAACTAACTGATGAGGCTGCATGGAGACACACCGACAAAGATATTAAGCGTTTTATTATAGGAGATGCCTATTATATTTATATACACTATTTTTTAAATCGACCATATACTCAGAATAACCTTTGCCAGCTCTGGAATTGAATCCAACGAACCCTGGTTCTGAGCCTCCTAACGACATGCGAAGCTATTTATTTTACCAAAGCGTGCTTTTTTCAATAGGATTTTTAATGTGATAGAGCAGAGCTGCCGACTCTAGATTTGTGCTATTGTATGGCCAAATGAGTAATTTTTTTGCATAGTAAAAATGTTGCTTACAAAAATTTGATTTTCAGCCAACACTTGTTCTTTTTACATATCCTTCCGATGTTCTTCTTTAGAAATTCTATTTCTCTTACTTCATTTTCCTCTGTCAATCTTTTCCCTTCGCAATACTTTTTATTTAACACAAACATTTAACTTAAATTGCGTCATATCTTTTAACAAAAACTTATGTAAATAAAGGGTGGTTCATAAAAATGTACCAATTTCAAAATTAAATGAACCATGATATGAATGTGATACAAAAACCAATCAATAGATGGATCTTTCAAATTTATTTTCATCGATACAGATTTTCCAAATATCTTTCATCATTCTGAGCACACGTGCGAATGGTACAATTGCTGATAACAGCCTGTAGGATTTCATGTCTAATGTTGGCTATAGTTGTTGTTGTCAGCTTATCTGAGAAATTTTAAACCTACGTCAAAAAGGATTATTAAGAAAAATATTTGACTTTTTCCTGATCAATCAACTTTATTATTCAATCTTATCTTGTAAGGTTATTTTGTAATTTCATTTTTAAATCGGCTACATGTTTTGTCCCTCCCAGTATTTAAATTCTATAGTGTAAACTGTACCATATAACGAAAGATTAAATGAAAGAAGTGACTGGGGAATAATCAGAATTTCTTTCGAATATAGTCGCTTGTCTGTCTTTCCATCTTTCACATCTCTGTTTTTATCTCTTTCGCATATCCTTAACATTTTTTCGCCGACACGCGATGGAAAAATTAATTTCGCACGTCAGCTTTCTTTTTTTTACCACCTCTTCACTTTTTGCTCGTTTCACTACGGAAGACCGATTTTTTTTCGCTTCGCTTAAATACATATATTTTTATTTCTCTTTCCCATTCTCGACAATTAATTTTAGTTTTCGCTTCTCTCTTTTTTTCTACTCGCGCGGTATTGCGTTCGGCTTAATGCATCTCTCTCTCTCTCACACACACACGCACGCACTCGGCTGTCAACCTCGCAAAAGCAGCGTTTGTGGGAAAAAATATACGTAAAAATCTCACGGGAGATGTTACGCCCAGCTTGGATGATGACGTCACGAGTTCCGTCGAAATTAATACTTACGCAGTTTATTTTAATTCTGCGTACAGGTTTATATGTTTGTACATTAGAATAAATATATGCATATGCGTACGAGCATGTTTGTATACGCATGTTTGTGAATATATGCTTGTGTATAAACATGTGGATATGTACGTAGGAATGGACGCATGCATGACGTTTGTATGCGTGAAACCTTTATTTTGAAATTGCATTAGTCGCCGGAGGACTTAGCTCAAGAAGCTTTCTCAACTTTCGAGCATCTATTGCTACCGGTTCCACAGTTATGTGTGGACTAAGCTTTCCTCCGGTACCAAGTCCAACTAGACAGAATTATCGGACTCGTCTTATTGCTTAAACAAATTCAAGAACAAGCACTTTAAAAAGCTTGACTAATGTATCTGCAATAGCTGCAACAAGGTTATAAAGATCCAGATGCGCATTTCGGCTACAAATCAGTCGTATTTAGTGGTAGTTCACCCAAAATATTTTGAGATTTGAGTGAATTACCACTGAAGACGGCTGCCTTTTGTTATTTTAACCTTGTTGTGGATATTGGAGATAGCTGATATAACCACTTTTAAGTGCTTGTTCTTGAATTCCAATTCCGTCTGTTTTTCAACTAACCCTTTAATTACACACACGCACATATACGATTGCGAAAAAATAATAAAAAACCTTCATAAGGAGGAATACAGTAAATAAATTAAGAAACGACGATATAAGTTTACAAACAAAATCTATAGACCTTTTTTATAAAGAAAAGGTAGAGAATGGAAGGAATACTACGCAAAACTTTGTCCTCACGAACTCGCGCTCAGTTCCGCGAACGTTTATTTTCAGTGTCCTTGGAAGGAAGTGATCTCGTACACGTTATAGGGACAGAAAGTATCAAACGGTGGCGTTTCCTTGGTTACGGCACATAGGATGACAGTAGAAATAATGAGTTTACAACCCCTAAAATTATATGAAAAAATTTTGAGTGCGGGGAGAGGAACAAACTGCGGATCTGGGTAAAAAGTTAATTGCGATCTCGAGGAAGGATGAAAACAAAAATTTCGGAGCAGGTGAGGCGATAAATGAACCAACCGGTAAGTACGTACGTATGTACGTAATATTTATGATTAAGGTCTAATATATATATATATATATATACATTCAAACAAACTCGCCTCATGAGATAAAACAGACCTGCCACGATAGCGATGTATGTGTGTGTGCGTGCGTGCGTGTGCGTGCGTGTCTGTGTGTGTGTGTGTGTAATCTCAGGAGGCGAGTTTGTTTGAAGGGCGGAAAATATAAACTTTTTCCGATGACTCAGATTAAAAATACGTTACTCTTGAGGGATATAATGCAACAGAGGCGTTTAAGTTAGATTTAGAATATCTTTCAAAGATATTAAAAACTATAAAATTATTTATTCGAAATAGAAACAAAGGATGAACTAGAACAGCCTTTTATACAATATCATGTTAGTAAATCTCCATTCTTTAATAAATGAAGTTCAATTTAGAAAAATTGAAGTATAGAAATTTTCAGTACATTTGCTAAAATCTGTTCCAATAATAAAACGGCGAAATTTTAGTTTATATTTTGCGCCGAACCTGAAGAGCAAATTTTTTTATTGGTAAAATAAACCATTTGTTTATATACTGTACTCCATGTTAGAAGCAGGTTTCTCCGTCGCGGATTTATTTCTGCACGTTGAAATAAATGTGACATTCATTCACCCGAACTGTAAAATAAATTATACTCAGTTACGTATACGTGGCGAGCACTGCATTTTATTTATATATGGGACGTGAGAAAGCTCATAGCTTATACGAACACGTGATTCTTTTCCATGATGTATAGAATTTGAGAAATGCGGTTTTCCCCACTTCGAAAAGCGTTATCCCCGCTTTACCCAAGGGATGATAATATTCAATTCAGTTGCTATACAAGAAACTTTAAAATAAATAAAATTTTAAAAATAATTACATCTTAATTTTCTGAAAACCATTTCTTAATTTTATAAAACATTACCAGCTTTGCAAAAAAATGATCACCCGACGAATTCGATTCGACGCGATTACGCCTGGAAGGAAAAACTTTTGAGAGCGAATAACACAGTCACGCAATTTCCATAAGAGTGACAGGCCGAAAAGCAGATTATAGCATTTGCAGAAGTCGATGACGTCATTAAAGTTGCATTATAATCCTTAAGCGACAACGTCCGATCCAAGACCATTTCGATAAATCGAACGTTTCGATTACCGTCCAGTATTCAGGTGGGGCGGGCCGGAGGGGATGAGATATTTTGAAGCCATGGTACGTCGGAGTTGTGTGGGGAGAGAGGTGAAGGGTAGGGTTGGGTTGGGGGAGGAGTCGAGGGAGAGCACGCATGAGTTAGAGGCGGAGAGAGGGAGAGGTTGTCATGTCTGGTGGATTAGTGAGTAGGGTTGTGGGCGGGGAATGGTTCGGTGGGGTAAATGGGGAGAGGGCGAGCAGGTTGGGCATAAGCGACTGGTAGGGTTCTCAAAGGGATTGCCACGACAGTACCAGATGGCGCCCACCCATCGCGCGATTGACATATGTCCTTGAAGAGGATGTGATGCAGCGAAGGTTCATGTGTTTTATGAATTGTCAAAACAGTTGCATGGTCGCCTATTGAAAAGAATCTAATTACATTTCCGAAGAAAGAACTTGCGGTGCGACGCGATAAACTAAATATTTAACATGTAGGCAGAAAATTAAAATGAAATCAATTGTCAGTAATATTCAAAGCGGTGGATGATCAAGTATTTTTGTGGCGGTTATCCCAAAACAAAGGAAAAAATATTTTTAATATATGGTTTTTAATATATGGTTTGACTCACCTTTCTTACAGTTCTCTTTCGAATTAAATGTTATTTGGCAATACATTTCCAAATACTTGACAGTTTCGTCTTCCCTTCACCGTTGAATCGTAACTTGAGTGACTTTATTGGGATTACAAACGCTCGCGAATATCGCAGGATACATTATCAACTTCACTGTTATTGCAAAATTGAGACCCATATCCCATCTTTCATCCGAAACAGGAAAAGGAAAACCTACAAGGCAGAGAAATTGAGTCATACATGACTAACGGAGACTTTATGCCTTCCGAGAAAGAAAAGACATACGCGAGAGTTAGCCTATGCCCAAGGCCTTAAGACCTCTCCGGGAGAGATAAAAGTCCCTCGGGACGTCACGGCATCATGCGATCCGAGACTATAAAAGGAGCTGTGTTATTTCGTTGACATCCTCCTTCCGTATATTCCCATCTCCGCGTATCCGAAAACGTACGCCGCTTCCTCTCTTCCCTTCCTTTTACCCATTCAACCGTCGCGGGCGTCACATAAATATCCCCGCATCCAAGAAACGAGGGGAAAATATATATGTATGTATGTTCCAGAGGGCGCGAAGAGGGAGGGAGGTAGGAGTGGGGGAGGGTGGGAGGGAGGGAGAGGGTGGGTGGGAGGGAGGGAGAGGGAGGGAGAGGGATGGAGAGGGTGGGTGGGAGGAAGGGAGAGGGTGGGAGGGAGGGAGGGAGAGGGTGGGAGGGAGAGGGTGGGAGGGAGGGAGGGAGAGGGTGGGAGGGAGAGGGTGGGAGGTAGGGAGGGAGGGAGAGGGTGGGAGGTAGGGAGGGAGGGAGAGGGTGGGAGGGAGGGAGGGAGAGGGTGGGAGGGAGAGGGAGGGAGGGAGAGGGTGGGAGGGAGAGGGTGGGAGGGAGGGAGGGAGGGAGAGGGTGGGAGGGAGGGAGGGAGAGGGTGGGAGGGAGGGAGAGGGTGGGAGGGAGGGAGGGAGAGGGTGGAAGGGAGGGAGGGAGAGGGTGGAAGGGAGGGAGGGAGAGGGTGGAAGGGAGGGAGGGAGAGGGTGGGAGGGAGGAAGGGAGAGGGTGGGAGGGAGGGAGAGGGGGGAGGGAGACGGGGAGGGAAGGAGGGGGGGGAGATAGAGAGAGGCATGGGGGAGAGGGAGGAAAAAATAGAGGGAGAATGACAAAACTGGTCCCTCTCTTTATGCGATCGGCAGAAAAAGGGCGAGAGTAAAAGGAAAATGGATGGCCTAAGATGGCAAGAAGCTCGTTATTCACGTCCCTTCGCTTTTGTAGTCCTTTAATTGCGACAATTCTTCATCAGTCTTCGTCACTCGTTTAAAGTTTTATCTTTAATGACATTTTCCGACGTGTATTAAATATAATGTAACGTGAATATATACGCATCTAGATTATGCATTCATATTTTTGTTTAGTTTTTCAAACAATTTTACTGAAATCCGAGAAAGATAGACTAATCGTTACAGCAGGAATTTTGTTGAAAAACATAATATTATGATAATATGATAATTATGAGCTAAAAACTGCATTTTCCTGGAGAATTAATAATACAAAGGTGACGGATAAAGTAAAAATAAAGAAACAGGAAATTAGGAATTGATAGTACCACTTATAAGAAATGAGAGAAGGCGAACTGGATAGGGAATTTACTAAGGAAAGATTCTATTGAATTGAATATGTGACTGAATGAAAACTTGAGTGCAAAAATTGAGCATTGGATTTCAGCAGATAGAAATTATAAACGGAAATGGAGACACCAAGAAATGAGGAAGGTTGCGGAGTGTAGGAGAATTAATAGTGCCCAGTTTAACATATAGTCACGGAAACGTCTACTGAAAGATTACTAATGATAATGAGCACGCATCTATCGGCTTCCTTCCAAAAAATAAAATATTTTCAGTTAAAATCAATTTACATTTTATGTCCACAGTGAAAATGGCTATTTGGGAAGGACCGCTCTTAAAATATGGTATTTTTTATTGATAATTGGTTGGTTTAATCATAACAACAAAATTATAAACATTTGAAAACGGTAAATTTCGGGTTTTTACCGGCTGAATACGCCAATCTTTACTAATTTTTAAAAAATAGTACCTCAAGGCCAAGAAAAGCTAGCTATCCCCTTCATTAATGCGCGTTTCACAGTTGTGTTACATTGAAAAATAATTTAAAATTTGTCAAAAATTTGTAAGAATTAACATATTTCACGAGAGCAGTTTGTCTGATGATAAACGAAACTCGATTCCAAATTTCATAATAAAAATATGGTACAAATCTTTGCTCTAGAAAACTACTTCGATATGAAACAACCACTTAGTGCTTGTTTCCATTCATAGGTGAAATGCAACACAGAAAACATTCACAATATACGCCAATGGTTAAAGAAGAGATTCACTATATCCTACTTTTGCTTCCTGCATTTACTTCAATTCAAGATTTGTAGTGACGTGATGAGAAAAAAGGTCACTGGCCGATAGATATTTTGCGAGATTCTTTCCTATTTTGCAGGCGCACTTTCCTGCTTTAACGCCTTATACAACAACGTCTCGTCTCCTCCATACAATACAACAACTCTCGATTCCCTCTTTGACCCGCAAAACAACCGCACGTTGCCGAGACGTATGTTAGCCTTCTTCCACTTCCTGCTCTTCCTTCCCTCCGTCTCTCTCTCTCTCACGGTCAAAACCCTTTTGCGAATAACGAAAACCGCAATTCAACCCTCTCTCTCTCTCTGGAAAGCCATTTTCGATTCTTTCGTCCATAGATCAAGGGAGAAATGATGGCAGTCAAATGAGCTGTCAAGTGATCCGGCAAACGGGAAATGTTTTCGGGGTCGGGTCACAGGAGAATGCCATCAAAGGAGACCCGGGAACTCGTTTGTCGTCGACGGGAAAATTGACTCCGCTGTTGATCTCCGAATGAGTGGTAAGGAATGACGACGACAAACGAGGCATTATATCGTGGCGGTGAATTGAGATAGGGAGACGGGGGAGATGAAAAATGAGAAATTTCCTACTACATACAGGCGATTTCGCAAAGCGATGCATGAGTGCTTCGCTTGGTGCTCACAGGAAGCTGTTATCACATGGCAAAATAATTGGGAAAAATTACATTTTTGTTCGCATGCTGGATTTTATCTTGGTTACCTATGGATGCCTACTTTAACTGGTTTCGTTTAGCCATAAGAATAATTTTAGGCCATGGAATCTAAATTGACGTTTCTCATGTATCATCACTTCAGGATATGTACTTAAAAACATTCTTCTCTTTAAAGTTTCTATACTCTCTCTATTTTGAAATTATAAAAATCTCTGCAAGACCTTTCCTGTTACAGAATTTTTGCGAATATATTTTCTCTGTATCGTGTAAATAGCTAATTTTAACGAAACCGAGCAAATTGAAAATGTATACCTACTATTAATTATCGTAATTTTGTCTTGGTTCCACTTTTGCATAACTCAAGAAGACGAGTATTTTGAACAAGGAATATCTGAAAGTAAGCGGAGCACAAAGGTGACAGCTGTCACTACTAAATGTACCTAAATATTATTTTAATCATAACACTCAGTTAAAAATTTCCGAATCGATTCTTACTTATTATATCAAATAATATTTACACAAATCTATATCGAATTAAACTCTAGTGCCTATAAAACAAAGTTGTGTGAATCGCCAATGCAAAATTGTTTATGTTAAGCTTCTCTTCATTCGCTTACGACAATCTATTCTGCAGCCTCGAAAAAGTCGTCCTCTGTCACTAATCCACTTAAAAAATTAAATATAAAGTCCCAAACTAAATTAAATCATTCTTTTCAAATTTATTTTTATCTGAAAATCTCAATGAATCTTTCTATGAACTAAATAAAACTGACTCATTTATTGAATTTCAGAAGCAAGAAAATTATTCATTTGAAGGAATTATTTATACCTAAATACTTCATATATAAGAAAAATAACTGTAATGAACAATGTAATTCTACATAAATATCTATCGCCTTAAACCAGGGACCAGTGGGCAACATGTGACCGTCGAGGACAATTTATACAGTCCGCTAAGCTATGTTGAAAAAATCGGTACAATATACATTGTACAAACTTTCTCATATACGAATGCGTCGTTTAGTCGAAAAATATGAAATATATAGATTCGTTATAAACATAACTTAAATAACTATACGAAATTTGATGAAAATCGTATGAGCCGTTTTTAGAAAATCCAATTGTTGTTAAAGTTGCCCATGAATAAACTAACCTTATATTCATTATTTGATAAATATGAACTATGTAGTATTATTTAAGACGAAAACTCAAGTATCTGTAGGAAACTTGATCAAAATCGTTATAGCCGTTTTTGAGAAAGTCTAATTGTTGTTAAAATTGCCCAGAATAACTTCTCTTAATTATTGAGCAATGTCAACCATTTCTTCATAGCTTCTATTCTATACGATGAAATGCTTAAGTACGAGAAGTAATTCATTTTTGCTCTACCGTTTAGGCTCTAGAGCCGGTAACAGACAGACACGCGGCATTGCGAAAACCACTTTTTCGGACTCGGGTACACCTAAAATGTATATTTCCATCAAAATATCGAGATGGAATTTTTTCGCGATTACAATACTTTCTCAACATACTTGGAATATGAGAAAGTAAGAATGAAGTTTTCCATTCCCGTGCGGACCTGCCACTCGTAACGCCCACTCCACCCATAAAATCTACCGAACAGCTATCTCCACCTTCACCCCTTTTCGCTCCTCTTGTTCCATCTCACTCTCAGTCTCTCTCTTCTCTCATTCTCTCCTATATCACTGATGCCTCTTGTCTTTCTCTTCTCCAAATCGCCTCTCTCTCAGCCATTTGTTTTCGAACATTCAAGATTCATCCCTAGGAG
Source organism: Uropetala carovei (assembly GCA_036926305.1). Lineage (NCBI taxonomy): Eukaryota > Metazoa > Arthropoda > Insecta > Odonata > Petaluridae > Uropetala > Uropetala carovei. The sequence continues at coordinate 13,640,315 of JAXCHB010000235.1, forward strand.
CGTAAATCTCCTTCGAGCCACCCTTTCCCATCCTTTCTTTCTCTTCTTCTCTCTCTCTGTCTCTCCTTCCATTCTCTTTCTTTCTCTCATTCCATTTTTATTTTCCCCAACCTTATACCACACAGGAAAAAAATCCTCTCTCGACCATCCACACATACACACTCACACACACTCGGATACATTTTCTTTCTATTCCTTAACCCAGGTATCCATGTATTAAGCCTGAGGATGTAGGGCGTGTGTGTGTGTGTGCGTGAAACAAACGACGACTCGAGCCCGAAAATATTTGCGGAGACATCGATCAAAGCCAAGGGAGAACTTTTGAATGCGTGCGAGGTTTGCGAATATTTTCTCGAGAGTCGCTAACTCAGTTTCTTCGATGGGACTCCAGTTTCCAGGGAAGACGTTCGGACTTATGAGAGAGAGACATGTAGAAATGGCGATAGACTCGCACGGTCGAAGTACGGGTATAAATATTAAAAAAAAAAGAGAGGAGGACACACAAACGAAGAGCCAATCCCCAAGGGAACGTCATTCTTTCTCGGCAAACAAAAGTTGGAGGAGAAACCTTTCGTTGAAGGGCAGAAAAGAGTGGTTAGGAAGCGAGAAAACAGATAGCGGTGGAGATGGAGAGAGAAAGTCAGTCGCAAAAGTAAGGAAAGTGATCGGGAGAAACGAAAGGAAAGACACCAAAAGGGGATATATATATATGTATATGTGTGTGTGTGTAAGAGAAGTCGCGACCTGTGTGCCCGCGCGTGCGTGGACGCGTAATTTTAAATGAGATGTCAAGTGGGGCGTGAACTGTAGCAAAAAATATAACAGCGAAAAAAAGAAGACGGAAGAGAGACACTGGAGTGATAGGAAGAGAAAAACCGAGGGAGACAGAAAGAAAAGATTGGAAGGGGCGAAGAAAACGGAAACGCTCTGGGGAAATGACAGCAGAATGCGAGTTAAAAAAAATTATACGATATCAGAAAGAAAAAGGAATGCTGCGGCTGTTTCACGGCCGAGCAGAGACAAAAATCGAAAGGAAAAAGATGGAAGAGCTAACAATAGAAAGGGTGCGGGTCCAGGTCGGGTCAAAAAATAAGCAGTAGATAAAGATCTAAACGTTCCCCCGTTAAGACTTCTGTGCGCTTGAAAAACAAAAAAAATTACAAAATACAAAAGGAAGCAACTAAAGCTGTGCATGATTCGAAGTTAGTGCGTGGTATTAAAAATACGGTGAGCGGATTTAGGGACCGTTTTTTTGTATTTTGAAAAATCACCAGCTAAAAAAAACCCTCTCTATACGCAATTTATTATTAAACAACTTCGGCCAAACTTTGAACTGATAACAAGGCTTGGTTCCACGAAAGTGCTGGCCGAATAATAAAAAACCGTTTAAAAAATACGACAAAGATTATAATGCAGAATATCAAAATGAGAAACCAGAAATACTCTGTTTAAAATGAGTCGAATGGACACGATTTAAAGAAAAATGCTTTAATAGAGACATCAACGGTCAATATGTTCGGAAAGAACGCAAAACCATAAGAGACAAAGAAACCTTTACTATCAAGATAAGACTATCACTTGGACTATGCCCTACAAGACTTTCCTCCCCTTTTACGTCTAATCAAAACAATCGCAAGCTCCAATGATAAATATTTAGACTATTTTCAAAGGAAAAGTGGAAATGAGGAGGACTGAAGAGAGAGAGAAAAAGAGAGATAGGTCGGGTCGACCTTGCTGAAAAGATAGAAAAAGAAGAGAAAGGAAAGATGAGAAACTTAAGGAGAGGAAAGAGTTAGGTCGAATGATAATAGCAAGAATGCGGGGATACCCAAGAGGTGAGAGGAGATAAAGAGAGCAGATAAGAAAGGAAAGAGAAAGAGAGAAAAGAGAGAGAGAGACAGATAGAGAGACAGAGAGAGAGAGAGACAGAGAGAAGAAGAGTGGTTCGTGCAGCCGCCGCGAGAGGGAAGAAGTTTTGGGACCGCACCCCATCGAAGAAAGGTCTTGTGGAGGGAACAAAAGAGTGGGAGAGAAAGAAAAGAGAGAGAGACTGTGAGTTTCGGGGCAAAAGGGAAACCCGAAAGAGGATCGGACGAATGGGAAGAGATTCAGGTTGAGAACAAACATTAAGAACCCTTTCCGATTTCGGGTCCCGCTGGGAGAGTGGAGACCCTCCACCACCGGAGTAGCGGTTTTATGGGATTGGAATGGGAGCGGGAAAGGAGTGGGGGATTGGGAGCAGCAGAGGTGGAGAGAGAGAGAGAGAGAGAGAGAGAGGGCGCGGCGGGGGGGAACGGGACGGGATCTCTGGACGGGAACGGTAATAGAAAAGGCCCAAGATTGGGACGGCGGTGATGAAGCTGTGCAGAGAAGGGTGAAGAGCAATGGATAATCTATGGAGGAGGGGAAAAGGTTACGAGGAGGCGAAGAATGGTCTTTTGTTATTTTACATTGTTAATAGCCTTTCGGTGTCTGATTGGAAGGAATCGCGAAGAAAATTTTGGCACAAAAGGAGGACGGAGAAGAAAGAATGCGCCCAGTCGAGTCGCTGAGCATCCGCGGCATTTGTTCGGATTCTATAATCCGACCTGCATTGTATTTAAAGGGGCATCCACGCTAGATACACGTTTACAAGACGGGTAAAGAATAGCCCCATTGTGTAGCATTCATATTCTTCTCTAATTGGACAAACGGGGTTAAAAAGGATTTTTGTATACTCGAGCGGCAATTTTATTGACACAGGCGATTTATTGAACGTGCCCTAGGCACGAATATGGTATAATCCACTTGAAATGTATTGTTAAGTAATACTTCATAGCTCAGTACTGCCAAGTTATCGTGTTTGGAAGAAATTAAGCAGTATTTCGCTTTACGTTCGCTCATTATCGGAGCAAGTGTACGAGATTCAGGATAGCTAGAAAATAGTCGGAAGCCATATCGAGAAAATTATTCATTTCTTTTGTTTTTGATACTCATTAAAGGCTCCTCCTGCTACGAAAATGTTTTAATCCATTAATGGAGAACTACTGACTTTACACAGCGCTGTGAAATCACGCCTGCTATTTTTTCAAGATAATAGCGTGTTTGCGGGTTTCCAATTAAATTACTACAAACTCCACCGTACTCATTATTTTGAGAATGAAATGAACAAACTTCGTAGAAAAAATTGAAAATGCCGAAATACGTCAAAGTAATATAAGGTAAAAAAGATTTATTTCCGTACCGATTGCCGATTACGTTGCGTTAGAATTAATTCCGTCGTTTCGAGAAAGAAAGAAATAAACGAAGGAATGTCTTATTTTCATCGTGATAAAAATTCTTGACATCCAAGTCGGTTGCTCGCGTCGAGCTGTGTGAATCTATGATAAAATTGGAAACGAATAATTTATTCACGCGATGTCTCCTCCGGTATTTTTGTTTTTCAATTCAAGCAGACTTCGCCTTTCCTCGCAAAATTGCGTGGGAAGGAAAGTAAATGGAGAATCGGGAAAGTTTGAGCTTTTAGAGGAAACGGAATTCCTTGGGCGATGAAAAAGTGGGAGAGGAGAGGGGAGGGGAGAGAAAGGCAGTCACTCGGGGGTTACGCTAGATACCTTCATCCATGAAGAATCATTTTCCTAATTCGCTGTAATCTCGCGAAGTCAAGAGGGAAATTTTCTCGTAAAAAGGGGAGACGGAACGGAACTTTCATGCTATTATGAACTTGGACCAATCTAAATTTAATGTTCGGTCAAGAGTTTCGTTTGCTCCATGATTATTATTTTATTAGGACGTTTAAATTCGTTATCGTGCATATAAATTTGAAAGCGGCAGTCAAAGAGGTTTCTAAATGGAGTATGGAAATCGATTGCGCTCCAATAACGCGTGTCATTATTTGCATCAAGAATTCTTCATCAAATCGCGCTCCGTTTCTAAAAATCCACCAGATCCTAGAATTAACCAAACAGGATATCTTTTTCATCTATTTCAAATCAGTTTAACGTGAGTTTTTTTATTTAAAATGGCCTAGTATATAGGTACTATCTTGGTACAACCTTCACTTTCCTGTTATATCTCGAGAAATAAGCCCTTATTCGTGTTCGAGATTTTCGCCTCTTAGGAATTGACATCAGGGAAAATAGAATTACTTTTTAAGATCCATTTGAAACGTGTTTCTTTCTTGTCTTATATAATAAAATTGAATGTCTGTCCGTGTGTTCCTTATACATTCCCACGCCCTTTGAGCTATCGGGACCAAACTTTGCAAATTGACTTCATATGACTCTATGAGTAACATAGGGTACATGGGATTTCCAAAATCGACCCGGGTTCGATTCCAGGAGACAATTTTATTTTCCCATAAGTTTACACGGGATTTTCGATTTTTTAAAGTGCAAGGTTTTTTTCCTTCATTCGTTAAAATACGTAAATATGGACCGATTGTCTTCGTTTTTGCTTTATTCGACGGCTAAAACTCTATACTATCTTATTCTTGAGATGTTTACATGTTACACGGTCGAATCATTGAGAAATACGCAATTGTTTTGGAAATTTTACGGATATTTCGTACTCTTTCCGACGTCGTCAAGGCGACCGTAATTGTTGCCTCCGATTCAATTAATGCCAATTAAACCTTAGGTGAAAGAATAGCGTTATTCGCTTCGAACTGTTGTTTAAGCATCGAAATTAATGATATATAGCAACGTACATAGTTAAGGATAATTATTCTGTTGACTGCGTATTGGAAGCGTTTATAACGACAATTCATCTTGTGTATGCTGGAATCTTACCTTTTAGTAAGTAAAACCTTTATATTATACATCTGTAATGCTTACTAACTCACATTTATAATACTCTCCATAGAAGTCACTCGACATAAGTTTGTGGTTGTGGATAAAACGTCTGAGCTATACAAGTTTTTCTAGGACGCCAACATTTCCCCAGAAAGTGACAAATGCTTCTTTGGTTCGTAAATGACACTCGTACCGCACAGCAATATATGGGGCATTTGCTGTAATTAGAAGGTAAGTATGCTTTATTAAAGATTCGATCTCATTTAGAATGTTCTTACAAGTTAAAATTCTTAAGATTTATGGATTACAGTGTAAAGGCGACTTTCTCTTGGTCACTTGGTTACGTGTCTGGCATAACCCGGGCATCGCCGGGTACTTTCAGCTAGTTTAAGGATAAAACGTGAAAGGCATAGAGCAGGCATATGAAACTGTACCTTACTGCGGCCCGAATGGTAATTTTTGCCATGACTGAATCGTTTGAGATTTTATATAAATACTTTATTTTTGAGGAAAGGAGGCATGATTTTTTCATAGTTGCTGAATTACAATTGAACACGTTTTCTAAATTATTGTATTTAATGGCAAAGCATACGTCCAATTCTCTATGTAAAGTTTATTGCTCCAACTCCGGCCCTCAATGAACAACTGCAGCCCTTCTATAACATTCATCGCCTTAATGCGGCCCTTACGCCTCTTCGAGTTTGACATGCATGGCATAGAGCATAGCTAGGATATTCATGCAACGTAAGGCCTACGACAGAGATAGTTTTACTAATAAATAGGAAAATTCTCAATAGGGAAAAAAAACTTTTTTGTGAATTACGCAGTCGCTCCACTATTGCACAATAAATAAAAGGATTAGGACAGACGAGGTAAAACGACAAATACCCGATAACAATTACAAATCAAGATTGATTAAGAAAGGTTAAATTCTTCATATATTTTATGTCTACGCATTTTTATATCAACGTTTGCTCCATACAGGTTCAATCGTTATTGCATTCTACTGAAATTTTATAAAACTCCACTTTAATCTCCTTGAGGAACTATATTAAATTCTTGAAGTTTTTTTTCAATATAAGGCATTTAATTATGATATTTATGCGAGTAAAAACATAAGGAAAACTTAAATTATTAGAAATATTTTAGTAATGCTATACAGAAGATAAACTTGTCAAGAAAAACATTAGATTTCATTTAAGAAGTCTTACAAATAAGACTGAGATCATAAGCTTAGAAAAGCGATACTACACTATTTGCAGAGGAAATGGAAATAGATGCCGTATTGCATTAGCTATTATTTACGCAATGGAAAATAATAATAACAAATGGACAACTGTTTTAACAGGACTTCAACCTGTCTTATATATTACAAAGGAATTTCGATTTACCCTTTTATAAAGGCTGAAGACACGGTAAACTTTGTGTTACAAGACCATGGCGTGCGGCTATCTCTTGCTTTCACATCCAATAGTCTTCAAAGAAGAGCGCTTGTGTTAAGTTACATGTCGGTGCAATTAGTCCGCTCATGTGGATGTTCAGCGCTGCCGCTAATTGCGAACACTTGATTCGTTGAACCTTCCTTCATTAAAATTTCGAAATTTATCTTTTCCAAAGCTCGCTTAATCTGGATCAAGGAAGAAAATGTTCCCCGTTAATGTTTTTTTGTACGGAAAGTATGACACATTACGTAAGTATATTATATCCCCTTCCAGGAACCAGGTTAGCCTAATTTCCTGAATTTTTAATTGTTTTCAAATGTACGTTCTCAATGGACGATAGAAAGTGTAAAATAAACATTTCCGGAATCTTGCCTCATCGAACTTCAAAAATCCCAAGGCAGTTACAGGAAAATTTCTTATGGACAGATAATGTCACAAACTAAATTACAACTCATGAACCAGACGATAAAGTAACTGCATATCTATTACTTGGCTTAAACTCATATTGGAAGGCTTTAATTTCGCGTTACGAGCAAAATTGGACATTAATATGGAACCTAGAAACATTACAGAAATCATATTCAAATTAAATACTAATTTTATCCCTCTAGTTTTTTTCCATCGACGAAAAAATTCGCTTTATTCCGTTAGCCCTTCCCCATTTATGTGGTCGACCCTCAAAAACAGCCAGGCAGCGCAATTTTTGCGAGTTATGTATGTCAGTTCGGACACTAAATTATGTATTTCGCGAGAGATTCAATTCGCGAAAAAGTTACGCGAATACCAGGCGTGAGGGAAACGAGTGTAATTGCGTTTACTCGGCGCCACGCTCTACGGAAGAAAGTGTTCCAAAAGTTCGGTTGAATGCGGAACGCGGACGGAAAAACGCATTGAATGGAACCGGGCGTGCGGCGATGCATAAGGACCGCGTCATGATTTCTCGCGTATCAGAAAATTTTAGCATCCAGGTCTTAGTAATTAAATTCCAGATGGATGAAGTGAAAACTAGGATTGTAAAGTATCCTCGATTATTTTTACCGGTAACAAAAACGAGTACATGAAGAGTATCGTCGAAAGAAAATGCTTACCAGAAAAAAAAGTTTACGATTTGTTTGGAAATAAAGCGTCGATGACGACTTTCAAAATAAACGGGGGAAACGAACCCGAAGGTACTAACAGAAATTAAGTCATCCGAAATGTCATCGACGGGGTGGAAAGGACAATGAGAAGTGTTAACAGTTTGGGAAAGAGAGGTATTGGTATTTCGTTGAGTAACGGCTTTAACAAAGAAAATGATTTTTATTTTGAAAAACTAAAAAAAATCATACCACTAAGAATGTTAAAGAAAAATTACACAGTTCCCCTTTAAAATACCAGTCTCTCATCACCTCGCATCAAGGACTATCCGCTTCTATCCAAGCGATTAGGGCTCGAAAAAAATTCATCTTTCGCTTTTAGGTTTCCCTTACTCTAAGCTTATAATTTAAAGAAAGTCCTATTTATTGAGGAAAATTCATTTTGATATATGTAGTTATTACAAACAGGGTGGAAATTTTAAAATTATTTTCACACAGCCATTACTTAAAAATTTTAAAAGCCCATCAATATAATTTTTATCGATATTTTTCCTTCAGGACTGCACTACAAACTCCCCATCGTTATCAGTATACAATTTAACAGATCCGCAATGAATCATGATTATGCAAAACAGCACGATAAAAATCTTTATATGGTTTTATTCCTCCGTCTCCTGATACAAATTTAGCAGAAGATTGCTCATGTGCGAAAGGATAGTGAAACGTAAACGTTCAAAAATCCATTTAGAGAACTTAGAATCGCGAGACAATCGTATCATTTCCTACAACAACCCACCGAAACTATACCATGAAGCAATGAAGCACATTCAAACGAGAACGAACCATTAAAAATTAACGGTATCGGACCAAATAAAATAGGTGATGCAACTCCTCAAGATGTAAGAAGATTCTCCCTATTGACGTGTAAAAAATGTGAATACCAACCAAATGAATTTTTCCAATGCAAATAACAGTTCTCGTGTATTACGACGTGATTAATGTCGTTCTCTCTTATAAGAAAGAACCGAAAAATTAATCCCTTCTCCCCTCTCCCGCCTCTTGTATCGTTTGTTCATGAAATCTCTTCATTATCTAGCAAAATGAAACACACGAGCAACGAAAAATGCTGCGCCGAAAAAAAAACGAGGGAGCTCATCGTTGTGTAATCCGTACAACAAACAAAAAGGAGATTATTCCTTTGATTTTTCTTTTTTTCCATCGTCACGGTTGTCATCATTTTTTCAGTGGACGAGTAATTTCATTAGTACGGGGAGGAAACTGCTCCCCGATTCCCATTCCTCCTCCGGAGAAAATGGAAGCGTTTCGAGTTGGCCCGCAGGAAAAAATTGTCGGAAGATATGAACACCATACCTTTCATATCAGCTAGGACTGCTTTATATTTCGCGAAGCATCACGCTTTCCGTGAAAATATACGAAATGTACTCCCGAAAATTCCATATTTCGAGTCTTTAAAGTGTCGAACAAAAATGAAATAAACTTTTCAGCTGATAGTTAATGTATTTTTTCTCCCTGGGCTTTGGATTCCTATTAGTTCAACTGAATTTAAAATTCTTAGGTTTTATAGAAATATTCGGTGATGCTGGTATTAACTGGAAAATATAGTTGAAAAATTACTACCGAAGTAACTGAAGGTTACACTTTTTTTAAAGGGAAAGTTGGTCCATGAACTAACTGAAGAACTACTCACTGTAATATTTGCAATTTTATGCATATGATGAAATTTTTCATTGTTTTATATGTACATATGTAACACACGATAGTTCTTTGCACTTATTTACATATAACTATTTAATGAGCTGTAAAATTATCGGACAAAGTGGCGTTTAAAAAATATCAACTCGGAATAATAATTTTCAAGAATTGTAGGTATTAAGGTCAGAAACTTAAGGAGAAAACGTTTGAAATTATTTTTTTTACCGGCACTCAAAATGAATGGGCGACTAAGATCTTATACGCTTTATTTTAGCCCGCATCCTCATCAGCACGAAAAATTACGTAGCCGTCCTTATTCAAGAAGTCCTTGGGATCCTAAGACCAGCATATTTTTCCTATGGCCCGTCTTAAAGTGCCTCTCTACACAAGCAGCGTTGCTTGAAACCTCGCTTAATTACGTCCATAAATCGGGAGCCTCATACTTCGTCCAGGATCGTATGTAATGCTCCAATACCGTTATCGTTAGTGTGGAATGTCGGCTTTAGAAAGGCACACCAGGATGGAATCCCACGAGAAAGGCCTGAAACGTTTTCATTTCTTTTCATTATTAAACTACGATAAAATACAACTCTACATTCATTTTTAAAATAGAAGGGGTACGGATAATGATAAGAACTTTCTAACCTCTCACGGATTCTCAAATTTCCTCCGTTATTGTAGCATATTTATCTCAAGCATATTTAGGAAACTAGTCAAAAGTTCAATATGAATGGTATCTTTCATTTTTCCGTTTAGAAGATCATTTACTCAACTACTTTTACAGTTTCAGAATTACTTTTAAAGTTTCTTACCAAGAGATAACATAATGGCATGATTAATTCTATTCACTAATGCGTTAAAGTGCTACTGATAAGAATTCATGGGTGACAGCTAGTAATTATGTAAAACTGCTTAAGAAATATTTTAAGGTTTCAGTAAATCTCTTTTTTTAGCTGACACACACTCACACAAATACATTAATATTCGGTCAGTTTTTATTTTTTCAGTTTAGGAGCTTTATATCGACATTTGAAATACGACGAAAACGAAATAACATTTCCAGGTATACATAAATATATATTATACAATGGAGCTAAGAATCATATAACTTCAAACCTTAATGTATATCAAATAATTACCACTTGGAGTGAAAAATGGCATAATGCCACGCCACTTACTTTAATATTCGGTCAGCTCTCACTTTGACAGTTCCGAGACTCCCACTCCAGCACTCGATATGCAGCTCCAAACATTACCCCCACCATGCTTTACAGTTGGTTGCAAGTTTTTAATGTATATCTCTTCATTCGGCTTGCGCCACACAATCGCCCTCCCATGCGTACCGAAAATATTAAATTTGCTTTCATCGGCAAACATAACATCTTCCCACCAGTTGACTTCTTTATCAATATGGTTTTGGGCAAACAGAAGCCTTTTCTTTCTATTCGCTTCATTAATATATGGTTTTTTCCTAGCTACTCTGCCATTGTACCCTTCCTTTCTAATAACTCTACGAACTGTTTCTGGATGTACATTCTTACCTGACTCCTGTAACAGCTCTGATGCAATTTTGGGCGCACTTATTCTGGGGTTCTCCTTAATTTTTCTGATTACCAAACGTTTTTCTCGTTCACTTAGTTTTTTTGGTCGTCCTCTTTGTGGCACAGATTCAATTCTGTCTTCCCTTTCATATCTCCTTATTATGTCGCCTACTGTACTTCCACACATATTTAACAATTTAGCAATTTCTCCGTGCGATCGCCCCTTTGCATGATGAAATATAGCAAGTTGTCGCTGTTCAAATGTAGAATTTTTTCCTTTGCGTCCCATTTCACTGGAAACTGCACAACACGACTGAACTGCTCTACAGTAGGAAGTTAACTAAGGCACGGTACATTCTTCCACCCTGCGATGTTCTTAATGAGAAGGCGAACACAAAGAAAGGGCCATACGAGGAACTGACCGAATATTAAAGTGGCGTGGTATTATGTCATTTTTCACTCCAAGTGGTAATTATTTGACATACATTAAGGTTTGAAGTTATATGATTCTTTGCTCCATTGTATAATATATATTTATGGATAGCTGGAAATATCATTTCGTTTTCTTCGTATTTCAAATGTCGATATGATATCCCTAAACTGAAAAAATAAAAGCTGACCGAATATTAATGTGAGTCACTGTATATATATACACACACATTCGAAAAAAAGGTACGTGAAGATAATCTTTTAAATAAAACCGTTCTATAAATAAATATTGGACGTTTCAAAGTTCGTGTTGATCCAAAAAAAATAAATGACACAAAATATTGCTCAGCGCGAGCTAAAATTATAGCCTTTCCGAGAATTCTCCAAGATTTCAGCTAGATTACATCTTTGCGCAGCGTCCAGGTCGCCTGGAGGATACGAGATGCTTTCCAAGAGATGGAAAATTTCAGAGAAAACACTTCCAATCTTTATACCTCCCTATCTACTGCGGTATTACGAGAAAAACAGTGAGAGAGAGAGAGAATGATTACGGATAAAGGGGAGGAGAACACAGGGCGAGCGAAAACAGGGATACCTTTCACCGCTTCCTTTAATTCACCAGATCCTTACGACGACCCTTTACCTCCCTCTTACTCCCCCTCTCTCTCCCTACTCCCTCTCTCCTCCCCTCCCCCATACTCCAATCCAACTTGCTTATGGTTGGCCTCCTTGCGCCATTAAAATTTCAGTTTCTCTCCCCATTCATATCCTCGCGTCGTACTCCGAGAACACGGCGTTAATTGCTTAGCTGGCACTCCAGAAACGGCGCAAGTCTCGCCTCTTAGTCCAAACGCGAAATAACTCGTAAACCATTTGCTCCGATTGCGGCTCCACTATCTCTCCCTTCTCTTCTCCCATAAATCTCTTCAGAGAGCTTCTCCAGTGCCGCCTCTTTTGGTCCCTCTCCCGCGTTTGTCTCCGTTACTCCTTTTAAACCAATACCTCCCGGATCGATCGGTTTATTTGGCGACTTCGTTCGCATTTAGGGTGATGGAAAAAGAATATAAAAAAAGTGTTCGCGAAAATGTTCCCCAGGATACTCGAAAATGGTCACGCATTTATTTTCGGACCTTATCGACGAACGTTGAAAAGCGAAGCAACAAAGTTTTTAAATAACGGTTTTGGGGTCGCATTTATAATTCTCTAAATAAAATAAGAGAGTTTAGTAGTACAACTTAGTATCAACATCTTACTGATAATGCATTTTTACTTCATATAATCTAGTAGAAATAAGTTAATTTTTGTGTGTCTGGAACCTATACCCCTTGTTTCCTACAATCCTTTGGTACCGGTATTTGCGATTCTGCCATTTTCGGCTGTCTCAGAAACCTATCTCCCGCGAATGGCGACGGTTTACTGTAATTATATGCCGAATATAGAGGCATCATACACCGGTAACTTGATTGCAAATGCAATAAATAGGTCACGAAGAAAGCATCGAATCGTAGATTTCTAATAGTTTCCTATTAAAATAAACTTAATTTGAATTTTAGGCGCGTTTCGCCTCCAGCATGAGCGCCTATTAACTTCAGTTTTCGAAAGAGAATGCGAATTTCGGAAAACTTCGAATATGTAACATATAAACAACTCAATAATAAAATATTATAGAGTTTTAGCCGTCAAATATAGCAAAATCAAAGAAAATCGGTACATATTTGCGTATTTTGATGAACGAAGGGAGAAACCTTTCACTTGGGAGGTGTGACGGACATATAAATACATGTTAATTAATATATAAGTCGATGAATAACACACAATATAACTAATAAACTCATGATTATAGTTCAAATAAATTTCAGAATTATATGTAAGAAATTCAGATCCTAGTTTATGCGCCACTGTCAATTTTGATTCAGTTTAAAGATAGCGGATTCGCTAGAACTACTCCCAATATAACTCATTTTGTGACACAACTTTGTGGAATTTCTCCATGAAAAAAACTCGTAAAATAACGACGATGTTGGAATTCCATCCGGGTTTTCACCTTATCGTCGGGTGACCTAAAGTAGGCGTGCATCCAATAAGCAGGAAATATATTGTAAAGGGCGGTGGGGAGGTGAAGAAACAAGCTTGTACCTATAGGTGGAGGGTACCGTACGAGGGATGGGGTTGAGGGAGGACGGTCAGTTGAGGTATCCACAAAGACAAGCCAAGGTGAGAGGGGTTTTGAGGACGTGTCGCTTCAGGAGGGTTTGCGGACGGCCGGTTTCCTTGGATCGGAAATCCCTAATTTGGATGGAGAACAGAGAGTAGTGGGTGGAAAAAGCATGCTCGGTGGTGAGCGGCGCTGAGAGAGAGAGATTCGTGGGCCACAATCACAAACTGTTCTAAAGCTATGTACACACTATGCAAACGATGGCGAACGAACGACAGCGAACGAAAGAATTCGTTTAGTGGGTACAGTCAAACGAATGCGAACGAATGCATGCGTTCACCTTCGCTAGGGTTCGCTAGCCGAGCGATAAATCAAGAGAATTCGGTGCGCCAACGTGGACGGAAATCGTTAGCATTCGCTGTTCGGTCGCACATTCTATAGTTGGATTCTATAGTTGGATTTTTAACTGACAAAAGAACTTGCAGTCTTGCACGCGTTGTAAATAAAGAAATAAATAATGGAGTGATCAAATGATAACATACTTGAATTAACTGAATTATATCGGGAAAGACCATGTTTATGGGACCCGACAAATAAAAAATATAAGTTAACATAAAAAAGTGATGAATGGAAGGAGATTGCGGAATGTTAAAAGTCTCTTTCTTCTAGTTTTTCCTAAGTAGTTCACTTAACACTATGAATGATGCACTTGCGATAATAATTTCTTCGTCGGACATTGTAATTACAATTTTAAAAAAAAGAAAATTAAACACACAATTGAGTTAGCGTTCAGCAAGACAACTGGTCTAAATAACCGAACATTAACGAATGCAAACATTCGCTTGGTGTAAACACCTTTGCGAACGCACATTCCGAATGACTCCGAATTCACGAAACTTCGTTCGTTCGCCATCGTTCGATGGAACGGGCCCCTTTGGTACATGTGGGTCGAAAAGGATGTCCGAACAAAAATTACAGCTTGAAGCGTAGTAGTAGCATTTTTTTAAAAAAACTCTAGCTAACAGTGATAATATATGACGCAACTTACAGAATTTATAGTAGAAAATATGGACATCTACCGTGATTAAATTTCAAGGAAAAAGTACAAATAAAGATTTTTTCTGATTTTTTTTCATTTGACGCAAATCATAACAATTTTCATTGTGCATGACTGGACACTCATTTTTATGCTACATTTTCGCAACTTTTCCAACATTTTTAGTAAATAATACATCAAAAATTTCTGTGGAGTGTACCCGGTTATGGTCACATTTCCGAGTTTAACGATCTTGAGGCCAATAAATTATGTGTGTGTGTGTGTAGCGAAATTCATAACTGTTTAACATAGAAAAATCAGTGTGACAACCCTAAACATGCGTTAGTATGTGCCATTAAACAATACACCTGTCGGGCACCTTATAAACAACAATCAGGGCTATAAATTGAGCGAACCTAAATTTTCGTATTTATGAAATCCGTACCGTTCGCCGTGTTCCCCTCGTGCATATATTTCCACGCGACTCTAAATTTTTTTTCTATCTCAGGATACAATTTCCTTTTAGTCCCTACGCTAATTCTCGTTTCCGTTTTAAAAAAAATGAAAGCATAACAACGCCCTCTTTCTCCTCACTTCTTCCCTCTCTCTCTCTCTCAAACCCAATACGTATGTATGTACCTTTGATAACAAGCCGCCAGGCAACCATCCGAACAATATCTCTACAATGTATTACGCGACTCCCGCCATATCTTCCTCCCGACGTATCGCACCTCAATAACTCATTTTCAGGCCATTCTCCTCCTCTCACCTACTTCTCTCTCTCTCACACACACACACACTGCCGAGTTTTTTTGGTACTCTTTTTCCTTCTCTCGTCCTAAAAAAACTCTTCTAACTCTCATCCATTCCCATTCATCTTCCCGCATTTCTCTCCTCTCCTCCTTAAAATATCTTGATCTCTTCGTCGCGCAATTTCTCTCGAGTCATCGAACTAAACCCTTTATATGTATATCCTTCCCCTCTCACTCTTCCTCCAGCTACCTTTTTTCATATTTCCTCCTCTCTTCGTCCGAATGAAAAAGGATATCCTCGTTCGCGCCATATAATACATATATATCTCGCCTTCGATCGAATGAAATATGATTTTGGTCCCTTCGCTACCTTTTTCCCCGTTCATCTGCTTACCTCTTCCGCTACCGCCCTCTACCGCGTTTTAAAAGCTAAACGCCCTTCTTCCTCGAGTTTGGCAACGTCATCAATACCATCCGGACGGCGGAGGTGGATTTTTATGCAGTAATAAAATGTACGGCTCTCGTACTCCCTCTCTACGTATCTCTCTCTCTCTCTCTCTCTCTCTCTCGTTGGCTCGATATTTATATCATCGGACGTTCATACATGCCGAATTATTTTTATTATTTCGCGAGGGTCGTTTTCGAGGGGAAATATGTATATGCGTCGGACGCGAATCGATGCTCGTTGTTCCGCCTCCTTTTAATGGCGTTCTCGAGCCGAAATAAATTGCGAGAAAAATATCAGTTACAAAATTATTTTTTCCGTGCGAAATATTTTTCGAAAATATGATTTACGCGTCGCGGAAATTCGATAATTTTCCGGTGTTTTTTTATTTAACGCTTCTCGGCTATATTTTTTTTGGAAAGGCGGGAGAGGAAGGGAAGAAGCGATTTTTTAAATTTGCTGCACTCGAGGTTTGGTTTGAGAATCTCGAACGCGGAATTAAATGGAGAGGAAAAAAATGCAGGGAAAGTGGAAAGCGATATGGTTTCAATTGGAGGTTTCGTCGATGAGAAAATATACGTGCTTCCATTTCACATTCATCGCGCAAAAAAACAACAGTATCGACGCAAGGCAAGGAAAATCGAAAAACAATGTTTCTCCGATAGTCGTAAAAATATTGGAAAAAAATCATATTACCATTTCAGTCGCAAAGCGACCGCCATCAGCAGTGATTCACCGACGGTAGATTATTTTTAGCATCGGAGTAACATTTTCAGTTTCATTACAGCCATCATGTGTCTTCGACAATTCCGAACGGTAAGGAAAAATGAAAGCTGGGACAGAGTTGTCGTTGTTAATAGTGACATTCGTACAAGTTCACGGACATGATTTTTGCTGAAAAACTGAAAGTTCTGTGTCTCAAAGTTTTTATCCCCAACATTGTCATTTATTAAACAGCACATTAGTCCCCAACACAAGTTTTATATTCAAGGTTTTAATTGGGATGAGTGTATGAAAGTCTCATGCGGTTTTAAACTCAACGGTTTTGATTGGATGTAGGTCCTCACCTATCCTATCACAATGCACGAGAAGTGTAGAAGAGATTTACAAAAAATAAAAAAAATATTTTTTGTATCTCTCGTTTATTTGAGTTTAGACCCTCACACGCTTCTTTTATCCATAGGAACGCATGAAATATAGAGTACTAGCCGTAGTAAAAGAGAGCGAAGACGTAATTTATTTTTTCTCTGTTTCTGTTTTCTCCTTTTCTCTCTTTCCACCTCCGATTTTCCCTTTTTTCTTTAAAATATGAGGTGCAGTTGGTCCCTTGAAACCTTGTGAAGCTTTTATACAGCATGAAACCTTTGGTCCCATTTAGCTAGCCTGGGTCACTCTCTTTTCCCTCTAAATCTTTTCATTCGCGCATCATCGCGCATATCAAAAGACGAAAGAGAGAATTATGCATTTTGCTCGGAAAGAGAAGCCACTATCCGAGGCCAGCTACAGATGTTTCTCATAAAAATAATCATTGCGAAAATTTTTAAACGAAGTGGTAACTGAAATTCTTTAGCGATAGATAAAACAAAAATTGAGCTATAAACACTGTAAGGGGCCAAGTTACAATATATTTAAATAAATAATCATTTGCTTCAATTTTTATCAGTACAAGTTTAGAGAGTACAGAGATACGAAATAATTATTATTGGCAACAGAAAATATCATCAAACTCTAATGAATTCCTCTAATATTCCACAGACAGAGAATATAACAAGACATGATATTTGTTCAAATTCTACAAAGAACTTGACGTCATGATCAATTCGCTCTTTATAATACAATTGTTCCTATTCCGGAAAATGAACAATTTTTCACTGGCCAGTTACTAAAACTTTCAAGATCAAATTTAGAGATACAATCACAATACGAGTAATAATAACAGTGACGCGATTTTTGCTTTTTTCATATATCCGACGCTATGTACTAAATTCAAAGGCATGGATTTTTTTATACAAAGTACCCTTTCGGAAGCAACGTACTTTCTTAATAACCCCACAGTGAATACAGTACTCTCCTTACAATTAGGATACATCTTCCCAGTCCCCGCATGTTAATTTTTGATGCAAGATCCGAGCAAGGGTTAAGTCCTTCGTGAACCTCGAGAGAAACGGCCAAAGACAGAGAGTTTGAGGAAGGGGGAGGCGCCCTCTTAAACAGTTTCAATCTCCCGAGGGTTTTCCATTGTGGAGAGTTGAGATGAGGTTCATTCATAGCTTCACAAACCTTTTCAAGGCTAACCCTTCCGGAAACTCCGGGACCATAAATAAATGAAACCCCGACCACGTACCGAGCACCTCACGGGTCGGAAGAACTTCTCTATCCTATCGCACGATAAAATGCAAATCGAAAAAAATCGCGTCGGAAGCATTTTATTTACAAAGATCCTATGCTACATAGCCAAGATCCTTCAAAAACAAGCAGTGGGTAACCGACGAATAACGAATCTCGAAAGTTGTGTTTACTGTACTTAATAAAAAAGGAGAGCAAGGAAGGGAAGTAAAAATTTTATTTTTCGTTAGTGTTTTGAAGGAGCAGCTTTAGCATTTCGTCGTAATGGAAAAAAGGGTGCACCATTTGTATTAATTTTATTTTTTGTTGGTCTTAGTGAGGCAATGCTTATTTTTTAATTTAAACAAATCCCATAAAATATTCCGTTAGTGGGGTGGACATTATTGAATGTATGGCTCTCATTTTTTTAGGCTTAACTATTATATAATCGAAAATTGCCATTGTGCTTTTGCGATTCATCCACTTTTAATTTACACAGGCTACGTTTAATATTTACTTAAGTTTCCATTCTGGAAGAATAGGATTGTTTATAGAGTTTTCAGATTCATAACCTAAAATCTACGGTTGTTATATCTACTAGAGAATAGTAATCACTTATTTGTTGGTGCTGTTTTTGGTGTACGCTGTCCTCTCATATTTGATAAAATGAAGAACATAAACCCAATTAACAACTTGTAAATTATAAATTAAAAATACTCATTAATAACGTTTTTTCAAAACTACGTTTGGCAATGTTTTCCATTCAAGACGGCACTAACGAATGTTTCCCACTGTTAATTCGTTAATTTTTACGGACTTAAAGGTAGCTTGATAAAATGATGCGGCATTCTAAGATTCTGATTCAATCTCCTTTAGTATTGTATTTGTCGAGATAAGTCTAATAATATAAAGGATCAAGTTAAACAAATACAACGTAAATAAAATATATTTTATGGATATATTAAACCAGAATACTCTACTAATCTAAAAAATTAAGCACGGTAAATTCTCCTCTCACCAGAATTCAAAAGGGAAATAATGGGATTTCAAACATGATCTCGAGAAAATACGTATAATTGTAATCTCTGTCATATTTAAAATTACAAGTTATGTTGCAAAAATTATCGATTCATCTCCTAGTCTACATCTCAAGGTTTGAAAATTAAATCGAATCATTTCAATCATACATTTTCCATTTTCATTAATATGGAGGAACAAATGGACGAATATCTCGGGAGGGGAGGATTATTCATTAAGGAAAACAAACACGGAGCTTAAATAAACAAACTGAAATTCATTCCGCTCGCAACCTTTCGTGCGTATAAAGTATTATTCAAGTTTTCCGCCGGCATAAGAGCTTCAGATGACATAGTATTCACCAGACGCAGGTTCAACCTCTCAAAGCAGAACGCCACAGCCCGTAAACATCAAAATGTCCCTGTATAATGCAGATATCGAATTAAATGTTTTTAAAAAAGTCGACCTAGAGAGTAATAAAATGAAACACTTCAAAAATCCATTACAGCTTCCAAAATAAAGTTCAGTATATAGTAAAATTTCTACTTTTACCCAAGAAAAAAATCGGTACAACATATATTGTACAAACTTTCTCATATAGCAATGCGTCATTTAATTATCTTTAGAAAATGAAAATCGTATCAGCCGGTTTTTAGAAAATCCAATTTTTGTTGAAGTTGCCCAAGCATAAACTAGCCTTCTATTGATTCAGTGAGAAAAATGAAATGCGTAGTAATATTGCAGAGAGATTTCATTAATTTTCAGTCTACCGTTTAGGCTCTAGAGCCGCGAACAGACAGACCCACAGTCAGACGGCATTGCGAAAACCACTTTTTCGGACTCAGGTACACGTAAAACGTATATTTCCACAAATTTTTTTCGTGACAACACTACTATCTCAATATACTTCGTATATGAGAAAGTAAAAAAGATATGTGGTACTTTGAAGTCCTTAAATATAATACTATCCTCGTCGAAACAGACGACTGACATATACTTATTCTGCCGTTCAATTTTCCAATTTTTGTTTAAACTTCTCAATTCTAAAATTAACATGATAGTTGAACTGGATCTTGACCATAATACAGAATCTCATTAAAAACAACATTATTTCAGAACGACCTAATGATCCGTCCCTTACAGAGCTACAACTTAGTAAACCCACCAAAAACAGTTGACAGCTTTGAAATTCACGTCGCTACCTTGCAACGCACAATGTCGTATACGTATGTATCACTGGTTTGGTTACCACTATGCAGCGTATGTGGTTCGCCTAAGTGGCCACCAGCCGAAGTGGCCCATGAAGAATCACCAAAATTATAAATTTTTATTGCTACTTATCATAAACACATCTTATTTTATATTTAATTGCGATACCAAAATTACTTTATGTATTTGTGGTTTTATTTTTCTATTTATTGCCAAGGGAAAAGCCAATCAATTCTGGCTCCTTTGCCCAAACAGCCGTAGATATTGCACCGCTACGCACGATACAACATACGTTGATGCTCCAATATAATAAGATTCCAAAAAAATCTGATGTGGCCAACACATGACTTTCTCCATATTTGGGGTATAGATATTTAAATTATTATGAGTAGCATTATAAGGCAAAATTATTATTTCGTATCGTAAAAGAAGACACGTCCTTGCCGTAAATTACGTATATTTTGAATGTTTACAGAATTCACCGCTACATGGTGTTGGCGCTGTAGGCTGGTATTAAGATAAATCGAAATATATCCGAAATGGATGGTTCTACGAAAATTAGTTACAAACAAAACTTGGAAGAAATAATATTCTCTACAACTTTGGTCCTTACGAAGATTACCAATAACGATGTTTTTAAGGAGATATTTAACGGAAACCGAAAAACCGGTTATTTATAAATAACTCCTAAACAATAACTCCTATAGAAAATTGTTTCAAATTAAAACTGTAGGAAATTACATTCTCTATAACATTAGTATAAAATTGTATATAGAATAAGGATGTTTTAACAAAGAAATATCGCAAAAACCGAATCGGGTTTCGAATAAACCGCGACTTTCGGTTATCCGTTATTGTCCAAAAACTAATCAGTTCTTTGTGCTCATGTTAAAGTGTTATATATGAAGTTTGGTAACGATATGGAATGTACTTTTTGAGTTAGAGCGCCCACAATAACATACACACAGACATCATTCCGAAAATACTCTAAACGTGTTCTATGGACCTCAAAACATGTATTTCCATTGAAATCTCGAAGTCGATTTTTTTCATGAATACAATACTTTCCCATTACTACGTATGAGAAAGTAAAAATAACACGGTAGAACTAGTCGTAAACAAAATGGTTCAAAGTACGTCTAGCGGCGCAAACGAGAAGGTTTTTGGATCGGAAGACGGAGTAGGCATTGTATGAGAGAGAGAGAGAGGTTTAAACTGGAACGCCCAGACCTCATCCGAGCAAAGATAGCCTCATCTCCGAGATCCATCATTCCGCTGCAATCTCATCGCCTTCTCGAGAGAGAAAAAAAGCCCCGCTCTCTCCCATACCGCGCAGCCCTCGGAAAACAGAGGAAACGGCCCATCTCTCGCTTCCAGACCCCATTCTCCCCTCAATTCTTCCCTCGTACCTTCCTAGAGAGAGAGAGAGAGAGAAGGGGGAAGGACAGAGAGAGGAAAAGAAGGCATGAAATAGGGGGATTTCTGTCGAGGGAAAGATAGGGAGGAGACCTCAGAGGAAGGAAATAAGGGGGTCAGGGAGAGAGGAGGTCTGGGGATTGGCGAGGTGAAAGCAAGAGGTCGAAAGGTTTATAATGTAAAACGGAAGGGGACAAACACGGGGTTAATTGAAGCGGGGTTCCTTAACCCCCGAGGATTGCACTGGATGGCGAAGGAGCAGGCTGTGTACGAATCGGCGAGGAGAGAAGAGGGAGAGCCAAAGAGAAACGAAGCGAAGGAATTTATACGAGGACGTGTTATGAGGCGTTTTTTTTAAAAGTATTAAAGGAAAACCTTTTTTTACTCTTACACGTCACTCTCCGAACGAGTAAAGTTTCCAGACGTCCTTTCCTCAGGTATTGGAGTATCTTACGTAGACGTGAATGTACACAAGAAGGGGCGATAAACTCGGTCTAAAAGGCTCGAGAATGGGGAGGAAAGTGTTCAAATGGGGTGGCCCAACAGAATAGGAAGGGTTTGATTTGTGTTCCGAGACCGCGAGAAGGCAAAACAGAAGGCCTTTGTCTCCCTGGGCTGGCTCCTATTCGCCTTGGGGATAAGGGTCTCCCTCCGTCGCACTATACAACTCCTTCTCCCCGTGTACTTTTTCCCCTACCCTTTAAACATAGGCTGCGTCATTAATTCACGGCGGTCCTGCGCCTCACCTGGTAAGCGCTGCCTCTTCCTACTACCCTTATAACGCTCCTCCTACTATCTTTTCCATCTTCCCGTTTTTGGCCACGCGAAAGGAGAATGGGGTTTTGGCAAAGACTATCACTCTCTGTCAGAAACGGGAAAAACGGGTCTAGGCCATGTGGGTTTTCATCGCGATGACGTTTAATTCCCTCGCCAACTAATAATAACGCTTCTACGAAAATTGATAAACTTCCCGCGAAGGCTCTGTGATGCATAGGACGAGGATAAATTAAATGGGTGGGATCATATTTTTTCCTCGATTTCTCCACAGGTCGAAGGCACTCATTGGGAAAAGCAACTTAATAAATAGAGAAATGCGCCCATTTCACTAAAAAGCTGCGGGAAAATAATTTAAACGTGCATTTAGGAAACTCGAAAATTTAAAACTGCCATTCTCGAGAAACTTTTATTTTTAGAGTGACGTACAGAGCTTTATTTATATTGTGTTTATATGAGTACTACATTAAAAATGCTCTACGGTCAAAATTGTTTAGGAAATTATATAAATGTATCTAATTTTAGTCCTGTTATAATGCTACCCTACTTTTGCTACTTATATATTGTGATCTTAAATTTCCCGAAGTGATGATATATAAAATCTCAGGTATGAAAATCAAAATTTGTTAACAAAATCATATTCTGGAAATCCATATACTTTTTCCAACGGCGTTTCCACGCCTGGAATTAGTCCTGTTTCGTACTGTTTGTCAGAGTCGCCGACGTTTATGTTTGGCTAGTTCTATCGACTCTAAGTGACATCCTTTCAAAGAATTCTTCTAGTCGCGGATAAAGAAAAATCACAAGGGATGAAGTCAGTTGGATACTGCGTATTCATTAGTTGAGCGATTTCAGAATTTGCTCGAAATTGGTGCATCGTGAAGAATCTAGCGATCCGCCCCAAGTTGGCCTCTTTCTATTAACTGCGTCTCTCAGACTCTTTTACTCTATAGAACAAATCAGAAGTAAACAAATACGTTTAATATAAAAAAACGAATGAAAATTGTTTTCGCCATCGATGTTGACAATCGCGCCTTTCAGCTCATAGTGATGCAGGAGTTTTCCACTGAGGACTCCCAAATTCGTTTTCTGGATCGTACAGATAGACCCGTGCTTCACCCTCATGGATGTCCCGTTTAAGAAAACTTTCGTTCTTTCTAATTACTCGGCTGAGATCAGAATAAATTTTAGCCCATCGCAATTGTTCGTCGTTCAATACTTTGTAACCATTTTTACGATTATGGCAAAAAAGACGTTCAGAGAAACAGGCAGAGCAAAATATCAGACATAACACACCGATATGACCTCATGCAAGATAGATAACAAAAAGTTACGAAAATTTCCATTGCAGCTAACTGTACAATTTTACTACCAAGTCCATAAAATATCAGGTCGACAACTGTTGGGCCACACCTTCCTATAACTTCGAACCACTTACCAGAGGAAATTATTTAGAACGAAAATATCGAATTTTATTAAAAGCCCAGAATCTAATACTGAAGAAAAATAATCAAACGAGGTGGTAGAAATGCTCTAGAAATAATATTCTATAATTTAAAAAATTAAACTTTTCACTCTTACATCCTAGTATGAATTCTTCATTTACTTTCTATATTAAAATGAGATAAATTATTATTAAATTTTGCCATTTCTTAGACCTCTCCATACAAATTAATTCATTAACCTCACTACAAAGGCAACTATGCTTCTTTAGAAGCGGCATGGCTGATGGATATTTTAGCTCCTAGATGATTATGAAATAACACACATCATCTCCGCAAATCCTCCCGAAGTAGGCAAATCGATAATTGATTTACGAAAGAGTTATAACAGTGAAAAAAAAATTCCCAAAGTAGCTGGGTAAAAAGATAAAATATGAGAAATTCCATTCGTTTCCACCACGTCTGACTGCCTTCCTCTCTTATTTTTTCGGCTCTCTTTAGAAAAGAAGACCTCGTTTCATTTAAAAAAATGAATTATGACCGCGGGAAAAAAGAAACCAATCTCCATGCCCCTCGAGTGGATAAAAAAGAAGGAAGGAACCCAAAAATTCAATCCTTAATCAGTTTGGTTCTAATCCCTCATTTATTCCTCTATTCTCTCTCTCTCTCTCTCTATCTTTCTCTAACACACTCTCCTTTACGGGCCGAGCTATCAACTCGAGAGCCTCCATCCTCCTTTTTTTTCAAAAGCATTTTCCATCTATATAACCCGAAAATATGCCACGCCATTGTCTGAGTCTCTCTCTTCTTCTCATTCTGTTTCTCTTTTATCTCCATTCTTTTGTTTCTTGCACTATCTTACTCCAAGCACTCCTTGCCCCCCCCCCCCCCCCCCCTCGATTCCATCAAAAATGACGAAATGAGCTAGTACCCTTTTTTTTATTACGTCCATCTTTCCATCCTTAACTCGTTTATTTTCCTTACCGGAATTACCCCTCTAAAATCAATCCTACCAATCTTTCCTTCACTTCCCTTTCCATTCCAAATCACCGACAGTTCTTTATGTAGGTTTCTTCTACACATGCATTTCGTTCCCTTTCTCTCTTCTGTCCGCCTCTCACTTCTACCCTCTCTCTTTCCCCTTCCTATCTCCCCCTTGCTCTCTCCCCTCTTATCAACCCCTCTTCTCTCCCCCTTCCCTTTTCCTACCACCTCATTCTCAATCCTCCCTCTCCTATATTTTCTTCTCTCTTTCTCACTATCCCTCCACCTACTCATTCCTTTGTCTCCCTCATCCTCTTTTCCCTCTCTCTCTCCCACTCCATTCTCTTCTTTAACCTTTTATCCTAACTCATTCTCTCTCTCTCTCTCCATCTCACTATCCCTACAACCTCACATTCCCCTTTCCAAAAGAATGAGAAGGGAAGAACGACCTAACCTTTTCTCCCTCTTTTCCTACGAAGCCAACTCGTCTCTTGTTCCACTACGACCGGGCTTTACTTGTTTTGTTTGAGTTTCTTTTTTTTTTAAAAAAAAAACGACGTATCCCACCGTTACCGCACACCCGCACACACACACACACACATCCGCCTTCTCACTACCGGATTAGATATCGAGCAATCTCGGACAATCCCCCTTTTTCTTCCCCTCGCTTACTCATACTATGGGCCTGTGACCGCAAAATAGCCAGAGGGTGGGCGGGAACGGAAAATTGGCGATTTCGTCGCAAAAGAGAAAGAGAGAGAGAGATGCGGAGGGGAAAGGGGAACAAAAAAAGATGAGCGTCGTGGGCAATTTTGGGAGATGTCTCATATATTTTTCTTTTGGAGGAGTTGGGAAAAGGATATTGGTGCACCTCACTCTCCTAACTCTTTCACTCTCTGTTTCCTCGTAGATTCTGAGATTATACAACGGGACTAAGATTCAATAAAGGGAGGTATATAAGATGATATACGTTTACCTTCCTTAATAGGCTTTACCTTAGGTCGGTAAGTCGATGAGAGAATCTAATTTTTAAACGATGCTAGCACAAATGTATTTTATGAAGCTTATAACAAGATTTCGGCGCAAAATAGGTTAGCTTCACTTTTTACACTTAAAAGGAACTGCTCTATCCAACAGATGATTAATTCCTATGGATTTGGCGCGTTAAAATCTATTTATTTTGTTTCTGTGTAGATGTGGACCAATAGATGTTTGGTGTATTGTTTCAGGATTCACTATAATTTAAATATTTAACTATATCGCAGATAATTTTATAGTTAAATGGTAGGTTCTATGAGATTTTAAAAAGAGTTTCCTCTTTAAATAAGCACAGTCACTCGCCAACCGCGGTTTCCAGTCTTATGTATCCTAGGTTCTACGTGCGGCCCTGTCTAGTTGGATAATTGTACTAACATATAAATTAATGCTATTGAAGAAGCTACATAATAACTAGTTTTTTACCAGAAGAAAAGACAGGGAAGAGGATTTTGGCTCCCGATAAGACCATGAGTCATGAGGTTGAAGTTGGAGGAATTTTATGGAAGCGTTGGTTTTATCAGCATTCTTTACCGCTTAAGGCCAGGCAGGCTGTCTCAGCAGGGGCTGCTATGTCGTTCTATTATTAATGTAGGGTGATTTTTTACATTTTGAACATAATTTTGTAGTGAATTTTCATATAAAAACGTTTTCTGAGTACTTTTTTAACACTGAAGCGCACATTGTAAGATGTTGGATATGCCTCTTCAGGATCACTCTCTCCAACTTCAAATTTCTCATAATCCCTTGCCCTCGTCAACCGCGGATAAAGTCAGAAACATAGCCCTCGCGGTGGGCTCGGTACTACTGTATTTATATAATTGGAAAAATGCTTGAACTTGTAGATCTATGATAAACTGAACCAATCAGATAACGGGAATTTTTAATTCTTAAGGAATGAATTAGGACATCGGAAGAAAAATGCATGAAAGTGGCAAGAAAACATAAGAAAGTAGAATTGGTTGATCTTGAGAAAAGTGCTGCCTTTTCTTTATTAGTCTATGAAATATGAAAAATCTCTTTGCAGATCTGAATAAGGCTGCAAAAAAATACGGCAATCTCAGTTTTTCTAGGAGAGGGTACGATTTCGTTCAGGAATCCTTGAATTCCACTAGGATCAGCTTAAGTTAGATCCGTGCAACATACACTTTTTTTTCTTTTTCAGGAACTCATAAAATGCCATTCATACTCTAACCGTATTTCAAATTAAAATAAGGAAATAAAGAAAGATGGGACGAAAGAAAAATGAGCAAAATAAAATAAAGATATACAAACGAACAATAATAAAACGAGTCGTAAGATGAAAAAATATAAACGTATAAGACGGAAGTTTTTATGGGAGAACAGAATAAGCAGATATGGAGATACATGAAGAAATTGAAACGAAAGTTAAATGATAAAAAGAAGAGCATATAAATTCCAGGGAGAGAGGTAAAAGAGGATGGGGAGGAATTTCGGAGAATTGAGAGGGAGTAGGAGGAGGGACAGACAGACAGACAGAGAGACAAACGACTTTATTTAGGGGTAGGAGAAGACTAGGAGAAAGTTGATAAGAGAATAAAAACTGGAGAAGTACAGAAATAAACGGAGAAGAGGGAGGTTGAATAAATTGGAAGGTAAAGAAAACGAAAAGAAATATAATGACGAATGGAACGTGATTAAGGGAGGCATACACACGGGGTCCATAAAGAGGAGACACGAAGACGTGAAGAGATGGGCAAAAGAGTAATAGGACAGAAACAAATGAAGGAAGGGGCAGTGAGAAAAGGAAGAGAAAGGAGAGGTTAAAGAAAGACAATTCGACGGACAGCCTATGTTGAGGCGCCGCGGCGGGAGAAGCATCCTGCAAAAAAAAAAACAAATAGTTCCGCCGTAGAAGACTGTTGACAACGACGAAATGTTTTCCGGAGTTATATTTTTTGCCCGAGATAGTTCGAAGACTGAAGAACGGAGGAGATACACACACACACAGGCGGATACATATCCGCTGCCACTCTCCCGTGTAAATTCCTCCTCGTGCTCCATGTATTTATTTGGTCTCGCTCACCTGTCCTTGGAAATGAGATGGCATGGCAACAATCCTCCCACCCCACACACCCTCCCCTCCTACTCCTACCACCACCCACCCAGTCTCCTCCTACTTCTCCCACCTTGCCTAAAGATGATTTACTAACCACAAAATGCACGGTATGACGAGAGCGAGCCAACACTGGATGCATAAAAAACTGGGAAAAATGTGGTGTTTGCGCTCGCTTTACAACTCTCGGAAAAATACTTTGCGTCTGATTCATTTTGGAATTTTTTTGCGACACTTACCAAAGGGATCCGTTGAATTTTTATTTTTGGTCCGATTTTATAATCCTGAACTTCAAGCGAACCACCGAACAATTAATGTTAAGAGCATGATTTTTTTAAATATGGATTATCCTAAGTGAAGCGTGAAAACGCGTATATATTACATAAAATTTTTCTAGAATTATGGGTAAAATTGTTGAACTAAAGTTAATAATAAAAATAGTAAAGCAAAAACAAATATGTAAGTATTTGCATGATTCATTGTATTTGATAAATTTCCATAACCTAGAGCGTTAAAGAGCGTCAAATGTTTTACTATTTGATATAAACCCTCCATCTATAAACAGTCTCCTTTTACATCTCTTTCGTAAGCTTTCTTGGTTTCCTTCCTCGATCAAATATTCTAACAAGTTAGAAAAGCGTACAACGTATCACAAATGGGGCGCGTTTCGTGCAATGGAGTATTAGAAAGCAATTATATACCTGTACGTAAGGGAAATAGCGTTTTAAAGTCCTTTTCTTCATCATAAATAATCCATTTTCTTCCTATTTAATAATATTTCATGCACACGTAAGGAAATTAAACGTTTGTTTGGGAGATTGTTTATGTTAGCAACAATGAAGTAACCATGCAAGAAAATTTCTAAGTTCAACTCCATATAAGACTTTCTTGTTTGATTTTCTCGATAACGGCTACTCCTACGATGAAAATATATAGAAAAGAAAATACTCTACTTTACCAGTTCTACAACTTTTATTTGAAAAATATTTTGATATGAACAATAGTTTACGAGATATGACGAAAATTTAATTTTTTGTCTCTAGTAAAGTGGTACCCCTGATTGGCGTACGTGATTCATTTTTGCGATTTTCTTATTATATTTGATTGAAAGTCCTTAATATCAAATTTCATAAAAATCCGTTCGGTAGAAGCCGAGAACGAACATGCGGACGGACGGACGGACAGACGGACGGACGGACGGACCGACCGACGATAATAGGCGCTCACGCTGTAAGCGAAACGCGCCTAAAAATGTATTCTTCAGTCCTTTAAAATGCCCGTTTCTCCAGCAGACGTTGATGCATTCCATTTTTCGCTTTCTATCATCTGGTGTTGATAAAAATGTTTTGGTAGATTTATAGCTATATTGAGAGGAAGTCGTGATATTCGTTTTCACCGATATAAAAAAAAAATACTTCTTCGATAGAGTACCAACACGTGCTAAACGTCGATACCCATCTTTTTTCAATCAATTTAAACGATTCGTGACACATGCGGAAATTCAAGGGGAGCGCTTCTCTTCTCTACAAAACGTTTGCCATGTTGTTCCAGTTCTGACGATCGTATTCAAATAGATCTTTAGCAGCATATAAAATATTCCACATCCTCGTCACCTCACTTTATTCTAGCGCCCAAGTCGTTTCGTTCTTAGCCATCTTCTCAGGCACGTTTACTGATTCCAAAACGATTAATTTTTACAAGACTAACAATTTGCACCTATAAAACGTTGTAAATATGTACATTTCAGCGAATAACCTTTTGTTGTTTGAGGTCTATCATTTTATATCAGTCAATATCGCAATGCATACCAATCGAGTTATTACACCCTTCAAGGAATATTTTATAATTATTCATTTATATCTGTATTATGTGTCAATATAATGATACTGCATACAACTAATTAAGAACCTACACGTTAAACGTACCATTGATATCCTATACAAATAATGAATTCTTAATCAACTAATATTAATTTGGTTTCTAACGTTAGGGTAGTTTGATTCAACTCCTAATTTTTTTGCGCCGATGAACTGACCTATTTAGGCGTCCTTCGATTGTTTGACTTCTGCGATTACGTCGGATTTTGCTCTACTATTTTTAATAACCACCTTTCTCGCAAGCTTCAATACTCGATTCTTATGGAGAAACATTTAATTACAGGAAAACCTTGAAATAAACCCTTTGACTGAAATCTCCCCTTCTTCTCCCCCTCTTCTTTTCTTCCCTGTTTCTTTTCCTTTTTATTTTCCCTCGCTAACTTTCTTCCTCTCTCGATTGGGTATTTTTTTCCTCTTCTGATCCACTTATATTTGCGCGTAATTGATTATTTTAGATTGGTTCCTTTGTTAAGGCCAAAGAAAGGGTGAAAAAATAACGGCCTCGATCGGCCTCGAGAATTTTTTTCTCTTAATTTGATTCGGTCTTTATCGTTTTTTCATCTCCTCCTATGACCTTTCTGTGTAGCACTGGTAAATAGCAAGTCGACATCTTAAAATTTCTTAGACACACTGTTTATTTAAACCCTAAAAATATAATTTGGCCTTTGCTTGCGTGTGCCTGTGTGTGATTACGTTTGAATGTTTCTCTGTATAATTCTATAAAATCA
Source organism: Uropetala carovei (assembly GCA_036926305.1). Lineage (NCBI taxonomy): Eukaryota > Metazoa > Arthropoda > Insecta > Odonata > Petaluridae > Uropetala > Uropetala carovei. The sequence goes on from JAXCHB010000235.1 coordinate 13,670,560, forward strand.
TATTACTAATTGTAAGATTATAGCATTCCATGCTTGTTCACACGTTATGTAGTTTTAAAGTCTAACTCGCAACGTATGATTTAAATGAAAGACACCTTCCTTAAATATGACTATTATGTAAACTACTTGTAGAAAAGGTGCCTCAAATGTTGCTCAAACAAATAAAACCAGTCAGATAGAAAGGAGCTTATTTACGGAAAGGCCATTGGGACGAATCACCCAAATACAATCCTTAAAAGAAGACAGAAACTGGGGAGTTAACCATTCACTTAATTATCTATTACTTGGCACAATAAACGAAATCGGCCCTGGGAGTAAAATAATCCGTTTACGCTGCTGCAAATCCATCCAAATTATGTTCTACGATCGCACAATTCTAAATATATTTTCATAAAATAATCAAGCAGAACCTACTTTAAGACTGTTATAAAGACTTCGTTCCAGCTGTCCTTCCTATCTTGCACGGAACAATTTAAACGTAGCAGCGGATCTTTTATGCGCTCTCGAAGAGGAAGGTGACGGAAATTTTTCCCGAACCCATTTTTTTGTCCCGTTTCCATGCAAAGACTCGTCGACACGAAAAAATTGCACTAAGTTCAGTGTGTATTTCTATCAATTTCTCTAACGCCGACTCCGACCATATTTTTGAGCGGAGGTATTCCTTGTTCACCCTTTCCTCTCAATGTGACCACTTCATCACGACGTTCGCTCCACCCTACACAAGCGGTGACATTCAAATTTACCCCGAATCCTGACTCTGCGAAACGCGCCCGAATGCTTCGAATGGTTAAGGGCAACCGTCGTCCGAATATGACGTTAAAATTGGTCAGGAAAGCGGATTAATGAAATGCCGTACGTGTGTGTGTCCCGGTTAATTGATCGAGTTTGTCAACCTCGTCTACGCACTGATGAAATCGCTGCAGAATCTCTACGCCAAAATTAGGATCAATTGTTAGGTCGAATTCTTCCCCATTCATGCTAGAAGAATATGGTCAAACGCTCATAAGAATTCAATTAAAATACTACGAATAAAACAGATTTCACTCAATCCTATATATTATGCACGCAGCGAAGCTGCGTGCGTGCGTCCGTCCGTCAGTGCGTATGAAGCCTCGCGTAATTATCTCGGCGTATTTCTCGAGAACAGTTCGTCGTAAAGATATGCGGTTAACGGCGTTTTATTTCTACTGACTATGAGGTCCCTAAAAAAATATTTTCGTTTGCGAAAGTGTCCCGGGTTCGAATCCAGGAGACAATTATATTTTCCCATAAGTTTACACGGGATTTTCGATTTTGCAAGTTTCTTTTCCTTCATTCATTAAAATAGGTAAATACGGACCGATTTTCTTCTTTTTTGCTTTATTCGACGGCTAAAGCTCTATACTATCTTATTCTTGCAATTTATACACGTTACACGGTCAAATTTTTCAGAAATACGCATTCTTTTTCGAAATTTTGCAGATTTTTCGTACTCATTCCGGGCGTTGCCAAGGAGACTCATTGTGGCCTCCGATTCATTTAAGGCCAATTAAACCTTCAGATAGACATTGACGTCGCCTTTATAGTAGGTCCTGTAGGAAGTTAAAAGCAATCGTTGATAGGCACTTGAAGGAAAGCAACTGTTTGTGAGTTCGTCTATAAGGGTGCAATGATAGTCACTGGAACTAAGGTAAGGTGGAATTAAAAAATTTTCCCCTTTGAATATACCGCGATATTAAACTAGCAATGAGTAACTCTGTGACATTGTGATCACGTAATTGCTCTAATATATTGCTGTAAAATCGCAGAAAATTTAAAAATACCAAGGAGTAGACCAGTGAAAAGGAGAGCTCTTAGCCCAGCTACAGCTGCCAGAGAAAGAAGAGGATCCAGAGATCAAAGGAAGAGTATTGTAGGAAAGAGAGAGAAAGAGAAGCGGAAGCTCATAGGATTGCCCGTGTAGATGAGGAGCGGAGAGTACATACAAGAAAGTCAAAGAAATAGGGAAACACGTCAAATGAATAGGGAACAAAGAATATCTAACCTAGGGCCGATCTATTTAGATTATTTGCAAGCGTAGCTGCAGCGGGTTGCTAGTAAAGTTATAATTCATGTAACCCAACAATAAAAACATTATGCCTAAACGTTATTAACAGCTTTTCTTCATTAAAGGCGGACAGAACTTAATGCACGTATTCGTATTTCGTATTCATAAACGGCTTAAAATCTTTGAAATTCTCCTTGATGTTTTGCAGTCCAGAATACACTTTTAAATCGTTTATTCTGTATTATTTTAATGACAGAGTTAAATGTAAGTATTGTAAGCTTTCGTTACATCAAGATTCTAAACATGAATAAGGCATAAATATTCTTTGACGTTCAATCATCCCTAGAACTTACTGTGACATGTATATTTCTTATAAAACATTTACTTACATTTAAATAATCTTAGAAATTTAAGAAGTGCATTAAATAAGCACTTTTAAAAATAACCGCACTGTATTCCTAATTCCCACTGATAACACCCTGCACAGAGTAAACAAGAATTTTCTTCCCGCGGCCAGCATGTAATCTTCCGTGTCTAAAGGACATGCACTACGACGCCGAGTCTAGTATTTTTGTAATTGAGTGAGTTTAACTGATCATCGAGTGGCGAAAAAAATCTCGGCTACTGGGGAAATGGCAAAGTGAAATGTTTTGAGAGGATAAAACCACGTTAGGACAAGAAAACCCGTAACATGGAATGCGGCTCGCGGATTTGGTACGGTGTATTCATGCGGCCCGCACACTGAATGGAATTTGGGACATATTTTTTAAAGCGTACTCCTGAAAAAATTCCGTTTCTTTTCCCACCAGCAGAAAAATGATATTTACAAGCTACTTTGGTTTACCATCAAAATATCGGCCATTTCCTACAATTTATATCTAGTAATTAATCCCTGTATATGAAGTAAACCTCGTATGTCTCACCACTGCTACTCACTTGATGCGCTCAAGCAAATCTGTTTATTCTTCCACATAATTCCAATATTTCTCAACCCAAGTTTCTTTTATCATCTCTGACAAACAATTCCTTATACTTCAAAAAGGAATTATCGATATAACCTTATGGCATAAATCTTACTGACATATTATGCCTCTTCAATAGCCGTAAAAAAGACAGTTTTTCCAGGCCTTTTGTGGCCGTTGGAGAGATAGTTCTTCGATACCCTTTTCTTATTTTTGTTGAAATTCTCATCTCTCTTATTCTCTAAGAAGAAAGTCAGCAATCTCAGCTACTATGGAGAACTAAAGTACGATTGGGTTTAACTAAGTTGTATTTCTATAATTACCTAATACCGTTCGTCGTATTTTTTTATCGGGAGATTAAACCACCATTAAAACAACCATACGGTTTTCAGGTCTTTAAAAGAGAGGGAACAATTTCGCTAAATTTAATCCTCTTGATCTGTTAATCGCAAAAAATTGAAAAAAACAGGGCATCGCGATGAATACAATTTCATCGCACAACTATCTCGGTTGAAAATACACTAATCCCCTCAGATGTGACTTCAGACCGCAGATTGACGCAAACGTCGCGAATTAAAAAAAAAAAGAAATCCTTTAAAAAATTTATCTACGGCTTTTGTCATTCACCGGACCGGATGACGCGGTGGCGGCATCGGGAGAGGAGGAAGAGGGAAGAGGATGCGGACAGCGGGAGAGAAAGAGAGGGAGATGTATCGACGGGTTAAACCGACCGAAGAGAAAAAGACGGCGGTGACGCCGCGCGGACGAGCAGGAGACACGTAATTAATCCACAAAACTCCGCTAATTCGATATTAGTACACGCCCCGTCCCAAGTAGGCGGACGTGCATTATTCAAAACGGGTCGTGAAAGAGCAACCCCTATTCTCTCTCAAAACTCGTCCGCGCGATGTCGCCTAAGCGGGGTTTCTGGGCGTTTTAAAGCGTGTACACCCCATAGCGGACGAACCGATCCGCCGCTGCAATACACACACACTCATGCACGAGCTAAAGGACACAAACGCTTTCACGTAAACAGGCACGTACACCCCGCACATAATACAACAAGACCCTTTCACTTCTCCCACCCCTAGTTAAAACACCGAATTCGCCATCCTCGCCCCCTTGTGCGAGGCTGAAATCTTCCCTTTTTTTATCGCATCAGCCGCACGCCATCGTGCACACGCGTGGCCGAGGGTTTCGGCGTCGGTCCTGCGTTTCAAACCCGTGCGGAACATACACGTCTCTCCCCGTCCTCTTCCCTCCTCGCCCTTTCAGATTGCAACCCGCCTTATACTCCCTTCCCTTCGACTCCCTCAAACCGCAGCGTCCTCTCTTCCTCCTTCCCCGCCTAATCACTGGCCAGATGCAACATCGAGTGAATCGACCGGCCGCAAATGCAACCTCGTGTAATGCAGGGCGGCACCTCGTGTCGCGCCACCGAACTGGAATCACGGTAGAAAGAGAGGGTGGGAGAGGGAGGGAAAGAGAGGGAGAGAAAGAGAGGGAGAGAAAGAGAGGGAGAGAAAGAGAGGGAGAGGAAGAGAGGGAGAGAAAGAGAGGGAGAGGAAGAGAGGGAGAGGAAGAGGAAGAGAGGAAGAGAGGGAGAGGAAGAGAGGGAGAGGGAGAGAAAGAGAGGGAGAGGAAGAGAGGGAGAGAAAGAGAGGAAGAGAGGGAGAGAAAGAGAGGGAGAGAGAGAGGGAGAGGAAGGGGGAAAAGGTAAAGAGGAAGTGAGGAACCGGAGGAGAAGAGCAAAGATATATGGAGATATCTTAAAAAATGAAAATCAGGAATGAGGAGAAGGGAGAGTGAGAGTGGGCAGGGCAACGGTGAAGAGAGTTATAGTCGGAAGCAAGAAGAGAGAGGGAGAGAGAAAGGAATGTAGAATAGAAAAAAATAGAGAGAGGAAGTGTGTGGGAAAGAAAGATGGGGAGAGTGTTAGTGTAGGGTGGAGGGTAAAGGATTTGCCGCACAGAAAAGCAAGAATGCAACGTTAATTACAAGATGAGACTTAAATTTAATCCCTTTAAAACAAAACCGGAAAGGAATTGGGATAAAACATGGACGCCCAGATTCATTTATTTCGTGGATTGTTTCAGCAGCGGCGCAATGTGACTTTTACAGAGGCAAAATAATGTCGCATAAATAAAAATTATGGAACAGGATTTTAAAATATTAAATTAATTTGGTTATTGAAAAGATAATTCATATAACTGGACTCATGTCGGAGAGCTTATATTTTCACTGCCAGAATGGTGAGTAAATTTCAACAGTTGACTTCAAAATATTTGAAGTTCAATTTTTAAAACACCCATTGCACACTTGTGAAAAATAACAGGTGACTATCCACCAATAACAAGGCAAAAATGACGTTTCTCGATTGAATAATGCGTACGTGGTTATTATTGCAGTAGAAGTGTAACGACATTGTAATTCAAAATATTAATTGATGTACTCTTGGTGAAGAAGGGAAAAGTAAACATTAAAGGAAAAAATAAGCAAGTAGTAAATGGATATATAGGCTTTCATCCCTAAATTCGATTACTGAGAATAAAATCGTATTTAAATTTTTATGGAAAAATATTTTTTTGAAGATGAGAATTCTGTTAAATCACAAGATAACATGCCCCGTATTTTTGTAGTATAACTGGTTGAGACATGTTTACAAGTATATTTTGCCATTAAAGTTAGTTCACGCATATGACTGAGGGAAAATAGGAGAGGAAAGGCTAGTGATAACGAAGAATAGGAGCAGAAAGAAAGATTCGACCTCTAAGGGTTCGGATTGCGTCGTTCAAAACCCACACTAAACTGGTTTGCGACGCTAATGCTTACGAGATTACTTCCACGCCGAAAAAGGGAAGAACCAAAGCACGGAGACGAGGATAGCGCTTAAAGGTTAGAGTTCTGATTAGGACACGTGTTAATTGTCGCATGTCTTTTTCCAATACTGCTCATACGCCTAGTTGAAGGCTCAACCGAGAAGAGATCAATTCGATTCCTACGTCTTCGCTTCGCCAGGACAAAAGGACAGAGTGTTTCATTAACTGTCGGTTAATAAACGCCAAATTCTACGTTATTAAATCCCCAGTGACTGACGTTTATATCGAAAAGTTCTACTAAACTAGGTCGCAAAATATTCTCATTTCCCTATATTTAAAAAAAAAACACGTTCAGTCGTTCGCTAAATTCGATCTCTTTAAACACAATTTTTTCAAAGTCTGAAATATTTTAATTTGGAATTTTCATTCCGATTGCGCACGAACAATTCTTTCCTTTCAAGAAAATAAGTGGCATACGCTACGTAAAGAATAAATTCAGTAGATATGTTTTGTTACACGTTCGAGAAAATGCCACTGATAAAGAATATATTGTACAACGAAGTTGAGGGAAAATGTATTGTTGCCCGAAGAAGGGTTAAACAATCCGGAATTTTTTCACGAAATAAAGACGTCCATAAATACCTGAAAGAAGTAATATATAGATCAGGGAGATAACTCCGCGGAAAATTCAACGTGAATCGAATTTAATATGACGACCGTATTGCACCAAAGCATCGTCCCAGAAGAATATTGAAATTCCTTCGCGAACTCTCGCTGCATATACATGTACGCTTTGCGTGTAAAATAAGATTCTGGAGTTATGGTCAAGGCATGCATTCGCTCAGAGAATTTTTTAGCAGTATGTACAAATATGCATAAGACAGTTTCACAGGTTATGGTCAGAGTGGCAGAATAAAATTACAACTTAAAATGTTCTCCGCGCAAAAATATAGTATTTCATTACAAAGTAAGCATATTTGAATATTATTAAGGGAAAATTCTGTCATTCTGGTAGTGTAATCATGCAGAGGGGCATAACAATGTGGGTAAATTTGACTTAACTCAGAGAAGCACAAGTGAAGATATAGTGCTTGAATTTTCGCATGTGAATGGCATAAATTTACAAAGGGACAGGGTAAGTATAATGAGGACTTTAGCTGAGGTAGATTTGATTTTCAGAGGTTTCCATATTCACAATCAAGTTTCAGTCATTCATACAGGCAACACGCAATTCAAATTGATGTCTGATCGTGAGTCGTAATTGGCTATATTGAGACTACACTTAAATTTCTAATTCTTTCTCTTCCTATCGAAAACCTTAATCATTTTTCACTGTTTGCCATCACCTATCAAATCTGATCGTAGAGCCCTTTCGTTTATATGAGTTAACATTTAATAAAGATAATCGGGGGAAGAAGAAAACAAATTTCTTTTAGGACAGACAACTTTAAATATTAGAATATAAATGACTAGAAATCACAACAAATATTTATTTAATGGCAATAATACTTTCTCAGCCATTAAAATGTACCTTTTGTCTTGTGTTGATAACAATATTATGATTTACCTATATTTATAAAAGCATTTCACGCAATTTACTGTGGACTATAAATTTACAATTAATTTTTAACGCAACAAATTCGAGAATAAATAAATAAAGCTTTAGATTTAATAGCAGTTTCCTCAAAACGATTACGACTTTAATTTGCCCATTATCTTTCGAAACTCACGGCTGAAGATAATTCACCTTGGCTGGGAAGCAAATGGTCTTTAAGGGAGAAAGAAATCTCGTGTCAAACACATGGATCCGATATTTTCAACCTTTGCCGTAAGCAAGCACATTATAACAGGAGGCAACGTTGCGAAGTCTGGCAGTTTCAGCTGACGCGGACACGTCTGTAGCTTTGTTCGGGACGGGTTAAGTGGAGTAGCGGGAGCGGCTTGGATATTAAGGATGTCGTAGATAAGTGGGATAGTTTAGATAGAGGGATGTTTAAACTGCTATGAGACTTCTAAAACACCGATCGTCTGCGAAAAGCGCCCCCCTACGTGAACCCGTGCACGCCCTATCGCGTCCATTTCTTTGAAAGCAAGGACCGACGACAGATAACGAGGCGATGGAGTCGGGGTGTTATTGACGTCAGATGAGGCGATAGGGCGGGCGAATTGTCATCCATTTTCGTTCCCGTGTGCTGTGAGAGGGAAGCGAAGATCGGTGTCACGGACGGAGAGTTTGGCGGCCGCCAGGCATGGTTTCAGGGGATGTACCAAAATGAAACACATTTGCATGGATCATCTGCGCCGCTGCCGAAGCACCCGTCCCTATCTATTCGGACTATGGAAAGGATGTTTAACTATCTTGTCTGCATCGTTGTAGTGGGAGAGCCTTTGTCAAGATCCGTGGACGGTAACGTGTGACGGCATTTTGCAGCACTGTAATTGTTTTTCAAGTTCGCGCAATTCAATATTATTATTGCTAATGTTAACCTATATAGTTCTGAGGAATTAAATAAAATGTGACGTTTAATTAATTTAAAGTAAACTAAATTAAATTGCACCTAACACTTGTGATATTTTGTAATACGTGAAATCAGAAATTCTCACGATAAATACATTCATATTTAATCAACGAGCTTGAGGCTCAGCTGTCGTATCATAGGATTTGGCTCAGTGTTGATAAAAGTCAATCGCATCAAGAATGAAATCTTTTGTCTGTAATCGTCTCATATCATCATTAATACAATATTCTCCTGTACATTAAATAGTTATTATCTGGACATTAGAGGGAATGCTATAATAAAAATGAGTCTGCCTAGTCTAAATAAATTTATACTAAATGGGTTTTAGATAACAGCATCGTATTAACGATGTAAGACATTCACCTTGTTAACATCTCAGTTTATAAAAGCCAATGCGTAGAAATGTGTAGCTACAGTATTTTGAAATTAAAAGACTAACGTTAAATAAAATAAAGAGCTCACGAGACACGGTGAAGACAGGATGAATAAAATTGGAAAAATACCTCCAAATCAACGTAAAGGCGGACAAATGAAAAGGAAATTAGAAATACGTTTCAAAGAACACTTAGCCCATTACAGAAACAACAGAATAGACAAGTCCAGTGTGGCATCTCATATTAACACAGGCCATCATCCTATCACAACCGAAAATTTAAAACTTCTAAAACCGGTCACCAACGAAAACGAACTGGATGCATATGAAAGCCTTTTACATACACCATAACCAAAACAAGATAATGAATAACGACGCTGGCCCTATCCCCCACTCCCCTTTATTTCAGTTAACGATCGATACACCTTTCCCTTTCCCCTCCCCTACTTCTCTAAAGGTCAACAATAGTATAAATATTCCGCCTAACCTTACACACTTTGACATTGCTGAAGATGACAGCTTTGTTGTCGAAACGCGCGTCCTGAGTGATCCCGCGAGTCTTCTGGGCCTTGGCACGTAAGTACCGCCTTTACGGTGATTTGGAGGTATTTTTCCAATTTTATTAAAAAAACTAACGTGGTTAATTTAATATTATTTTTTATATTATTCGATGTTAAATTACACCACTTTAGAATTATCAGTTTCTTTTAAAACACCTTTATGATTACTCTTAATTATGAAAAGCTCCATTAATTCTTATCATAAATTTTAGTTTTTAAAATTTTCACACAAGATGATTTATATAGAATGAGTTACGAAAATATAAGCTTGGACACGATTTCATTTTTTAGATACGAAATTTAAAAAATATATCATTTTTAAGTACCACACGTGTAGAAAACGTACATATTTAGCATGATTAAATATGATTTTTTAAATAAAAATCGGAGTAATAACGAGATGTGAAATTTGTATAATTCATTTCAATTCATAATTTTATCGCCTTTTGTTCAATTGAAGATTTGGGGGATATTGCGTTGTTGGGAGGGAAAATAATCTGTAATATGTAATAAATGAAATTCACAGTATTTGACGACGTAACATCATGCTTCTCAGTAATTTTTCAAATGCCTATCCTCATTGCATCAAATACTTTATTACAATTACAAAAACATTAAAAAAATTAATGTATGCAAATTACTACACGTGCATATATACGCGCTGTTCGAAAATTATTCTTCATTTAATAAATTAAATCAAATTAAAAGCACTGAAATTGTGAAATAAATACTTATCCTCAAGGTTACTCACGCCCAAATTTCAAAACTCGATCCTTAAATTCAACTGAAACTTCGACAGACGTATCGGTAAATTTAAGCATAAAGTATAGGTAATTATGAAATTAATTTAAGCCTATTCTTTTCTTATCGCTCCAAGTTTTATCCTTAGCCTCTCACCGGAAGCACTTCAATGATCTATAAATTGCGGAACTCTGCGATTGACTCACGTACTAATTTTGAAATGCGACTTTAGATAAAGTAACTCCCAAGGATTAATCGTCATCGAAAGTATTTTTGCTTAAATCGTCCCTTAGCGAGCAAATTGGGTGAAATAAATTATGCACCCCGAGCAAGTCGATTTCATCTATCCTTTTTTTCATGAAAGAAGAGGATAGAGAGAGATAGAGAGAGAGGGAGAGAGAGAGAGGCAGAGAGGGAGGGAGAGAGAGGGAGGGAGGGAGGGAAAGAAAGATAGATGTGGACGATGGATTTTTGAAATTGAAATATTGCCCATTGGGGAAAAGTGGGACACCAGACGCTACTTCAGAGGATAAAAAAAAGACGTGCCACTGCACGAGTCACTCATTCCAAGTGTGGAATGCGCAAGCGGTGATGCGATGGAAATTAATTGGAATGCGGAAGATAGGATGGAGTGTATGGTGAGAGAAGTGTAGAAGAGGGAAGAAGAGAGGTAGGAGGACTCTCATATTTTACTCATCTATTTTTCCTTTGCTTATGTATGTATCCCTCCTCTATCTCTCTCTCCCGCAAACCTGGTACGTCACGCATGCCGATACATCGCTTCCTTTGCTTTCTCCATGTTTCACCTCACGTGTAATTCTCTCAATCTCTCCAAACTCCCTTTAATCAAAACTTAATCCCTCGTGTACTTTCCTACTGTTGCACCTACCGTTCTCAATTTCCAATCCAACTGCTGCCATCCATTCGAAATACCCCTCTGTATTTCACTCCATATCCTTTGTATACATAAGGGATAGTAAAAGAGAGGAAGTTGGAATGGGATATATATATATATATATATAAATCTCCCATTCCAACTATCTCTTTTACTATCTCTTATGTATATACTACCTGCATCTCTTCTATCACCAAACATAAATTACTCGCTCTATTTATCCACCTTTCTCTATGGCCTCTCACTTCATTTCCTCCATTCCTTCCTCTCTTCACCCCTACTATCTCTCAATAACAGCATCTACCTCCAACTCCATTCCCATTCAACCCCTCCGACTTTCTTCCATTCAATCTTTATCTCCCGTTTTCCCCTTTCTCTCTCTCTCTCTCCAACTTCCTTTGTTTTCCTCTCACTTCCTATAGCACACGCTCATCCCGTCTGAATTTCTTCCTTTGTCTTTCTCTCTGTCTCAATGCTGACGACAAATTCGGTTTGAGCTCCGGCATCAATCATCATCCCCACAGGCAGATGACGTATCGATGCATCGAGCGCTGCCCATCGTTGTGTAACGGTTTGAGGAGAAAAAAAGAGTTGTGACACTGCTTCGCCCATTGGTGATGATGAGCGTCTCCACACGACGGAGACGATTTTTAAAAATGTCTTCAACCGCCAGAAATAGAAAAATTGGAGCTTTTTAAAATGAGAATGTTTCAGTATCATGAACGAATAATGGATAAAATGTTTTATAATAATAGCAGATCAATAATTTGTATAAATTCAAGATTAGTTAATATTCTTTAGTTTAACAGAACATCTGAATTCCCTGATTTATATGTAGCGATTGAAGAACAAGTAAGCTAAATATAATTCACAGAGGAGGCCTGATGATGATGATGATTAATCTTCGAATAATTTTGTCTTGTGGAAATTAACAAATGTTAATTATCATGCCAGTATTTTGCATACTTTTCTCTACCTCACATTGGTTAAAATAACTTTAGGGAAAATAAATGTATTTTTTAAAAAGGGAAAATTGGCGGGCAATTTAAGTACAACGTTTAAATGTCATTTAAAGAAACGTTAAATATTATGCGTATGGATTAAATTGCTTAATATAGAATTAAAATCGAAACTGAGTGGCCAAGAAAAATAATAGGAAAACAACAACTCCAAAATGGATAGCAATACATTCGTGCCAAATGTTTTCTTGAATTCAGAGAAAAATAATTTAAAAAAATAGTTTTAAAGACAGCGATTATCGAGAGACAAGTTCACCTAAATTATATTCTACGTTATCAACAGCGACATTGTGGAAATTAAACTTGCTGTATGATAAAAAGGTCAGAGATCAATCGAAAAATACCTATATATATTTCTGTAAAAATGATCAGTATTTCGCAGCAAACTTTTGGATATTTTACCAATCATTTCATTTAATCACGATAAACTGAATTTATTGCTACTATGCACAAATATAATGCGAAAATAGTATTTCTTAAAAAATATTTCTATGCTTTTACAGAGGTATGAGGTAGAATACATCTCTAAACTGCACTTTTATCACAAGACCATTTCCACGTAAACCAAAGTTTTTAGATAAAAACCAAACTATTGCAAAAAAACTAATAGAATCGACACAAACTATTGCAGATTAAGCTTTTGCGCTTAAGCCTCTATTATAGCTGGATAAATAAGGCCTCGAAGCATTGAGATTTCTAATGGCTTTCTTTGCTGTTGAAAAACGAAACGGCCCAATGAAATCGCTCATTCAAAATTTGCACATAGCAATATTAAAGTTTATAAAATGTTATTCTTTATTGTTGGTGTTGGAAAAACATTTGTGGAAAACACTCTAGAAACACAAACAAGAATTACCAAATTCAGAAAAAGTTAGTATATTAAAATTTTTTCATAGACCAATAAATTACAACTATTCTTTATAAACACCATAAATTAATTAAAATTTCCAATGAAAATGTTCGTAAAAATGTTGAACTTGTGAAATCCCTCAACGTCGCTCGCTTTCTTCTCGCGTCTCTGTCCTCTATGGGATTAGAACTTTCCTTAAAAGAGTGGCGCTTTTCTTTATTCTTACATTTTATGTATGCATATTTTTACTAATGCCATTACGATATTTTAAAGTAAAGTTGCGGTACCGAAGCATTAGAATTTTAAAATGCTTAATTAGCAAGGTTTACCATCATCCGAACCGCTTTCGGTTCCAAATTTTCTCAAATACTCTCAACTCCATCGTAAAATTTTAAAGTTTACATACATTTCTTCGGCCTAGTTACAATATGAACCAGGAATAAAATCTAAAGGAAAATTGCAAACAGAAGGCCATAAAAAATACTGGTCCATTTGATTCTGATCAAGATAATTTTGCGTTTAACCGAATCAAGCATCAACAAGGCAACACCTTCGGTTACTTTGGAAACCAACCCAAGGTTTTTCAAATAGGAAATAAAAGGTTCATCCACTCACCACATCAATGAGCTGAGACAATTTGAGCTTTATGCAGACCCGAAGGACGTCCGATGTGTTGACGACCGGTCGGACTAATTTGTTGTAATTCGACAGGAGGTCGTCGTAAAGACGCTTGGCGTCCGGGTTACCGCCGACGGCGCCGTGGACGGCGAGGGCAGATAGGGCGAACAGCCACAGGCCCGACCGGCAGCAGACTCCCCCACCTCGAGAGGCCGGATCGGACGCCGCAGCGCAGACGGATGCGGGCACGACGCTCTCGGCGACCGACGGCTCGTCGCACACCTCCATCGCGGTGGTCTCCCGTTCAACACCCGCTCCCGCTAGCACGAATCCGACCGCCCGCTCATTCGACGACCTCAGCAGGACGTCGGAAGCGCTATCAGAGGGTAAGACGGACGACCGACACTCATCGTCCCACTTTCCTTTTATGAGAGAAAACCTCGCCGGGAGAATATCGCCTATTTTACCCTAATTTTCAGCTACGTTCATACACTCTCCGACGCGGAATTATTATCGACTCTTCCTCGCGTTCCGCACCGAATGTTTCTGTGTGTCCGGGCATCGGAGTTCATGCCCGATAGTTTTTTTTTTCGATTTTCAGAGTGCGAATGAATCGCCTCCTCCGATATTTTACGTGCGTTCCGGATCGCGCTTTGAATGTTCAATTTTGTTTTTCCTCGCACACGCTCACTTCAACCGTCCAGGGTGTCAGGTGGACGCCTACAGCCGGTAGAAAGGTGACCCTTCTGTATTCACGCTCTCACGATCCGTTGGGGTAGCGGAAGGCGTTACTTTCGCCGTCTCGTTTCCCGTTCCCGAGGGACACGATGACCCGTACCACCTTCCGACTCCTCGATTCAGAAGGGACCGGGTCCATTCACTTTTCCCATCTCACGACCATCGCTTCCAGAGACAAAACAACCCAGAACCCAGGTTCATCTAGATCCTAACCGAACCTTGTTCGATACGTTTCTAAGTCAAAATTTTCCTAATCTCTTAAAAAATACGAACTGCTAGTACATTCTACTACCAAGTTTTATCTTCGTTTTTTGCCCTCTTTTTCTTCCCAAAAAATTGTCGAACAATAGAACGGTTCCGCAACTTCACTTTCCGGATCGATGACACGGTTCGAGTGTGTCGATGACCTCGGTTATAAGTGCGCAGTGTTTTTTTTTCAATCGCTAAGACCCCGTAGAAAAAATCTCTTCGCAATAGAAATGAAGCGAGAGCGTTGTTAACACATCACAACGGCAACCACGTGGTTAAACAACGATGCTGCTGCGCACCAACACGCGTACAAAAAGAACAACGCCTCTCCCAACACGTCCTAACAACGAACGAACTCCTAAAAAATAAAGAAGAGCGACACCTCTTCGTTTAACAAGGGGTAAAAAACCTCGGATTTTTCTGCAATGTCTCGCGAGAGAAAAGATATCTGCTCTAAAAAGTACTAACGCTGGCTGTACATTCGCGAAGCAATTAGGAACTACTCCTGTTTTTTTTCAAACGTTTTTGTTTTTTTCGGAGACCCTGAGGACTTGAAAAAAAGTTGACCTCTCCCTTTCCCCCTTCTTTTTTCTCCCCCTTCCTTTCTCTCCCCCTTCCTTTCTCTCTCTCTCTCTCCCCCCTCCCTCTCTCTCTCTCTCTATCTACACACACCCTCCTCGGCGCTGTGGAACAAGGTTCTCCAAGTGGAAGGGATGGCGCATACAAAACCCGCTGCTTTTATGAACCTCCAGTCCATCGGTAGTTGCACACGTGATGTAGGGATGTGTGGGTGGGTTGGGTTGAGAAGGAGCTTTTGGTGAAACAATGGGAATCTCCCCCGAGGTGAAGTTTTAAAGAGAGGTGTGGGTTGATACGACACCGGTCCTCGGGGAGGTCACGCTTGAATACTGCAAGAGGGCGGAGAGAGGAGGGGAAACAAGTGAAGGTCGAATTGGTGAGTCTTTCTCTTCCAACTTTTCCCCGACGCCTTACCTCGCCGTCGGAACGGAAATTTTCCCGCGAAGCTCAGCTTTTTGTTAAAAAATAGAAGGAACGGCACATTTTCTTTCCCTCTCGCTACTTTAAACCTTTTTTTGTATGTAGCATACTCCTATTTCTCGACTCAAATTCACCCCGCTCTTCTCTTACTCCTCTATGATAGTAATAAAAACGACGTGGGGCGCGAACGGGCTGGCCAAAAAACCAATACCGAAGTTAAAAAAAATTTCGCAGGCCTTTTTTAAAAAATGGGATCTTGACGTCTATTCTTTTCTGGTTCGTTAAAATAAAACAAAAAACGTCTGGTTCTCTGAAAACGTTTGCTCGTAAGAAACAGTAAAAAAAACCCGCAACCTTAAGGCCTTTCTTTAAACAGCTACTTCACCTCACACTCCCTGCCACACCCCCTCGCAAAGCAAGATTCAATTCTATTCCGCTAAAATTATCCTCACTTCACAATCTTTAAAAAAAAAAACACTATCACACTTTGCGCAAAACTCGATTCGGTATTTTCGCAGCAAAATTCGATCCCCCTCATTTTTTTAAGTCACCTAAAAAAATTATGGCTTTGTGTATAAAAACTAAGGCATCTGAATCGCTACCTCTATTTAACATTGGGTGGCCAAAATGCATTTTTTAAAAAAATTTTTTCGTTATACGAAGAAAATACAACCGAAAAAATTCCGAACGGGTTTTCGAAAAAAAAACGACAATCAACACTCGTCACTCAAAATTGCAGTCCCCGGCGCCGCACACCGTCTTCTTCCCGACCGCGACACCACTCCAAGAATGATGCACACTTGTAAAAACCAAGTCCCAGACGACTCTTGCGCGAAGTTTATTCTGAACGTCGGTCGAGCCGCGAGGAAAGCCGTGGTGCGCGACGATTTTCCCCGCACCGGTGAAGTAACACGTCCTTTTTTCTCGGAATCCCTTACAAATAAAATCCAAACCTGCGCGTCCGGATATGTTTTTCCTTTACAAAGAGTTCGCGCAGTTAAATGGATACGTGTTTTCGGATCACGCCTTCCCCGCTAAACCGTTTTCACCGCTCACCTCTTTCTCACTCTCTCTCTGTATCTCTCTCTCCGTGAACCTCTCTCCCTCTCTCTCTCTCTCTCTCTCACTCCTCGCCCGTCGGCTTCGGCGAGACTGAGTCGACTGTGGACTCGGGGTTAGGATATGGAGAGAGGGGTGGGCGACGGAGGGGAGGGGAGGACGCGGAGAGAGCGAGAGAGGAGGTAGAGAAGGCGCGAGTGGGGAGGGGGAGAGAGAGAGAGGCACGGGCAGGGAGGAGTGGAATGGAGAGGGGCAATCTCGCGTGGGGGGGAGGGAGGGAGTGGTGGACGAGGTAGTAGAGGGCGCGTAGTGCGAGTGACTGAAGGTAGGGAGGGGATTCGGTTGTGGGAGGGGGCAGAGAGAAGGGTCGCGGGGGCGTCGAGAAATATAGGAAGGAGGCGTGGCTTCTTTCCTCTTCTCCCAAGTCGATCCCTAAACATTCTCATCCTCTCTCTCCCTCCCTCTCGTTCCGAATTCGTTCACCCCCTGTGCAATGGCATCAATCTACCTCTCCTTAATTCCTGTTCGTACGCTTTTATTACGCTGTCGCGTCGCTCTTCTTCCGATGTTTATTTTCGGTTCTCCGAAGCCGCTTTAATATAGCTTTCGGCTTAATTAGAAGAGTGAGGAGAGAAATTTACTTTATTTCGAGACAGATTTTAGCCTTTTTTCGGGGCGTTTGGCAAATTTTCCCTCGCCCGTATTTGCTTTACCTGCCGTTTTATTTATTTCTCATGCGCGGTCGATTTGAAATTTTGTTTTGGCCATACTACGTGGTGCCATACCAGCTGCCAACGAAATGGCTAACGTATAAGTTCAATTCGAGGTCTTTGAGTTGCGTCGAAAAAGGTCATTAAGATAGAACTTCATGAGTTAGATGGCATTTGATTTAGTTGGTGAATAAACAGTATGATTCGAGAATGCAGGAAACGAAAATTAAGATGCATAGCCTATACACAATGCCGAGTTGAAGAAACATTCAGTTTTACTTAAATCCGTACATATGATAAAGACATGTCGGTGGAAGTAATGGAATTGGCATTTCGACTACGCGTTTGAATATTTGCCTCGGTGTATACATACATTCTCCTATACTTGAAGATGCACAGAATTACTTGTAATTTGTATTTTGATAAAATTTAACGGCCGTATTCATAGATATTCATTTTTACGCTTGACTAAGGGCTACTTAATAGTCACCTATTAAGGGAGTAACTAAGAGCTACTAAAAATTGATATTCATAGTCAGAATCGAGTGACTTAATAGGGTTGACAAAGGCTCACTAAGAGATTCACCAAACATCACTAAAGGCGAATTTACACGATTCACTTTGGATGTACATCTTGGATGAAGTGAAAGGAAAGTGAACCTTGTAAACAGCAATTCATCGAAAGTGAACATTATTATTTTTGTTTGCACGCTTCATTTTGCTTTCACTTTGGATGATTTACTCAAGATGTACATCCAAAGTGAATCGTGTAAATTCGCCTTAAGCTGGACATGGGGAAATGCAACGCTTGGCAACATTGTGAAGCACTTACTGCGCATGCGCAGTAATCGATACCTCGAGTTCCTGGAATGTACGAGGAAGACGAGTCGTGGCCAAGGTTATTCGTCCTGTGCTTGGGCTTTGTGTGGACCCTTTTGTTATCAATTCTGATTTTTTTTCCTTTAGCTTATTTAAATTGGTGTTAGCGTGATTTTGTAGAATTGTTGGTTAGGTTTTCTCCTTTTAGTGTTTCTTTGTCATCATTTCAATTTAGTTTGCGTTATTTTCAGTACTTATTTAATATTTTCTTTATTTGGTGTTGTAGGATAATTGGTTAGGTTTATTCATATTACTTTTTCTTTTACATAAGTACGATTTAAGTTAGGTTATTTTCGGTAATTAATATTTACTTTAGTTAGTTTTGTTCCACATCAGATTTTTTTTCAAATATCTCCTTTAAAAATCAATTTGCATAAATATTTGTTATTATAGAAGTTATATGAAATATAATGCGAAGCTATTCAAAGAGTTAGCACTGGAAATAGCACCTTATCTCGAAATAGTTTTCAATAAGTCACTTAGTCATGGCGTTGTACCTAAGGAATGGAAATTAGCCTTTATAACGCCGTTACACAAAGGTGGGAAAAAAGACGACAGAGAAAATTACAGGCCAATTGCGCTTACCTCCCTATCTTGCAAGGTTCTCGAGCACATTATCGTTAGCTCCGTGATGGACTTCTTAGATAGTCAGAACTTGCTAAGTAAATATCAGCATGGCTTCAGGAAGACGAGATCTTGTGAAACACAGCTCGCTCTGTTCGTTCACGATATACTAAGATCAGGAGACCGTAAGACTCAGATGCGGTTTTCCTCGACTTCAAGAAGGCTTTCGATAAATTCCCGCACAGTAAGTTAGTGAAGAAATTAAATGACTGTGCAATAAATCGAAAGATAATCGAGTGGATCAGGGACTTTCTTAATGAGCGTGAACAAATAGTAGTTATAGATGGATTTAAATCAGATTCAGTCAGCGTAGCCTCAGGCGTTCCACAGGGAAGTGTAATCGGCCCCCTACTATTCCTTTTATACATAAACGACTTACAATTAGATAAGGTTATTAAAAGTAAAATCAAGTTATTCGCGGATGATACAGTAGTTTACAGAGAGATTAACAGTCCTAATGATCAATTATTACTTTCTGACGACTTAAATGCAATTCTCGAGTGGTGTAAAGAGTGGCAGTTAGAATTGAACTTAGGAAAGTGTTCCTTTATGAGATTCTGGGGAAACAAAAACATCGACACGACGAATTACACTGTTGAAGGCGTCCAGCTAAAACTAGCCGATTCCGTCAAATACTTAGGCGTTACTTTAACAAGCAACCTCTCGTAGGATATGCACATACGAAATATATGCGGGAAGGCTAAACAGAAACTAGGACTCATCAAACGCATAGTAGGTAAAGGTGAGGAAAAAGTCAAAGAGACATGTTACTTCTCGTTAGTAAGACCGCTATTAGAGTACGCGTCGGGCATATGGGATCCGTACGTGAAAGGATCAATCTCAGAGTTATAGAAAGAGTGCAGCGAAAATCCGCTAGATTCGTCAAAAATTGTTACGATAGAAACAATAGTGTTACAGCCTTGATACAGGACTTAGGATGGGAATCATTAGCTGAGCGCCGATCACGCTCTAGGTTAAAACTTCTCGAAAGATTTAGAACGCATATATTCTCCAGCGATGTCGAAGAAATAATAAGAGCGCCAACTTATATTGGTAGAACGGACCATCCTCGTAAAATAAGAGAGATAGCCTGTAGGACTGAGAGGTATAAAGGCTCGTTTTTCCCTAGAACGATAGCTGAGCAGAACAGAAGTTACGAAAAGAAATCAGCCGACGTAGAGTGATACTATACATTATTATGCCCTTTACCTTGGTGCTATTGCACCCCCTGCCACACACCATTGCGGTGGCTTGCAGGGTGAACTATAGATATAGATAAGCTTCGGGGAGCCTACCGACCGTAAGTTTCACGAAACAATTATACCTTTTTAATCCTTTTTATATATATTCGCATCTGAACAATAATATATAATAATATTTCTTATTTCCACATTATTCTCAAACAATAGTCGATAAAATCGCGTGTTTTATTACGGAAATCTATTATTTTATTTTGTCATTAATTATCCTTTTACTGACCAAGATGATGACGGCCATTACATGTCGCAACTACGCCTACGAAGTCATACTTACGTCACTGCTATGGACATATGTCTACCATCGAGAGAACCTAAATGACCTAGCACATTAACCCGAGTTTCCTAAAAAATAGCTAAATATTAATCTTGCCGAAAAAGCCGCGAATTTTCCAACACTTCACACGAAATATATTTTTTCCACGTAATGGCTGTCTAACAAAAACCAATATGGTGGTGCGAACATCGGATTAATGAACGTCCGAGTTGCACTGTAAATACGAATTTCCGCGTGTTTCATGTCTTAACTTATGCATCAAAACGTAAAAACAGTACTCACATCGTTATTCCGATGACTCGTTCTTGCAGGAGCAGGAATAGTCGCTTGTCTCGGCACCTGTTACATATTGACATATGTAACTGGTCGGCCAACGTCTTCTTCCCAACCTGATTCGAACGCAGCTAGGCATAACCGCACTTAATGTAGCACTCCCGCTTCACTTAACACACGATAAATATCGACTTAAACGAACAAATAATTAACTTAGAGGTGAAGAAACAATATCATTACACCGTGATCGCGTATTTTTCCGATTAATAACGGCGGATGCAAGCATCCAAACTGCCTCACGGCGGAACGTATACTATAGTCGTTTCACCAGCTAAAGTCTCTTGGCCTTGAAGCCTTGGCCAGTTAGCAGCAGCCAATAGGAGACGGTTTGTTTGGGAAGGTAGTGGGGAGGAACCCAGTCTCACTCCTGCTCTCCAAGAGATCACATCGGGATGCATTGCCATTAGAAATTGCGTAGTATATCAGCTGAAGGCGAAAATCCGCAAGAACTGGCAACGCGCACCGGTATCTGCTGTCCCGCACGAAAATTGAGAGGGGCGATGGCAGG
Source organism: Uropetala carovei (assembly GCA_036926305.1). Classification (NCBI taxonomy): domain Eukaryota; kingdom Metazoa; phylum Arthropoda; class Insecta; order Odonata; family Petaluridae; genus Uropetala; species Uropetala carovei. The sequence continues at coordinate 13,691,574 of JAXCHB010000235.1, forward strand.
GGAAACGTTCGTGATTGACTACTTGCTCTAAGTAGGCCAAGAGACTTTAGCTGGTGAACCGACTATAATACCAGTATACAGCGCCAGCACCATGTAGCGATGAATTCTGTAAACATATTCAAAATATACGTAATTTACGGCAATAAGGACGACTGTATTCTTTTACGATACGAAATGATAATTTTGCCTCATTATGCTATTCATAATAATTTAAATATCTATACCCCAAATATGGAGAAAGGCATGTGTTGGCCACATCAGATTTTTTCCCTTACAATGAGTGGAGGCAAAAAAAAAACACGATGCAAAATATTATGCGTTCGTTACAACTTTTTCGTCCCTCATCTTCATCAATCAAAAGTCCTCCACCGCGAAATTCCGAAAAAGCGAATGAATAAATTGTCGTTCAAGCAGGTAATTAATCTCTTTCCCCCCATGATGTCAACTTCTCCATGAGATGATCGATACATCTAGCTGTTAACTCAATCAATTTTTTTCAACGTCGTATCATACATATATTTATTTCAAGTGTTTTATTTTTAAATTTTTCTTCATGCCGTGACGGACCCTAACTTCGTTTCATGTATTTACATGGAATTTTCAGGAGTTCTATTTCTGCCCTTTTTCAATTTTAGTTTCGATCATCATTTATTCCGAAAATGCGTTCAGTATTTTCGTGAAAATGTATTTTCCCATAGAAGCAAGGACGGAAGAATACTGCCACTCATTCACTGCTGTACATTTCACCTAAGTTTTTCGGAGGTTCAGATATTAAATAATGTGATGTGAACATTTATTTGTTTTATGTATAAACTTCAAATTTTATCAATATCGTGTCTCTTTCTCGCCCCTTCTCATTTCAAACATTTCCCCATGTTTATTCTTTTCTGGAGTTTTATAAAGAAAAACATTTTATCGGGATTCTCTACCGAATTCTTACCTGTGTAAATGAAATTAAATCCCTGGAAAACTACCGGAAGGAAAAACAAATCACTGGACTTGCACAGTGTATACCGCGGTTGTGCATTGAAGAGGCGGATTTTTTATGTGAACCACCATGCCGCGAAACGGGTTAAATATAACGTGTACCCCATAATCCTTGCAGGGTACGCCATCGATTATCCTAAGATGTCAACCTGGAATCACCTCCATAAACCTCTCCTGAGAAATACCAAAAGTTTGATCGACTGCATCCATTTCCATTTTAAAATGCCGATAGATAACAAGAGATCCTGTCTAGAATCTCAGCGATACATTTTTGTTTTAAAGGAATTAATTAAAATCCGGGGTTTTTAAACGCATGCTGCCAAAAAATGTTTCTCTCGTTTAAAAACAAGTGATAAAGTGCTTTAAATTTTAATCTAATGAATTTATATTCTCACGTACATTTTCCTCGCTTTCCTGTCTGAGTCTCCACCTCCCAATTCTTTTCTGCCTATCTTTCCCCCATTATCCGCCATCGCCATTAATCTCTTCATCGCCGCTGCCTTTCGTCACATCTCTTCCATTCCTCTTCCATATTTCTTAAATGATACTGTCCTCCATTTGCATCGGCAGCTGAAATTTAAGTTCTCCTCCATCTCGCATCTCTCTCACTCTATTTTTCATCGTCACCTTCCTCCTATTTGTCTCATAAAGTTGTTTGTTTTTCCCCGTAAATGCGCCATTCGAGTTTAATTAACAGGTTTTATAGTTTATATACGTAAATTCACACAACTCAACCTCTAATAAATCGGCATGTGAAATTAGGAAACGTGAAGCTGTAGCTAAGGGAATGGGTCTGCTAGCTTATCACAATCTAAAAAAGAGGATATGAGCTGGCAACAATGTATTGCAAAAAGTGGGGAAAGTCTTGATTTGCTAGATAAAGAACGAAAGCCCTAAAGAAATCAAGAGTGATGGGCGAGGAACCAAATGCTACTGTGCCTTATTTCTTACCTCAGAACGTCTATTTCCGTTGAAATCTCGAAGTCGATTTTTTTTCGTGATCACAATACTTTCCCTATACTACGTATGGAGAAAGTAAAAAAAAGGAACGGGGCCCCTCAGTAGACCCAGGTCAGCGAAATCCCCCACCCCCCCTTCTCTGCTGTCTTGACTCGCAGAATTATAAGCATAAATTCCATTGAATTAAAAATGTTAACAAAATTACATATCAAATATATGTTGTTACTATATGTATCGTATCATAATTAGACGGTATGATTCGATTAATGTCGATAAACAAGGAATTTGTAAAAATAAAATATTCGACGAAAATTAATTGCCGTCGATAAGTGTCCATTTTTCATCAATAAATTTTTTGCGAAATGTCATAATTTATTAATTTGGTTTTCCAAATTAACACCTATTATATTTTAGTGCAAAAAAAGCTAAGGTACTTATCATAACAGACGACCACATGTGAATCGGGAGTTCCTACACTTTGCATTGTTAAGTCTCCCGTGACTTTTTTAAGAAACTGCGTATCTTGCGCTGCAACAAAGTCCAAAAGTACGATTACAGGAGAGTAGTATGAATGAGTACCAATCGCCAGATGTCTCTATAGTACTTTCACTAATAAATTCTCATAAAATTTACATTTATAGGAGTCATACCGGTAATTCATCCTCCGAAGGAAAGTTTCCCATTCTCTTGACCTGATGTCGAAGAAGCATCGTTCCGTGTTTTCGTTCGAGGTTTTTTTCTATATTCCTTCAGATTTTTTTTACCAACGAGGCAACTTTTTCCTTTGTAATATTTACGTGTAAATTTGGCTACATATTATAATAGCGTAGCATTAACTTTTTTATTGAATGGTCACGGTTTCGTAAGGGTGCTATACAACAAATAAAATTTAGATTCCCATTTATTTCCGGGAAAATGGTTATCACATTTACTATAATTTACAGAATAGCAGAGTCGAAGTAAGTCTTTTATTTATGCGTTTTTAGTAAAGTTTAATTCGATGGAATTCATCGTCGTGTCAGTCTTATATGCGATAATAAGTGTACGTAAACATCCCAAGCTCAACATTATAAAATATGGCCAATAAAGAAAGAAAATCTACCATTTCACTCAAAAAAATTGGGAGTAAACAATTATATTCTGTAGAAATGATCGTATGACGACACTCCGAGTGCTTGGAGACCCGGGCTCAAAGACAGCATTTCCCCGAGGAGAGAAAAATGGGAGTAGCGGGGAAAAGTTTCGAGGTGCTAAGGGGTGATAGAAAAGCAGTGGGTGGAGCTGAGAAAATCCAAATCGAGATCTGAGAAAAAGAAATGGGAAAGGGAGAAAACGCCGCCCGTTGGTGTCGGTTGCCTTACACCCGCATATTGCGATAGGAAAATTCTAATACCGGGCCCCGGGGATTTTCCCCGTTATCCTCGCCCTCTTGGTTGCCCTGCTTATGAATTTGAAATACTAGTATAAAACATATATGCTTAACATGTAAACTTCCAATATTGTTTCGAAAAAATATGACTTATGAATGACATTGCTTCGTAACATGGATAATGACGGATGCGTTGAAAACCTTTGCTCTACAAGACTGGAAATCTTTAAGATGCGTTTTTGGAATTTATGAAAGTAAATACTTAGTGGTAATAACTAATTATTCGAGTAATATGAATCATACTGTGTTAAAAATAATTAGAAAATCTATAAACGAAAAACTAGTAAATCTGATAATTCTGGGAATCTAGCAATTGGAAGATTTTATAATGTAAGGTTGAAATAACCGGGACTGTTGGGGAAAAATTCCAAGCAACAATAGTTACGAAATTTCTTACTGGGGCAGCTAACATCACTTCTTGGTTCCACTCACAAATAACGAAACTGTGCCGTGACTATGAAAACACATTGAATTAGTAGTTAAATATACTTTACTCTCAACAGGAACAAAACAGGTGACAACATCTCTCGGGTATGGGTTAGCATATTTTTCCTAGGTGAATTTATTAACTTCCGTCACTCGTAGCGTTATCTTAGACGCGACACAGTTCCATTTGGAAGTGAGCAAAGCCGAGGCGTTGAATTACAGTCCGAGTTTCGTAGAAAAAACGGAGACGACCAAGGGAAGACTAATTAAATCTCATGTTCCGGTGCTTTTTCATTTCATCTTAACATTTGAGCAATAATATAAATTCAACTTATATTTATTCAAACCTAATAATGTGATTCAATCTCCATAATATACAACAAAAGTAAAATACAAAGTACCTTTTGATAACAGCCTTGTGATCTTGAAGACCTTCGGAATAACCATAAGTCCATGTTACTCCTTTTTGGTAAATTAGTTTATTGATAACGTGATTCAGTTGTGATGCATGAATCGTAAAAGACTCGTAAAATTCCGCTTGAAAAAATAAAAGTACCTTACTCATAAAAGCGGATGTAATGGTATTACCGAGAGACTTTTGCATACATTTATTGAATAAAATTAGTTTCGTGGAACAAATAGAGATACTATGCGCCAGTTAATAAAAGAAACTATGAAACACGAGATGTTAAAAATAAATCAACTCTTAACATATCTACCACTACTATAGTCATATTTTTGTTTTGCCACAAACATGGTCGCACGAGAGCCCCGGCATTTTATTTCGATTTATGAAATTCTTACTTTCTACATAATATGTAGTATTCTCATTTTGGTGCAAGTGATTAAATTTAGGTAGGTAAGATATTCCTCGGCGGCTATCGAACTTTTCTATCAGGATACGTCGTTTTTTCCGAGTAATAAAAAATTATGAAATTACGGTAACGACAATTAAAATCATGAATTCTCTCTCAAATCTTAACGGACTTCTATTTCAACTGCCTTACAAACAATTTTCTCCTATATAATATTTGATTATGTGAGCAATTAACGCTATGATTTAAATTGGGTGTACGTGCTTCGAAGTGGCGCGCTTCTATCTCAGTCCTAGAAAATATAAATACCTTGAAAGCATATTATTAAGAGATGCAAAATTCACCGATGAAATCAGGACTAGAATAGTGAAAACTAAAGTAGCTTTAAGAGGAAAGACACTCGTAATGACGGGAATGAAAGAAGTTATTCGCGAAAAATTTATAATATGTCACGTATGGGGGTTCCTTCTGTACGTAGCAGAAACATGAAAACTCACGAAAAATTACATAAAATACCTTCGAAATGTGGATCAGAATTCTGAAGATAAAATGAACGAGATGAATAGAGTGAAAAACGAGCAAATGCTTAGAACGATTATGCAGGTTATAAGACTGAGGAATGTGAACTTTATCGGGAATTACCTGAGAAGATATATCATGATTAAAGACTTACTTGAAGAAAATCTGGAAGAAAAAAGTAGGAAAATGTTTCAACTCATAGACTTAAAAAGGAAAAGAGCATATAAATGTTGTATAATAATATTCACAGCTCTAACCGTAGTTCAACGATTTATGATGTTGAATAATGTTCTATTTTTTGAGCGCATACATAAAATGCGAATTGTGAAGACTTAGTAGATGGTCATGATCCCAGTCCCTCCAATCTGACCAAGTATTACTTGCATAAAGTAAGTGCTGGATAATGAGAATGCACCCGAAGTTTTTCCTACAAGATAATTGACGTGAATGAAAATGACAGTTGTTCAGCTTCAAGAAACATTCCTGATATTTCATTTATTCCTTTTTATTTTACCGCCCAAGCTATGCGTTTATTCAACAAACTTACTGCTTTCCTTTTCCTCCGTTCTTTTTTTCCTTCCTCTCTCTCTCTCTTTGAATTTTGTCATCTTCCTTTCCTCTTCCAACACCCTTTATTGCCCACCATCATCCATTCCGCCCCTCTTATTTTCGCCCTTCTACCACTTTCGCCATTTTTCGTCGCGACATTTCACTTCCTCCTCGGACAAACCTTTCCATCCCCATTTAACCTCAACGTCACTCTCACGCCGTGCCTTTCTCCTCGTTCGCCTCCGTCCATCTTTGTTTTTTTTTCGCGCCCGCATCCATTTGTTCACATGCTTATTTTATCGTACCTCCGTATTTGTCTTTCTTATCCCCTTCATTTCATCGAAGAATTCGCCCGTATAGTTTCCTTTATCGTCATGGATAGTCCCTTTACCTTCTGTTTTCGAATGTAAGGCGGTTATCTTCTTCTTCCCCTCTTCCAAACATACCCTTCGCCACATTCCCTTTCATTCTTCCTCCCTCCTTCCTCATCCCTTTCCTTTCCTTTACTCCTTTTTGTTCCTCCCTTACATTCGCCATAAAATGACATAACGTCCACTAGCTAGCAATTTCGTGTCGCCGGCATATATTCCGTCAGGGTCTTCTTCTCCTTCTTCTTCTGCTTTTATTTTTTTCTCCTACGCCGGACACGGAGAGTAGAGTAAGATAAAAAGAGGGTCGAGCGTGGGGAAGACGGTAATTTGAAGGGGTACGGCAGGGAGAAAGTAGAGAGGACGCTACCGCTATCTCAGCATCCCCGCAAACGAAATGGGGAAATGGTTTCTTTTTATTTTGTAGGAAGATAGAAAAAGAAAGAGAGGGAGTTTTACTTTGAAAGGGGACCAGGAGATGGGGATCGGTGGGGGGGGGGGGGACGAGGGGAGGGCTCTGTGGATTTGGAGAGTTTTGGAGGTTGGAGCATAAATAGGAGCAGGAATAAAACGGGAAATACGCCATTTTGCAGGGCAGTAGGTCTCCTGAGGGATCGTAGAAGAGACGTAAAGGGAAATATTCTGGAAGGGAGGGACAGAGAGAGAGAGAGGATGAGGCAGGAGGGATACGCTGGAGAGGGGAAGGATGCAAAGTTCTCCATCGACAGCGTCGAGCCAACGAGTTGCTCGAATCGCGAAACTAGATTTTGAACCGCTAAAAAAATTTGTTTTTAAATCTGCTTGTTTATTTAACTCGTTGTAATGAGTTTGAATAGAATTTCCTTCTTCGATGGAAAACCTACGTTACGATACTATATTTTTCTTTATATTTGACACGAAATTAAATAAAAATTTTTCTGCTCTTGATCGCTTTGTCAGCGCGTTTTTAATGCATATTATTTTGGGAAAAAATGTGTTTACGCATATATTTTTTTAAATAAGCGCTTATGTGTCTTCGATGGCCAAAAAAATTTAATGAAAAAAACAGTGATCTGCCGACATTTAAACTGATAACGACTGCGCTACAGCCAAAATATGCGTACAGTTTCTCGTTGCCTTGTTAGGCTTACGTAATATACTTTATATAAGTACTTATTTTTCAGATATTTTATTTTTAAGTGGTTATTAATTAAAATTTGTTTATAACACTCCAGTGAATAATTTAATAATTATGAATTCATAAATTTTCTGATGATGGAAATGCCTCTATTTAGGCTCAAGGCACTTTCAGAGTAGCTGAAGTGGCAAAAGGATTGTCCCATTTTAGTGAAACATAACACCAAAAATTCGATATCTGAAGCATTCATGTACACAATATAATTATCTATAAGTCCTTAAGGAACAGTATTACATGGATTTAATAAAGTATTCTAGGTGAATAAAGAAAATCAGATTTTGATTTTCTACCCGAAGCGAGTTATTTCACTTCATCGTGTCGTATTAAACGTCATGCTTCAAAAACAAGCGTCATAAATCCGCAACATAGACTATGCTGATGACTTTCAATGGAAAACCGGCATTTTATTCCGCTGGCGCTGAAAGATAAAATTTTTCGTCGTCGAAGCCAACTTTTCGGACGAAATTAATATTTATGAAGCGGCAGGATAAAAAAAATATATAAATCTCCCGCTCGCTCAAACGAAAGGTTCGCCACCTGTACAACACCTGAAAAGTTCTTGGTGCGCTGGATCTCCACTTTCCTTTCACTCAAAGGTGTACCCAATTTCCAACGAATTCATCGGAAATCGCAGAGAGGGAAGGGGGAGGGGAAAGAGGGCGTAAGGGCGAGGAGGGGAGGGAGAGTGAGGGAGGGGAGGGAGGGAGAGGGGAGAGAGAGAGTATGGAAGGAGAATTGGGTCGAGGAGTGTGAGGGAAGACCGAGATGGTAGGAGGTAGTTCCGATGAATAAAATACCATTACCCCCTTTCCTTTTATTATTTAATTTTGTTCTCTCTCTCTCTACCTTTCTCTTCCCTTTCTCTCTCCCCTCGGTTCCCTCTCCCCCCCTTTCTTTCTCCCGCCCTCTCTCACTCTCTCCTTCATTATCTCAATTACCCTCTTCCTATCCCATCCTCCCTCTCTCTTTCCACTCTTCCCTCCCTCCTTTTCTTCCCACTCTCCCCCTGTCTCTACCTCTCTTTAATCACCTCCCCCCTCTCCATGCCCCCCCTCCCCCTTTATCTCTCTCTCTCTCCCCCTATACCTTCCTAACTCTGTCCTTCCCACCTCTCTCCTCCGCAGCTCTCTCCTCTCCACCTCTCTCATCCCTAACTCCCTCTAACATCCCTTCCCCATCTCCCTTTCTCTCCGTTTCACATTATCCAAGTATCTACCTCTTTGCTCCCACGGTTCAGTATATTTCCTATCTCTTTTCCATCTCCCTCCCATTCCACAGACTCCTCTTCCGTTTAGGTTCATGCACCTCTTCTCCCTCCATCCACCCGCCCACGGTCTTCTCCCCCCTCCCCCGCGTCGCACGTTCCTATTTATTGCTTCGAGCGGGTCCTGCAGAGGTCGCCACGCTTTATCGGAAATTTACGACTCGAATAAAACGGAAACCCATCTTGAGGAATAAAAAAAAAGAAGGAAGTATTGTTTTTTTTTGTAATTTGTGGAGAGGTAAGAGGGCAGGGGGGAGTAGGTGGGAAAGTAAATAGGGTCGCGTTTTTCGCATTAGTGACGTATCGCGAGTTATGTGATTTTTATGTCCAGAACAGGCGAATGCGTACATATAAGTATGAATGTATGTATGTACATATATGTTTGTGCGTATACATAAAAACACACGCGCGCAAGGAAGCTCATAAATCCGATGAAAAAAAATAATCCTCGATCGAGCGTATAACGGAATTGCTGACAGGCAACGTGGAATCATCGGAGAGCGTCGTAATGGGAAACGGTAAGTTTATCTTTTTCGAGGGATAAGGCGGAGAAGTAGGGAGGGCGATAAGAGGGAGGATTAGGGGGCGTTTTTTTTCATCAAAGATGGTCGATTGATCTGTGCGATGTATTATAGGAAAGATACTGCTCGATCGAATTTGAAGAAGATTATGACGGAAAAATGGCCGACGATACGGAACGATCAGGGGATTCAATTGAAATTGAAAAATGTTAATGGAAGTGCATAATCCGCGGGCGAAAAACGAAAATATAAAACTATTCCTACGACGATAATTCCGGAAAGCTTTATAAGGGCGCAAGAAGGGAAAATGTTAAGGAATTTCTTGTTATGGGACTGAAATGAATGGATAGGAATGATTAATTTATCTTTTAAGGCAGCTTTGTCAAAAACCTTTCTTAAATCTCATAAACTTTTATATTCGTTTATTGGTGTGTGTCACGTACTCTAAACGGAGAAAATTCAATTAAATATAAATGGATTTAGAAAATATTTGTCGCGCTGTGTCCCTTATAAGCAGTCGTTCCTTTATGTTGGACCACAGGAAATAACATACCTGTGCCTAAATTGAAGTTATTTCAGTGTTACACCTAACGTAATAAAATAGTTACGAATTCAGTAGCTTCCGGTAATTATCACCTGCTATTATTATCAGCCGGTTATCGTAATCGAACGCTGGAAAGCAAAACAAGTTAATGGAAAGCGACCGTTTTTTTTTATCAATTAAATCGAACCCAATCTGACCGAATGAAGAAACATCTACTGCACCACGATCGATTTATTCATGGCATACTTGATAACACATCGCTGGTATATTAATCGACGTATATCTAAATTTTGACAGTGTCGAGAACCATTCCCGAATCACGGGAAAAAAGAAGTCGAAAAGCAATCATTCGGTTCTTCTCCTTTCTGGTGAGATTCCTCCACCCACTTCTCCAATCCATCGCAAAGCGCTACGATGATTTAGAGTGAACAATTAATCGAGATGATTGGTCGCCTCGTTAACGATTTCTCCGTGGACTAATTGCCCTCATTAAGTAATAGTCTGCCTCGAATAAGGGGGTGTTCATTTTGCAGCATCGATTCCCATTCATTGCTCGCAAAGTAATGGTTTCATTACCCATCTCCAACCATATTCCCCACGTCGAATTCTCAGGAAGCTAAAAGAAGAAGAAAATAGTAAGAAGTTGAAGGGGCTAGGAAGTCTGGGAGACAGGATATGGAACATGAAGGGAAGTAAAGGGAGAGGAAGGGAAAGAAGGGCCAAGAGAGTAAATGAAAGGAGCCGATAATGAAAAGGCGAAATTGGGAAGTGGAAAAAAAGAGGTAGGCAGTTGGGTAAACACGAGCGCGAAGCTGTTTTTCTACTCGATTTTCAATTTTGTCCTCTTCGAAACGTAATTTCGGTATTTTTTTGGATTCGTGTGCAGTAGGTTTTAAAGTTCAATGATTTATCGTACAAAATAGCACGAGAAATATTTATTACTCTAGGCGAAAATAACTTTTTTCTGTGTAATCATTTAGATGTTCATTAAGAAATCTCAGTGAAAATACGGTACTATTGGTTTATTTTAAGCTACTTTAATGTAGGGAACAAATATTTTTGCCTATCTCCCTCAACATTTGCATTGATAAAAAACTTTCATTAAAAGGAAATTATAAAACATTAACTGTTCATTTTAATATTAAAATATTGTTGCCTATATTTTGTCGTTTTTACTATCCGATCCTGTATTTTCTTTTTTTGTACGGAGACATGCTTTTTTATACATTATAATTTAAAGTAAAAAAGGAACCGTTAGCATGTTTAACAAATTCTAAATAGTTCCTTTTTAATAAAATGTGTAATTAACTCAACAAAAAAATACTTTGAAAACACTATCCAAAAGAAAGTTATTAATCGTTAGATAATTTATTATTTAAATATTAACAATTTTTGGATGAACAATTATTGGCTTTAACTTTAACACATTAGCTTCAGCAAAGAAAAAAATGTCATTCGATGTTTGTTTAACATGTTACCAAACTTGAATGAAAATAAACCGTTCATTTGATTGCGTAAATAGGCACAAATGTGTTTTCGTTTATAATTATTTAATTAATAGGGGATAATTTCATTTAGCGAATTGATTCGATATTAAATGTCCGTTATGATTACTGTTCTACCATATGATTTAAATAAAGCTATATAGGTTTATATGATACATTATTCCTTACATATGATGGAATTTAGTAAGCGATTTTTATAATTATAAAAACTATGGTTTTCATTGAAAATTAATTTGTGGTATTACTTTTCTGTCAAAGTCGGTAATATATTATTTAAACAACTTTTGTCTTTATCGAAACGATGTAACAAGTAAAATTGCCCATCCTTAAGCTGTCCTCTTTTACATGAATAATTCCTACGCTTTAAAGGCAGAAATATATCTTCTATTCATTACCTGGTCGGAGATTCCCGCTCACCGGGATGATACAGCAATTTTAAGCAGTCGCACATATCACAGCCTTCTCCTAGAGCTAGACAGTTTTATTGCCCGAGTTCTCTACTCGCTCTTCTATGCAACAGCTAACCTGATTCTACTTTTTAGGAGCATTAAATTCCAACGCCGTACCGTACGTCTTTCTATTAACTTCACTTCCCCCGTAATCACTTAACCATTCTCTGGCGCGGACTGGAATCCGAAGCAAGCGTGGATACTTTTACCGAGTGCATTTTGCCAAATCTTCACTCAAACTCGTGGAATATTTTTTTCCACGAAAGCTGAGGAAATTCTTAAATCCTCAGCTTTTTTAAAATGCATGCGCTAAAACAAAAACAAAAAGTTTTTGTTATTACTTATTTTTACGTCAGTTATTCGTACATGTAGAACAATTAATTATAGGCGAAATCGTTTGGCGTTTTGATCTTCTGAGATTACCATTATGTAGAAAATAGCATTCGGAACGATTTTTACTGGAGATAGAGTTTCTCTTATTAGTAACACTGAAGCATTAGTTGATAACTGTTGTAATTTAACTTAAAAATGCTATGGCAATATTTTATACTTGTTTTAAATGCAACTGCCATTGCAATTATTTTTGTAAATTGTAATTGTTACGCTCGGAAATTTCATTAAAATCAGATTTTTTTTATGTAACGTTTTTCTTTAAATATGCTGTGTATGCATTAACATCACATTCCTATTTATAAGAAATCTTGTGAAAATATCGTGGAAGTATGATGAATGCAGAAATGTTTAATTAGAGAGTTATTTGCAGGCTTGTTCGATGTTACAAGTTGTATAGAGCATAATACGGCGTAATAATAATTATTTTGCGCATAACCAGACATAAATTAATGTAAATTATTTTTCATTTAATGAGTATTGCGGTATATACTCTATTTATGATGTAAATAGTTACTGCTGCAATAATGAAGCTGAATAATTTCAAAAACGACAGCAAATATAAGGTCTTGGCAGCATAAAAGTATGAATGGTCAATCTCTCAAAATTAACTTATTAATAGAAACTACTCAATGGTAATGCCACCCACCAATTTGGTGATTTAGCACTTTCTCCCCCCCTCCCCCCCCCCCCCCCCCACCGGGGTCTCAATCTCCGCTAACCCCTCCCCGCCTATCCTCAAACTCCTCGCATCACCCTCTTGTATCCCTACCCAGTGCGTCATTTCAAACAGTACTTCTCTTTCCGTTGCTGTCGAAGGGCTTCGGCCCGAGATGCTTTCAAATTTGTGATTTCGTGTGTTTCTGTTTTTCTTGTGTCTTCAGCACCCTCAGCGGCTCTCCAGCTTTGATAAGAGTCCACTGGGCTTCCTCCGACGCCTTGTTGCCACCCACCTTCATAATTACCTACCTTTCCTTTTCCTTAAGCATATATACATCACACCATTGTTTCCTTATTTATTATTCTCAGCTTTACTCAACAATTCTCTCCTGTTGCCTTTTTTATTTTATTCTTCCCTTCCACCATGGATATAACCCGTCTCCGTTATCACCTCCGAAGGCATATTACCCTTAATTACCAGATCGAATTCCTTAATTCCTGTCTTCAAATAGGCCTTTCTCCCAAATCCCTTACTATTAGAATTCCTCTCTCAGGCCTCCCTCAATCCGTGCATCCCTTGCCCTTACATATCACCTCACTTCGCTTAATATTATCCGATCCACCATACTTCACTATACCACACCCTCCAATATCTATTTCGCAAAATGCACAACTCTTGTTCTCCAGCTTCGTAAATCTCCAAATTCCATAACCGACCTCAACGTCGCTTTCCTTCAAGCGTCCAAATACCTCATTTCCAATCGCAGTAGACTACTCCGTAAGCTTTCCTTGATGCGCGTCCGACATCTCCAACTTGGTTTACCCCTACCATTCTTACCAGCTGGAGAGGTCATCAAACCCCCCCCCCCCCCTCCACTTATAGACCAAAAGCCCTGTCTTGCGGACCTCCTTGGTTTTCCAACCCCACCTCTTACTCCACAAAAGACGCCTATTGTTTCAATTCGTAAACATCCGAAGCGCTCCAATTCTTTCTCCGCTCCCCACTCCACTGCCACCTCTTCCAAACCAGATGACGTCGTAAATCTTTCCTCCGATGAACTTAATTCTGCTGAAACAGCGCTCCCTTCCAGCGGCCTCCCATTTTGCCCCACCACCAAATTTGACCACTTCCGTCTACTCGCCGACGTCCAGGGCTTTGCACGCACGCTTCGCCTAAAAACCAATCCCCCGCTCACTTAAATCTCCCCCTCCCCCGGCCTCCCACAGACTTTCTCCATCTTCAAACCTCCTTCTCAATACATTCCACCCGCACCTCCCTCTCAACACCCGGTAGAGCAATACCTTAATTATCTACTTCGCAGAATCTCCCAGTCAAACTCTTCCGATCTTTTTGACCATAAAGACAATCTTACCAGAAGGGAAAGACATGAAATTTCAACTCTTAAACCTAACAGATGTATTATTATCCTTCCCGAGGACAAGGGCACCACCAAGGTTGTGTTGGATCGCGCCCAATACAACGTGAAAGCCGAGCGCCAACTCTCCGACGAAACCTTTTACCTCCTCCTCACCTCCAACCCCACACGCTTCCACTCCTCCCAAATATCCTCCTATCTCCATTCCGCAGGAAAACACGAGGGCCCGCGGTCTCAGCCATTGCCTTGATGATTCCCAAGATTCCCCGAACCCCCACCTTCTCTCTACTCCCTAAAATCCATAAACCCATCATCCTTGGCTGCTCCATTGTTGCTAGTTTTAACTCCCCCACGTAGAGCATTTCCCAACCACTTCCTTCAACGCCTTGAACACCTCCCTTTTCCCCTCCCATCCAACAGCGTTTTGGATACCATGATGACGGACTTTCTGCTCTCAGAAAACTACTTGACACAAGACCGGACAAAAGACCCTCCTCCCATTTCATAATGGATTTGGCAGAAATGGTGCTGAAAAAGAACAATTTCTCTTTCGGGGGGCGCCATTATCTCCAAATAAAGGGTACAGCAATGGGCACTAGAATGGCTCCCTCTTATGCTAATTGCTACCTAGGTGAATGGTAGACACTTCCTCAACGTACCTCTCACAAGCGAAGTCCACGACATTCATATCGCTGATTTCCTTCAAATTTGCAAGGTTGGTAGCAGGCCGTGAATAATGGAAGTTTTGGAAGTAAGAAAACGCAACTCTTTCCCGTTCTCTAGAAAAACGATCTTAAATGTTAAAAAATTCTTATGGCTTGATATTAACCATAGATATCTACATCTACATCTACTTGATACCCTGCAAATCACCTAACTGGTGGGTGGCAGGGGGTGCAGCACACCAAAAACTACCTAATAACGTCCCTCGTGGGAATCACTCTCCTGTTATGATCCCGTATGGTCCTTGGGAAAAACGAGCTCTGATATCGCTCGGTCCTACAGTCGATCTCACGTATTTTATTCTCGTGATCGTGCCTTCCCATGTACGTAGATGCCTCTAATATTCCTGAGACCTCCTCTAAGAGAACTTCCGACCTAAATTTCTCCAGAAGCCTTAATCTAGCGCTAATTCTGCGATCCTCTAGCTATATCCAATTCAACTCCTTCAAGAGTGATGTGACGCTTAATTTTTCTCATATTTTTGCTTTACGAATCTAGTTGCTCTGCGTTGGATTCTTTCTAACTCAAGTATTTGTCCCTTTTCGTACGGATCCCATATGCTGGAAGCGTATTCGACCTGAGATCTGACCAATGATAAATAACACGTTTCTCTTACCTGTTCTGTGCTATTTCTTACTATTCTGCCTACGAAGCCCAATTTCTTATTAGCTGCGCCTACGATCCTTCGAATATGCATATTCCATGATAGATCACGACAAATGGTGACTCCTAAATATTTAACGTACTCTGCAGATTGGATGTTCAATCTATCAATACTGTACTCCGAGTCTAATTCATTGTTCTTACTCTTCCAGAAACTCACCTTATACAAAGTATATACGGTAGGCTAGTTGCTAACGAGTCGAACTACGGGCGCAGACGTCATCTGCCCTGTTTCAAATCATATATATTGAAATTTTTTCGAGGTATTTTTCCTTTTTACTTTCTCATAGGAAGTATCGAGAAAGTATTGTTATCGCGAAAAAATTCGACCTCGAGATTTTTACGGAAATACGTATACGTTTTAGGCGTCGCTCAATCCGAAAAAGTGGTTTTTGCAATGCCGTCTGTCTGTTACTGGTTCTGGAGCCGAAACGGTAGAGCGAAAATCTCGTACATAGCATTTTATCATAATGGGCAGTGTATATGTAGAAATGGTTGACATTGCTCAATAATTAACAGTAGTTTATTCTACGCATTTTTAACAACAATCCGATTTTCTCGTAAACGGCTCTAGCGATTTTGATCAAATTTCCTACAGTTACTTAAGTTTACGTCTTCATTAATACTGTTTAGTTCATATTTCTCAAAAAATGAATATAAGGATAGTTTATTCTAGGCAACTTTAACTATAATTCCATTTTTTCAAAAATGACTCTAACGATTTTGATCAAATTTCGTACAGTTACTTGGGTATACATCTACAATAATACTACGTACTTTCCTCACTCCTGAATACCTACTAGGGATGAATACCGGTATTGCAAAACCAGAATTAATACCGGTATTGAATTAGATACATAATACCGATATCGTGATTTACAATACCGGGTTTTCGGTATTGAAAAGTGCACTTTGTGGGAGCTGTGCCAAGTTTCCAAAAATGTATTTGTTGCCTGTGTGAGTAGAAATAAAGTGGGGGCATTCTTCCGAAAAGTGACTCCGACGGATCGGTATGAGAGTTTTATAATATTACCTAATTCGATGAGAGAAAACGATTGGATATGGTCTCGTCCTCCTGAAATGCGTTCCTGGACCCTTCGGTCCCGAAGCGCGGTATTTTTTGACCTCAGGTCCACAAATTGACTCATTATTTCATGTCAAACGTATAATTTGGTGTGTAAATTTATTTTGTGTAGTGTAATCCTTTCTTCTTACTTTGCCATTATTGTTTGTGGAATATGAAGAGTTTTCTTTTCGAAAAAAAATGTTTTTTAGCCTGGGTTGAAAAATACCCCTTATCGGGATGGGTGTCACCGTTTTGAAGAGTGGTAAAAACGCCCTGAATAGGGCAGTTATCTAGTTATAACCTTATTTTGAAAGCAAGAGTTGTTTCGTTTATTTAAGTTAAGTTTATATCAATATTTCTAATTATTTATTTGCTGTGCTTTCGCTGCTGCTGATGAATATACTACTTCAATTCCAAAGGCGTTTATTTACGTAGAAGCCGACATAAATCCTTGTTTACATTAGAGGATATCTGTCCATACATTGTTACATTACAGGATATCTATCAATATATTTTAACCTTTTTCTGCCTGACCGTATACATTACATAATATTTCTTATTGTATATTTTTAAGAATTTAATAGTGTATATGTGTCCATATTTTTTTATAACCATCCACACAGTGTTTTAAGTATTTTAGAGTGAGGTTTGATCTTATGATAAATGTGATGGAGTCATGATACGCGAACTTTTTATACTAATATATATTTTGTTTTTGAAAAGTCCAGATTTATGAAGTTGTTGAAATCTGGCTTTTGAACTTTGTATTTTGATATTTTGTAAGAAAGATGGTTTATCCCGTTAGTAAAGGATTATTATTATTATTAAAATAATATACTAAATGATTATAAACTGTTCTCTGCACAAAACCGGTTTCAATACCGGTATCAGCAAAAAACTATCCCAATACCGGTATTAAAAATTGTCGGTATTATTTCATCCCTAATACCTACCCTAACTCATAATGATGGCCACATAAGTTAGTTGTAGTCTGTTTTAATTATTGCCTTCTTCGGTAATTATTTCCGAAAAAGGCAATAATTAAAGTAGTTTATGTTTTTACTTTCACCATACGAAGTAATGGGAAAGTATTGTGTTCATGAAAAAAATCGACTTCGAGATTTCAACGAAAATATACGTTTTGAGGTCCATAGAACACGTTTAGACTATTTTCGGAATGATGTCTGTGTGTGTATGTGATTGTGGGTGCTCTAACTCAAAAAGTACTTGCCATATCGTTTCTAAACTTCATATATAACACTTTAGCATGAGTACAAAGAACTGATTAGTTTTTAGACAGTAACGGTTAAACGGAAGTCGAGGTTTATTCGAAACCCGATTCGGTTTTTGCGATATTTCTCCGTTAAAACATCATTATTGTATATACAATTCTATGCAAAGGCTATAGAGAATGTAATTTCCTACAACTTTCATTTTAAACAATTTTCCAAAGCAGTTATTGTTTAGGAATTATTTATAAATAACCGGTTTTTTGGTTTCCGTCAAATATCTCCTTAAAAACATCGTTATTGGTAGTCTTCGTGAGGACCAAGTTTAGTTTGAAACAAATTTTCGTAGAACCATCCATTTCGGAGATATTTTGCTTATTCGTAAATTTCCAGTATACAACGCCAGCACCATGTAGCGGTGAATTCCGTAAACATATTCAAAATATACGTAATTTACGGCAATAAGGACGACTGTATTATTTTACCATACGAAATAATAATTTTACCTCATAATGCTATTCATAATAATTTAAATATCTATACCCCAAATATGGAGAAAGTCACGTCTTGGCCACATCAGATTTTTTTGAAAAATCAGGATGAAGTTAATAAAAAAAATATCACGAAAAATGTCGCAATAGATGGGATTCGAACCACGGCAGATAGATAACGTCTGTGCCCGAAGTTCGACTCGTAAACAACTAGCCTACCGTAGATATTTTGTGTAGGATGATATCTATGGTTAATATCAAGCCATAAGAATATTTTAACATTTAAGATCGTTTTTCTCGAGAACGAGAAAGAGTTGCGTTTTCTTACTTCCCAAAATTCCATTATTCACGGCCTGCTACCAACCGTGCAAATTTGAATGAAATCAGCTATATGAATGTCGTGGACTCCCTTGTCAGACCACTGCTGTGGCTGAGATTTATTGACGATATCTTTCTCATCTGGACCAATGGACCTAACTCCCTCCATTCCTTTTTGCTACGCCTCTCCTCTCACCCCACGCTTTCCTTCACCCACAATACATCCACCTCTAATATCACCTTCCTGGACGTCGACCGCTCTATTCAAGACGGAAAAATCCGCACCGGTGTCCACATAAAGCCTACCAATAGCCTCCAATACCTCCACTTCAATAGCTGCCATCCCTTACACACTAAAACCTATATCCCTTATGCACTAACCCGCCGAGGATGGAGGATTTTCTCAGATAGAAGGCCTCTTTCAATATATTACTCCATCCTCGAAGATGTCCTTCTAAAACGTGGGTACCCACCGGGCCTGATCCGTGACCAGATCCGGAGGGAAATCACACCCGCAACCAATAAACACCACCCTCACACTCCCGCGATTCCTGATTTTGCCCCTTCACTCACCATTACTACTACTTAGTCTTCTCTTTTTAGAAGTTTCCGAATTTGTAACTCAATCTCTTAATTGTGTTTTTTGTTTTGTTCTTTTCTCATTTGTTTAGTTTCAGGTATTTGTCTTCTGTTTGTATATTTATATTTTATTATTTTTATTGTCATTTGTAATTCATAACGTAGTGTTAAATGTAAGAAGGGACTATGTAGTCTCAATTTCGCCCTAAATAAAGTCGTTTGTCTGTCTGTCTGTCTTTCTCTTCCACCCCGGTATCCACGAGGTCCTCAAGCAAATCCTTCATGCTGCCCATCCAATTCTTATTTCCACCTCTCACCAATCTCCCTTCACCAATTACCCCATTCTTTCCTTCCGCCGGCCTCCCAATCTGGGAAATATCCTGTAGAAGAAAGAGCTATCCATTCCCAACCCTCCATCCGCTGCAGGTTCTCAACCCTGCGCCATACCCCGCTGCCTCCCATGCCCCATCCACCCACCCTCATTTTTCTTCTCCAGCCCCTCCACCAACATCACCTACGCCATCACCTCCAGAAGTAACTGCACCACGAGGAATGTCATTTTCCTCCTCTTAAAATAGGATTGAACGGCCACCGGAATAGCGTAAATCTCAAACGTCCCCTTCCGGTGGCCTCTCACGCTAATTTACACAAGGTATCTTTTAACACTTGCTTTAATGTAAGGATTATTCGCGCCCTACCGGACGACACTCCCTCCCCCCTACTTCGAACGTGGGAATTAGCCCATATACACCTACTTGACTCTTTCTCCCCCCTCCCCCGGTCTCAATCTCCGCTAACCTTATTGGTCATTCCCACTCCCCGCCTATCCTGAAACTCCTCGCATCATCCTCTTGTATCCCTACCCAGTGCGTCATTTCAAGCAGTACTTCACTATTGCTGACGAAGGTCTTCGGCCCGAAAACCATTCAAATTTGTGTTGTTTTTCGTGTGTTTCTTTTTTTCGTGCGTCTTAAGCATCCTCAGCGGCTCTCCAGTTTTGGTAAGTGTCCACTGGGCTTCCTCCAACATCTTTTTGCCACTCACCTTTATAACTACCTTTCCTTTTCCTTAAGCATATATATATATGTGTGTGTGTGTGTGTGTGTGTACTACGGAAGAGGAAAGGTAAATGAGGATATTTAGGGCCACTTTGAAGAAAACCCAGTGAGCACTTAGCTGGGGTGTTGGAGAGACATTTATAGAAGTTATTGGAGCTTTCGGGATGATCCCTTCATCAGCACAAGATAGACACAACTGTTATATATATATATATATATATATATATATATATATATATATATATATATATATATATATATATATATATATATATATATATATATATATATATATCTTTATCAGCGTTCAAAATTATTGGCAGAAATGCCCATTCTTCACGGTTCAATTAAAAAATAATTGTTACGCACATCAAGTTCTTCCCCCTCAAAACTCTGATGTTGAGAAACGCGCACTTGCCTTCGCTTTGGATTCATAATGACCTTCACCACCGTGCTCCTCGGTTTTGGCCTCTTCTCCTTTGGGCTCAAACAGAGGACTTTCGACCTCCTCCTAATTCTCCGTCCTTTCCTCAACCTCTCTCTCTCTCTCAGCACGTACGCCCTCGTCCTCCAGGACACGCAGTATTTCCTTGTTTTCCCTCCTCACTTCTTTTCATCACGTGCCGAGAGAGACAGAACCCAGACTCCTTCGTCCTCCTCCTTCCACCTCTTACTTCCTCTCATTACCGCCTTGGAAAATTTTCTCAACTTCTCCATCTTATTACGTTTGCTTCTCTTATCACATTCTCTCATTTCACGCAGCACTGGTTATTTTTTAAACCCCTTTTTTTTCAACTTCCTCACAATAAAAGCCTTCGAACCGATTTCATTTGTTATTTTCTCCCAGGTTCATTGAGTCTACCACGTTTTACCATAATTTTTCTGTTCCACCGCCGAATTCTTGCTGCTTAGAAGTCCTTGATCTAAAATGCCAATCTTCGCTGACGCCCTCAATTCCATTCTTTTTATCTCGAATTTTTTTTCCAAAATCTCGTGCACTGTATTTCACTACATAAAGTGGTGCCCGAAATTTTCAAATCGAGGGCCAGGTAACTCATTTCTGCAAACTTCTCGTGCCACACCCACTCGAAAATAGACTTGCATATTACTTTATTAGAAACTAAAATGTTTAGTCGTGCGTCATTATTACCTGATTTTTTTAATGTGTTAATCTTCTATAAAGATAAAGGCAAAATGTATTGTTTTTTAAAAATTTTTTCACAATATGTTACATTGCGTCCTTTAATTGTTAAACTTATGGCGGCCCGGATGTAGTCCACAGGCCTTAGTTTGGAGACCATTGAGTTATCCGTATGTAAACATATGTACTGTAACATTTGTCGCGGGACGCATGGGGTAAGTACGAGAGCTACACTCAGAGGCGTATCTAGGGGATATGGCGCCTATGGCAACATTTTTGGAAAAACCTTGGTTATGTAGGATATAATTTTTTCTGCGTTTTAATAAAGAATAGTAGCGATTTTATTACATATAAATTAACGTTTGGGCATTAAATTAATACTTATTTATGGGAAAATGAATTTTTGGCAATTTTTCCGGGGACCTTTGGCGCCTTTTGCAAGCGGCGACTATTGCAAAAGCAACCTTCGCCATACCCTAGTTACGGCACTGCCTACACTACACGATATAATCATAATGAAAATGATAGTTTACCGGCCTTAAGCGGAAAAGTTTCCATTTATGCAAAAAAAAAGGGGTCTCACTCCAAATTTCACAATGCGTAAAATTTAAAAAAAAAAGGAAAGATACTTTATAGCAAGCAATGCATTTTGCTGTTATGACTGCATCAGCTAAATAAACTCCACGTCTTTATTTAGTTGATACAAAACATTTTCTTGCAAAGTCTTTGCTGATAGCAGGCTTAAAAAGGTGGAGTTCTTAGTGTTCATAAAAATAAGACATGGTATGTCAAAGCGGTGCGAGTAAATTTTTGAACGTAATTCATATATCAATGCTATTTGCCGTACTATCTTGAGCACAATGTTTTCGGATTTCACAGCACGGAATTACTAATGCTTTTCCATTCATGTGCATCATCCTCATCTACGAGGCGAATTTCCCTTCGTTAGCCACAAACTCTCTATGTTCTCTTTTACGGCCATAAATCATTCATTTCCGCCACCTCCCATCACAATAAGTCGCCGAATTCTTTTCTCTCCGAAATTCCTAATTTAAGCTGGTTTTCTTACACAACGTTGTCCACTAAAAGTCATTACTCCGAAACGCTCTTCAGTATCCGAATGCGCCGATATCTTCCACTCGCTCTCTTTCTCTTGATTTGCGTCACACGTTCCATCCCTTCGTATCCCAGCAACCTTCCTTTTTTTATACTCCCTGCCTCCTTATCCATTCGTTCCACTCTATTCGAGAGATGTCCCACGTCGTCCTTTCCCACTATGGAACGTCTTCACCATCCGGCTCTCCTACTCTTTCGCTTCCCTCCTCATCGTCTTTTCTCTCTCTCTCTCTCTCCGCACTGCTTCTAGAACTTCCAAGGCTGTCTCTTTCTCCATGCTGTCTAGCCTTCACGTACGTCTATACACCTTCCTTTGCTCTGTCACGCTCCTTTATCCTTCAACTTCTTCTCTCTTTGTCCCACACCCTCCCTCTATCTCTCTCTCTCTCACTATCTATCTGTCTCTTCTCCATGCTTAAACCTACCACGTCCACGAACCTTCCGGAGTCGCCTACCTTGATGCCCATTGTTACCTTACTCGTTCCAGTGAGAAGACGTAGCTTCTCAATGCCTCAAGCTGACATTACGTATCCTCTCGGCCTTATCTATTACATGTCATGTCTCCAGCTCTTCAGATGGTGGTGAGACGCGATAGAGAGTTTAAAAGGAAAAAAGAACAAATTTTAATTGAAAATAAAGGGAAACACGACGAACTTATCACTATAGGTATATACTTTAATACTTTAATCGAAAACATATTCACCGACCTTATCAGATATTGCTATTTTATTTTATTTGGAGGAGATTATAAGTAGGAACACGATGTGTTCCAACTAAAATGTTCATATATAGCCTTGCTGTGGTGTTTTGCTTCTTATATTTTTATTTTTTCTCATCTCATAAATAGCACATTACGGCATTTTATAATGACCACAAAAATGATTACAAAGACTAAGACTAACATATAAAACCTTAAAGGCGAACGCTGACGTTTAAAAATATTATGCGACGGATAGAAGTCTTTTTTTAACCCCATCAGAATATTTAACTCCTGCTAATGTGCAATGTATCGGAAAATATTTAAACCATTGCAAGTTTCAGTGCTCCCCCGCCCTCTCTCTCTCTCTCTCTTACAAAGAAATTAATAGAAGAACGCATCATTTCCGAGCATTCAGAGAATGTTCAATTACCTAAATGATACATAACGTTGAAGGAGTAATAAAATGGAAACAGGGAAAGAAAAATTCTCGGAGGGAAAGCAAAAGTGCGGTTCCGGGAATGATGCGAGCAGAAGTGCAAAGGATGAATAATATTGTCACTAAAAAAGCAAAAGTCTCCGAAATGTATGGAAATCTGTTTCGCGAAAGAATCGAGGGAATTTCAGGGTGAAAGGCATTTTGTGAGAAAGAGAGGAATGAGGAAATGGAACTCGTACTCGTGGAACTGAGAGGGTAGCGAAAGAGGAAAGGAGGGCACGCTGAGAGAAAATTGTGTGCGCGTATCCACCCATTTATATAAAGAGGAGAAAATGGCAAAATAGCGTATGAAAATACTATCTTTGAGGAGAATGGCGAAGGATCGTATATTTTTTGGATAAGTGAAGTGCCTAATAAAACTCGTTTTAGCATAGCGTTAGGGGAATTTACGTTCACAAAATGTAACACTTGATGGAAGATTAATGTGAACTTATGTTTCGCATCATTCTCCAATGTGCGTAATTAGTAGCGAGTGAACTAAATTTAATGACGCGGAGTATGTTAAATTTATGTTTATCGATATCATTCGCAGTGAGACTAATTAACATGATAATGGATTTTGAAAGGAATTTTGCAGCTACATAATTCTCAATTCTTACTGGCCTTAGTTATTACATAAATATTGCTCCGTTTAAAACGATGTCATATTTAATGAATTTTATTGCAACATCAATTCTCATAATATTTTAAAGCTAGTTATGCAACCTTAAATTTTCATGGTTTTATTTGTGTCGCCTCAAATGTTTTTCAACAAAATACTTAATGGATAAGGGGGAATACATTTCGTAACGAACAAACTGTTTGTAAATAACACAGACATTATTATTGATAGATATTCGACAAACATATCGAAGTACACCTTTAAAATTATTTAAATGTGTTAAAAAATCCTTTTCAGATTAAATAAATTCATTTCGGTGGAACGACATATTGTATGGATTATGCGATTTATTATTTACAGATATATAAATAGTCCTAAAACACGAGATGGAGCAAACATTCTTTAAGCCAACCTGAATTTTAGATCATGTGCTCAGTGCCGGCGACGCTAAAATAGCTGATGACTCTAGAGACCAGAAGTTTGTTAGGGGTAACAACGGGGCAAAGTACAGAGGACATAAGGGGCATAGGGTATCGGGTCAGAGGGCATCAGGGACGAATATTGGAGAAAGGAGCAAAAGAGAGGTGGTAGGATCATGGCGTTGGCCATAGACTGCGCATTCCTAAAAGGCTCTACTAGTAGTGCACAAACGACTCAGCAGTAGACCTTGTACTTCGATTAAGGCAAAGATTTATAGAGCTTTGAAATTTTAACCTTTGTCCCATGGAGGCGAGGACCAGAGGTGATAAAATCCAACTAGTCTATGGCATCTTTAACAAAATTTACAAATTAAATTGACCTTTTAGCGATCAAATGTAGTATGGTGAAATAGAAGTCTGCTTCTGGGCGATTAAAAATTTACGTTCATGTCATATTCTTTCTTTCTTCGGTTAATTTAGATCATACAATTTTTCGACTTTGGTATAGCGTGATAATAAACTTTTCTTAGTTTCCAGCTGAAATTGAAATAGATTCGTGTTTTTATTAACATTACCATCAGCCCAACCAGTGGTTTTTGTTTACTTGGGTAGCTTTTCCTTAACTGCATAAGTCTTTACGTTCTTAACTCTAGTAATCTTTACTTTGTGCGAAAATATATCCTGTTATTCTTTAAGACAATTCGACCTCTTGGATGTTTCTTTTCGGAAAGGCTCAGGTTCCAAATGATAAAGAATGAATAAATTAAAATACATACATCCCTCTTCCATAGCACATATCAATGAAGATAAATTTTTAAGCAAAATATCTTTAATGACGACTAGTAAGTGAAATTATACATATCAACATTTTATGTAAGCTATAAATTTCTATTAAAAATTCATAGATGATAGTATTTGTGTGTATCGTTTCTTTTAAAAATAGTCAAAAACCTCAATGAATTCCATTCGGCGATTGTTTTGTTTGCGGTTAATTATTCTTGGCTGTATATTATGCACGAAACTCTCAAATTTTCCATTAATATATTTCTTTATCAAATAACAAAATGATTATTTTCAATCGACAATTCCGAGTTTCCGCTGAATCATAACAACGGCAGGTGCGTTCAAAAATTTTAAAAGAAATAGCTTGTCTCACAGAAACGTAAAATTCAGAAAAACATTAATTTGCTATAACTGTTTCTTTTTAGCTTTATAGGTTATATCAAACTAATAGACGGAATCGTTTATTAAGCATATTTTAAAAAGTTCGAATCACACGGATAGATCGTTAGTACCTACGGCATACGGATATTGCTCCAAGCATTTATCCTTTGCTGAAATTTTAATCATCTCCACGGGGAGCGAAGAAAGGAAACGACCAGGAAAATGCCACAGTTATTTTTTAAAAAATCTCATTTGCCGTGATACGGATTTCACATCGATCGACGTCCAGCCCCTCCATTTAATTAGATTCTGAGGCGGCAGTTCCTCTTCCAAACTACTCGGGAACATTATAAGAAACTGTTTTCTTACCGTTGGTTCTTCGGCTACGCTTTACTTCCTAACTCACATCCTATGCCCTTAATCTAGGTTCCTACTTCAGAGGAAAAGCAAACCAATTCCTTCCACTCTGCTTACCCAGTGGAGTTGCATCCGAGGAAAATTTCAAACTTTCTCCCTGCGCTCCATTTCTTTCTCTTGCTCTTTCCCTTAAAATTGACATGCACTCGAATGGAAGTTTTACGTCGGTGTTCGATTCCTTTGCTCATATTATTTCTCCCTCTAGATTCTTGATCCGAAGTTCCTATTTCATTTATTTGTCTTGAACAGAGAAACTGAAGATGGTAATCGATAAGTTGCATGCATGTTACCTTCCCGAATATTATTTGATAACCCAAACTGAGGAATAGAAATTTGTACCCATTTCAGATTCACCAGTTTGATATTACCTGGTTTTACGACTTAGTCCGTAGCATATTTCTTGTCCTTTGGTCAACGTTAACAAACACTCTCAGTGATAAGGCTGCAGTTTACTGTTATGTATGAATTCAATATTCTTATAGACAACATATACTGTATTGTTTATGTGCACATATAATGTAGAAATTTAATGTAAAATATATTCTATAAGAACATAAAAATGAAAAAAAGCCGAGTTGGAATGTCCAGTGCCATAATACCAGCCATTACGTAAATTTCCTCAAGTACCCCATAGCGCATTTAAAAGTACCCCCAGTGGTACGCGTAACCCACTATGGGAAATCCTGTCCTATAGAAAAATACACCAGTTACACCCC
Source organism: Uropetala carovei (assembly GCA_036926305.1). Classification (NCBI taxonomy): domain Eukaryota; kingdom Metazoa; phylum Arthropoda; class Insecta; order Odonata; family Petaluridae; genus Uropetala; species Uropetala carovei. Next base: position 13,718,410 of record JAXCHB010000235.1, read on the forward strand.
ACAGACTTTCTCGACTTGCTAGAACATTAAGGACAAATTCACCACTCATAAGCGCTTTTTTTACTTTTTATTATGTACGGCTTGTCTCCTTTCCATAGGTGACTCAGGGTTCCAAAATAAGAAACTTCCGAAACATCATTTCTCCATGCGAGCTACTTCGGTGCCCGAAGAGGCTCTCAAACTTACCGATTAGTGTACACTTTGCTTCCTCCAACAACTTGTTACATTTCTGTTTGTGAATATCTACTCATCAAACACGATAAATGATTTGTTTTCTCTCCGTGGGAATATCGTGAGGACGTATAAATGAGAAGCTTTATTATGCATTATTATATAGTAGTGTCGGAGCCACATTTTCCGTGGTTCTGTTTGAAAACATTCCTTTTACCCAAATAAAACACCAATCCCTCGAATATGTTATAATAATATGGGAAATGCAGTATTTTTCTCAAGCCGATTATTCTAATTTTTGCAACATTAAATAGAAACGAGTTTGTTGGCTGGTGGTATAGAACTAGACTCGAACATATAATAGCCAAGTTCTAGTCATAATTTATTTACAGTATTTGAAATTTATTCTCTTCACAATTTCATTTTTATACGCTTACCTCATGCTCTGTAGTTCATATTTCTCAAAAAATGAATATAAGGCTAGTTTATTCTAGGCAACTTTAACAACAATTCGATTTTCTCAAAAACGGCTCTAACGTTTTTGATCAAAATTCGTTCATTAGTGAATTGTTCTCGGGTTTCACACCGGGTGATGTCTTGAATAGAATTGGACGTTTCGGCGTATGTCACATCCGCCATCTTCAGGAAAACTGAGTGGCAGTTCAGCCGCCATCTTCAGGAAAACTGCCACTCAGTTTTCCTGAAGATGGCGGATGTGACATACGCCGAAACGTCGAATTCTATTCAAGACATCACCCGGTGTGAATCCCGAGAACAGTTCACTAATAATATTCGCCGGGAAAGTTTTAAATCCTTTTTCAAAATTCGTAAAGTTACTTGAGTATACATCCACAATAATACTACTTATTTCTAAAAACAGGCTAATACGATTTTCATTTTCTAAAGATAACTAAACGCCGCATTAGTACCCATATATGAGAAAGTTTGTACAATGTATGTTGTACCGATTTTTTAATCATGTACTGGGGAGATTCCAGACATTCGTCTAGGCAAGAGATATGCCCCATTAGGAACATGGTGTAAATATAAAATAAAATTGTAACATGGATTGATTTTTTAAGCTAGGAAAATGTAAAAAGAATTTCGCGGCACCTCACCTTTAAACAATGCAGCGTATTTGTAGGGACGAGTATCACAATGCTTAACCCCATTAATTGTTACTAGACCATTATTCATTTATTAAAGGAAATACTATTGCTCTGACTTACAATTAGTAAAATATAAAAATCTTTGAATTATTTAAGTAACAAAGTTTTATCGAGGCAACCTGAACAATCAGAACCTCAGTGTGCCGCGGAAACCAGTCTGAGAACTATTTCGATAACTTCTTGTAGTACCGACAAAAATCTGAATGCATAAATAGCAAGAAAAAACACTCCCGAGAATTAATTTTCAATAATCAAAACAAGCGGACAATCACTCAGTCATCGCTTCTCCTTTCCATTGTACTTCTTATGCGGCTGAGTCTGTGTCTGTTAAAACATTCCAGGATCACGAGTAATTCTATTAGCACATGCTCGGTTACTAGATGGCCCGCGTTATATATACAGGAAGGAACGAAGGAAAGGTATAAGATTAGCAATCGGTTTGCAAAGGACACTGCGACTGAAACAGAATAGATATGGTATAATATCAAAATATGTACCGACATTGATTAGAGCAACTTGAACTTTTTTGCACACAACTTAAAGAATTGTCTAAAACATTATGATCCCATTGATAAGGAAATGAGCAGCGCTTATGAGAAACTTCTATGATATTATATAACTAATATGACCACAGTGATATTTATTTATAAGGAAAATGTTATTCAATTTTGATGAGTGTATAAAAATGTTCTTTTTTATGAAAAGCACATAGAAAAAGAACATAAAATCCACATAATCTAATGTTTCAGAGAGTAATAATAGTCATGGACATATAAAAAACGATTTTATCACAATTTTATCACGACGAATTGAATAAATTCGTAAAAAATCACGAAAAATATTAATTAAACCTAATTTTTGGCTTTTTTCGAATGAGATTTGAATTTCTACGATACGGAAATTTATTTCCATAAGAAAAAAGGCCTCGCTTCGTTTCAACTCTGCCCATGTTATTCAACTGGAGAAAAGATATGCTCCTGAAGTCAAACCCAGAACTACTATGTACACGGCGAGCAGTTTCAAATTGAAAAGTTGAATAGTCAAGTGATTCCTGAAAGTTTGATCGAAAAGGGTTGTAAAGCTTTTTAGTTATGAGTGCATTCATCCGAATATGTTGCCTGAGTCACAATCGCACTAATTTAACAACATAAAATAGTTTAAACTTTATTGCAAAAACGTGGTCGGCTAGCGCCCCCCTGGAGAGAGGGTAAAGACACCTGAGCTCGGATTTGAGGATGGGTCTCGAGGTATGGGCCTCTAACCCGAGTTAATGACGGTCGAGGGGTCTGCTTCGCGGTCAGTTTTAAATGTGGTCCCAGTTAGTCGTCACAAGCCGAAAATAAATTAACTTTCATCTTATATGCAAAAAGACAAAATTTGCACATATCTTATATGTGACATTTATGAAGTGCTACGAGCCAATTTTATATGTGCCTTTTCTATCTGTATCTTGAAAAAAAAACAACGTACGTGAATTTTTTCAACTCTTCTCGTGGCATTTGAACGGAGTTTCCTCATTTCAGTTGCAGAATTGTAACCCAGAAGGAGACCCAAGGAGCGTCCATACGACCGCATGGTCATCGCCGGAATCGGTTAGCGTTCATAAGAGGTAGTTAGCGAATTTTTACATAATAATAAATTATATTTTATATGAAATCAAGTTGAGTTTTCCAAGAGAATGTTTATATATTCGAAATTCCGTAACTTTAACGCCTTAACCGTTACCCTGTAAATTTTAAGAGATCGTTTTCTTGCCGTATAGGAAGCAGAGAAAGACAGAGGAAACGGCGGAGAGAGGGCGCAGCCGCAGCGATTATGCGAGGGATGCGCAGAGTGAAGTGCGTCGTCGAAGCGGATACGCCGGCGAAAGAGACAAGAGGGGAAAAGGCAGAGGGAGAGACCGAGGCGGTCTCCAAGTGAGGCTTCAATGCTGATATCAGCACTAAATAAATATTACAAGGGGGGTACGCTGGTTTGAACCAGGAACCTCTCGATCTGCAGTCGAATGATCTACCACTGAGCTATAACCCTTCTTGCTGAACGGGGAAACAAGTTCAAATTCAAAAGTTTTTTATTTCTGTTTTAAAACGTACATTTCATATTTTAAAGTGTTCAGTTTCAAAGAAATACAAGCACAAACGAAAATCCTTGGTGTAAACAGAAGACCTCTTCAAGGCTGTGTCAATGTAATAATTACAATTTTTAACATTTACCCACCCAATCACCTCCCACATGGTGAGGGTTTCTTTCGTTCCAGTGTAGCGAAGAGCGCGTCAGCGCCCTGAGTGACCTACGATACACCTGATTAAAGACAAAGCGAGCCGAAGGCTCGCCAAGGCGATACCATTTCATAGACCGCATACGACATTGAAAATTAAGATGTCGTATGCGGTATTTTAGCAGTGATTGTTGTTGTTAATATTAGCTTGTGTACATTGTCGTTACAGTTCATAATAACCAGAGTCGGCCAAGGGCTGATGGGGACCCGGATGCGAATATCAATGGGGAGCCCCATGATATTAACGTTTATATAATAACGAACGATTTTTGGAGCTCCATTTTAATATTATAACTTTTACGGAGTGTTTATTTATTGAAAATCAGTTTGCAAGTGATTTTTAATAAATGTTTTAGCAAATTTTACACTCTATACTTGAATAATTTATAACTTTTGTGGCCATCATTATGCGGGGGCTCAGTTGCCTCGCATCCGTCGCATCCCCCCTTTGGCCTGCCCTGATTATAACAATGCCATTCTTTCGGAACGGTACATAAAGCGGGACTACGCAATTCCCTAAGTTTCCGTTAGTGAAGCTACTATTAAGGGGGTATATTGCACTTTCTCCCAAGTTTTCTCCGGGAATGGCGATTGCCTGGAATTTGATATAAGACGGAAGGGAAACCCGACAAAACGTTCCATAGGCAGCCCTAATTATAATTTATGAGTAAATTAATATATAAAACAGATAACAGATAACAAATTCGTATAAAAATAGTTAACAAATATATAGGTAAATAAAAATAAATAAATATGGATATAAATGTAGATATAAATAAATTTATGTTGCAAGATGTTCAACCGGCTTCTTTGGGCGGTTCCTCTTCTTTCTCTGTTTCGGCATCAGCAGGGGCCATCCGGGCTGAGGGCACAGGTGGGTTAAGATTAGGGTTTTGGTGTGGGTAAGGATAGAGGGTGTCTCCGGCTAATAGAGCGGAAGGAGTTCCGCCATTATTCATCCGGGTGAGGGGAGTTTATTCTTCATTCACCTTATAAGGAGAATTTAAGAAAGGGGTAGGTGAAGATGGTGGTAGAATTGGGGGTTATCCGTTCGGCTGCCCTGCATCGCATTCCTGCCATTCCGTACAGAACCGGCTCAATCTCTTCTCTCGTGCATACTTCGTGATGACAAGCGGTGGGCGGAGCTAGAAGGATCTGTCGTAAGATTATTCTCCCCAACCTCGCGATCGTGTCGATGGGTCCTTTTGCAAGCGGAGTGATGGCACAGGCGCCGTACTGGATGATCGGCCGGAGGAACATCTTGTAGAGGTGTAAAGATATTTCTGCTGATGTTCCGCAGCTCCCTTCTTTGATAGCTTGGATGAGATTGCTGCGACGGCTGAAAATGGCGGCGATGTTGCAAGTTATTTACCCTCGTTCTACAGAGCAAATCTCTTTCTCCTTAGAGTGAGGGAGAATGGTTGCTACATGCACGCTCGTTTCGCTCCAACGACGTTTATGAAGAACGTGAAGACTTCTCAGGATTTGGTCGCAGGCGACATTTTCTCACCCAGTTTTCGAGCTGTTTAAGGCCGGTCTGAATATATTTGGCAGCAGTCTCCGGTTTTCTCGCCGTAGTCCACAGGGCGGTGTCGTCAGCATGTTGTGCGAGTGTCACCTGTGGATGAGTGGGAGAGGGCATATCAGCACAGTACAAAAATAAATAAATAACAGGGGAGACAAAACCATGGGTACCAGAACAGATTTGAAATGGGTTCGACTCTGACTCCGGCATGTAGGTCGGTGATAAAGGAATAAAAGAGGCGGGAAATTTGGGGTTGTAGGAAGAGTATTTGGGTTATTTAGCGGATGCCAGAATTTATCGAGTGACCTTTCGACGTCCATGAAGATGGCCACAGTGCAATGTCCTCGGCTTGTGGACTCGGCTGTGATGTTGGTCAGTAGTGGTTGGGTAGAATTTTTTCTTATTCCAGGAGGGCCGTCACTTTCTTCACTATCACTTTTCCATTAGCTTTTCCTAGAATGCTCGTAAGACTGATCGACCGGTAGATCCTGGCGACCTTCATGTCTTTTCCGGGCTTCGGGACTATCACGGTGGTGGAAATCCTCCATTGTTTCGGTTAGTACCCTAAGTTACAACAACAATTAAAAATATTTAATAAGTGGTTGATTGGAGATGGAGAATTCATTGCGCGTTTCTTCACGATGGAGTCTGGTCCTAGAGTACAATTTAATGTTTTCTGTATCGCTACCTTGAGGTCTTCTTCAGCAGTGATTTCATCGGTTGAGTCTTCTCTATATGGTGCTGGGACCAGAGTGTGGTAGAGTTTATTAATTTCATCCGATGTTTTTGCTCTGAAGTCCTCATAAAATCTTGGGTCATCATTGGGTGCGTGTATTTTCTGTAATACACATCTGAATTCTTCGGTTTTCTCCTCGTCCGTCGCGAAGTGAGGTCTGTCGTGCGTAAGGGGAGATTTTTTCGGTTGTCTTCGGCCCTGAGAGTGTTTCGAAGCAGTCCCAGAACCGTTTCCCGTCTCTGTAATGCAATTTAGAACACGTTTTTGGGTGTGAAATTGTGATGATAAGCACACGAGCCAGATGAGGTCCCTCACGGTCACATAGGTACCTGGTTCCTTCGTCTTGCTCTCCTATTCTTCCTCCGGGACGATGGCCAGCGGGACGGTAGTTGTCAGCATTGCTGGGCAACTTGGTGCAACACCAGTCACCTGCATTTTGTCCACCCCCGCTGTTCGCGCACCTTAGACTCTCCGCGTCGCACTGGCCGACACGGTGGTGCTTCCCCCATATCGAGAAGTCACGCCGTTCTGAAAAAGGAGTTTCATCGACTCCTGAGAAAACGTGATGACTTTATTGAAGTTGCTGACCCTACCTGTGACCGTTGAATGGATTCTCCTGAGTCTACTGACGGTGACACCGCTACGGGGAAACTGAAAGAGGAGATACATTTAACCACTCTGTACGTGTGCGCGCGTGCGGACGACTTCAGGAAAGTGAGAGTCTTCTCTCTCCCGTGCGCTCGAAGTTTAGTCGCGGAAGGGTCTAGTGAAGGGCATCGAGGTTATAGCTACGGTTACCAAAGGTAAAATACTGTCTTACAAGGGGAGGACCCGGACGAGGGTTAATGGATTTTGCTGAAACTTCATAGGTGCGTAGCGCTAGACTCCAGGATCACAGCCAACACAGGTTTTGGGCGTATATGAGCAGTAGTTTTTCTGTACATTGCGTTTAAAGTTCGAAATACTGCGACTCGCAAGGAAATTACACGAACGATCGCACCGGCGTAGCACAGCGCTACGGAGTTTGACTAGAAACCTGAAGATCCGGAGTCCGCACTCGGTTCCGGTCGCTTTTGTTTCCCTCGGTTTTTTTATTCTTCCTGTTTTGCTTTTTCGCGGTGAAGTTTTACTCTGTGTCCGCAATCACTTTTTAATTTTTTTTCATCTCTACCTTTTCGTTCTCGGAATTTTTAATATCTTCTCTCGTTCACCGAACGGCAGACATGCGAGAATTTACTGTCAGATCAGATCTTCTTTCATTGATCTCTGTATGTATCTATTATTAAGGAGTTACGGAGCAGAAGCGAGGAACAGGGACCATACACTCGTGATAGTTAGTACTTATTAAAAATATTGTTATTGTTATGATTAGGTACGCGTGGTTTGGGTCCAAACTCTCTGGTACCCGTGAGGTATTTTCTATTGTGAAACAGGTCATTTTCTCCGAAAAGGTTTTAAATTCCACCTGCAGCTGCGGAGAACAATGCTTTACTTAATTTTCTTGGTATAAAATTTTTTTTTACTGTTTTCAATGATACTTTGATTCCTACCATCCACGAATGTGTGAAATTCATTACTAAAAAACGTTAATAACTAGTATGTCAAAAAAGCGACCAAAACCGGGCGCGTACTCCGGACCTTCAGGTTTCTAGCCAAACTCCTTATCGCTGTACTACGCCGGCTGATGTATAGGGATGCGGTCGTTCGCGTATTTACCTTGCGCGTCGCAGAATTGCGAACATTAAATGCAATTTACAGAAAAACTACTGTTCATATACGCCCAAAATGGGGGTTGGCTGCGATCCTGGGGTCTAGCGCTACGCACCTACGAAGTTTCAGCAAAAACTCTTGACCCCACGTCCGGTTCCTCCCCTTGTTAGATCTCTGGATTTGTATTTGTATTGCATATACAGCTACGTCGTAAAAGATGGTGCTGGTTTAATCCTATTTTAGATGTATCTGCCAAAAACTATGCATTGAATTCTCAGCCTGTAAGATGAATTCGGAAGTAGGCAAGGTATATTCTTAAAAGTTAATTTTGCTTTAATTATATATTTAACAAGTTCAAGTATTTCGCTTCGTGATATGTAAGACCAGCGTTTATATTGACTATTACATTTAACGTAAGTCATTACCAATTAACAGTGTAAAATTTGAATACATTCACAATGAGACAATATTTACTATATATTTACATCATATTTGAAAATTTTGCTCTAATAAATTCCAGGGATAAAAAATATTGAAAAGAGTTTTTAAATGAAAAAATTGTTCATAATTCGGATCCAAGCATGTTTTTTTACCTTTCAAGAATGACAAATTTATGACATTAACATAATAGGAGTAAAATTAAATTAAATTGATTTTCATGATTTATGAGCTTAAATGGAAACTATTGCAAACGGTGTAGTGTTGGATTTACTTTATACAATTAAATCGATAAATAAAGGTAGCCTCGCAATCTTTTCGACTATTTCAAAGTATACAAACTCAGTCAAAAACACATTAATGCCATTGCCACATTATCATACATTCCTCACTATCAACAAAAAGTAAACAAGAATCTCCATTATCCGATTTCTAATATCTTGGGCGATTTCACGCTCCATTCAAGAAATATGTCACATACTTTAATTTATGCCAGATATATCAGTGCCACTGCAAAAAATCGTTGCCCTGGACAAAATGGAAAACATTTATTGAATAAACCCTCCAAATTTTTATATCGCCATATAACCCCTTTTAACCAAATCGTAAAATTATGTATCTAGGGAAGATATCAGATTTAAAAGTAGCACGGACACCTAATTACTTGCGGAAAAGTCTTCATCGAACAGCTTTAGAATTAAACTTAGGCTCAACTTATGAACTTTACCTATCAAAACTGCACACAAAATTAACCCTTTATTAAACTACCTAGAAAAGATTTTATTAAGAAACAAGGCCGGTTTTGTTCAAATCGTCTGGCGACAGTAATTTCACAAATCCATTAAATTGCAGCGAATATGTAAACGCGTCCCGCGAGATCCGCGAATTATGTTAATTTATTCTATAATACGGCTCACACACAAACGTATTTCTCACAGATGTTCATAACTCTAACATAAGAAATGTACCTAATGAACTCATTAAGTCAGCAATTTCAAAACATCGGCGGTGTATTTTTCATTCCGTTTGAAAATCCGCACATAGTAGAGGTACTATCGGAATGTAATTTTCCATTGTCCGAAGGAACTAAACTACGACGCGACATATAATATTTTCGTATGGATAGGGTTTATAAAAGATGGAAGCAACACCCACCCCTTAATAGAAGAATATTATGAAAGATCGCGAATACTGGGAAATCCGGTAACATGGAATAAGGCCCGCGGATTTGCCGCAGTGCTATTCAGCTTCCCAAGCTCCGTGTTGAAACCTCTGTTAAAGAATTTGCAGTTTTCAACTTCCGTTAATCTTGGATTAAACATTTAATGCTGTACATACATACACAAAATTTTCTACTTACGTAAAAAATTATTTTATTGATCCTGAAGTTTATCTCATACTAATAACATGAAATTTTCAGAAAATGCGTTACGCTTCACTTTTGAGGAATTAGACGGGGAATTATTGTAATTTAAGCAAATTGCCACTTAAATTATTTAAAATGCAATAAATATAAGTGTGTTCGTGTACGCACACATATACAGTGACAACTATTACAAGCTATTTCTAATACACAAGTTTTGCATGATATTGTCCATAATCCAAGTTTGGAATTTCTTTAAGTAATACAATAATTCAGTAATGTATTTCACTTTTATTTTCAGCGCGACTACTACTACAAAATATCTCATAGCCATTATCTTGGCGCAGAGTAAGTTTTATTAGATACAAAGTAGGGTATATTTACACGCAAGTTGGGGTAAGAGAATTCTGAAGTTGTAAGATTGTTTGCATTATGTGAGAACGAAAACTACTTACTACGTAAAAGGAAAGGAAGAGGGAAACCGCCTTAAAAAATTTACCCGCGAAAATGATATTACATTATCGGTCGTCATAAGGACAATTGTTTCATACACTGCATCATTCCCATCCCGCGTTTTCCTCGTTTGATACTGATTTTTATTTTTAATCTAATTGTCGGAGATTTAAAAACAACAACAATACTTATACGTGAATATTAAAATACAGAAGACAATATTATGAACCTCAAAGTAGCGCAGAAATACTCAAAGACGGCACGGCGACCAAATCACTCGCAGAAAAGTCTTCATCGAACAGCTTTAGAATTAAATTATCGCACAATCTAAACTCTGTTTCGCAATGTTAGAATGGAGAAGATAATGAAATACAGACGATACAAATCCATGTTTGATCAAGCGAAATGGTAAAACGACAGGCAAACATCAGCATTACCAAAACTAAGCTTCACGTGCAACTTGTGCTAGCGCCAGCGGAGGATCCAGGAACTTCATAACAGGAGCGGTGGGACAATCCAAGGCGATCGTGCCATCGTCATAGCTACTATACTGCGGATGACTGACGATCCATTCTGAATGTTCTACAATGTTCATAGTTATTCTTACCGTTGCCAAAGAACCTTAACCACATGGTGGAGTTTTTTCACGGAAAGATTTGCATATCTGTGTTACGGTAGCAATTTTTATCCTCGTCGTAATCGAGTAAAATTCGAAAACAAAAGATTATTTACTAACGCCTTTCACTATATTGTTACAGTTTACCATGAAAACGAAGTTGTTCGAATATGTTGTGTATGTCTCTATCTTAATATGTACTGAGCATATGAATTGAGACACCTCCCCTCCACTTCCCCTCTCTCGTGGCTCTGAGCGTCTCTCGGCGTACGATGAAGGTCACGCGCCTCACTCTAGCCAAACATTATTACAAGCATAATTTTCTAAGCGATATATAGCGTATGTTACTCGCAGGGCAAAATAATGTACCTATGCGAAGTTTCGTGCCGATATCTTCAAGGATATGCATTTGTACATCGGAATAACAAAAACAGAGTTTCATATTTATTGATATAGATCAAATTCTAAGTCCTATAATATAAACTGATAAATAAAGCGAAAATGAATAATTATTTAATAACTTATTGGTAATTATTCAAACGAAGTAATTCGAAGAAGAAATTGCGTACGTCTCCCTCTTACTACTGAGCATATGAGTTGCGCATGTCCTTCCCCTCCACTTCCCCTCACTCTTGGCTCATAGCGTCTCTCTGCGTACGATGAAGGTCACGCGTCTCACGCCGGCCAAACAAAATAATAAGCACACTTCTTTACGTCCAATGCATGTTATAGATATATATGTAAATATATGAGCACTAATAAAAGTTAATATTTTGTTCCAGAAGTTTAGACACCTTTAAAAGGAGTTACTGTTTGGTGAGGAAACGACGACGACCGGTCTGCAATATCCCCGCTACTCCTGCGGCACTGCGTCCTCGGAGTTACAGCTGGCTGTTATTCGCCGGATCACCTCCAACACGGACGACGACGAGAATATACTCGAAATACAAACCTCAAAGTAGCAGTAAAGCAATGGCCCTCAGTAGTGACTTCGAACGCTAATTCTGGCGAACCATGTCTTCGTATAAAAACCATGTAAAGCGGCATTTATTATTAACATGTCTGTAAATTTTATGAAGTGATGCAATAAATATATTCCTAAAAACATGTCTTACTTATATTTTTAGCAGCGATTATTCGTTAAGCAGGAAAAATACAGAGTTATTCTGAGACTTTTCAAAACAAACAGTTGATGAATAAACTCTCCCACCTCACGAATAGCAAATTTATAATCAAATGCTCTGTGTAGATCTGAGAAGAATTTAATTACTGTGAGGATAACTTCGAAACGAGGTGAGGTGGGATAATTTTTAAAATATTTCATTCTCTGGTCTAAAAAAATAATCTAAGAAAAATCCATAAAAAATAACTACTTCCTAAGGGGATAGAACCCCAGACTCCCACTTTTAGCCGCTCAGCGTCTTAACCACTGGGCTAACACGAAGCTTTAACGACGAATACAAGGATAAAGATTTGAACTCCGTAAATGTAGGGACGGGAGGGGAAGAAGGGGAGGGTGCGAGAGAGAGCGATAGAGAGGAGCCTTGAGCCCAAGGACACATCACTTTCACTTTCGTTTCCTCGGATTTTCTGTGCAAAATCCGAAAAACTCGGTTTTTGCCTAATTTGGCCTCCAAAAAGGCTAAAAACTCACACCCCTCAGGTTTTGACCTCTAACTGCCCTTCAAAGACCTTAAAACCTCACACTCCTCCAGTAACGCCCTTAAAACACACCTTAACAGCCATGGTCCATCAAAAGGGGTAACCTTACGGTGCATATTTGGTTATTAATCAGTGAGAATATATAACGGCTGCGTATTACTATTCAATAGGGCCTGGTCTTTCCGACGTCACAAAGCCTTGGTAGCGCAGTGGTTAGCGTGTCCAGCTATTAATGCGAGGGTCGTGGGTTCGAATCCTGTGGGTGCATGTAACATTTTCTGCAACTGTATATTCACTGTATATAAATAGCCGTCAACATCTGTACACGGAATAATTTTAATTGAAAATTAATAATTAAAATGAAGTAGATAGTCCGTTTGTTCCCATATGTCAACTATCTCGGAAAAATGATGGGGGCAAATCCGGACGTACCTACGCCATACGACTCAAGCTCTTTGCGAGCGATTCAAAATAACCTAAAGCCCTATACGATCGCTGCCTTGCAAAAATCACGTAAGGTGGGGGCTAATGTATCTACGTCACACGACTCAAATAGACAAATTATTTGACTTTCCCCTTAGATATTAGACAGTGAAATTGTTACCTGTGTGGTATTGCCTGAGTTCAATTTCAAATTGAGCTCAAATTTTTAATTGACGAACTTTTTAATTTTTTTTACCATATCATTTTGTCGCTCTTCCTTTTATTTTATTCGATTCTCTTTTATTATAGATTTCATTTATTAACACGCAATGCGTATAATAATTATTTTAACTTATTAATGCGTGAAAGCTTCGTTGAAAAAGATGCAACTAAAATAAGCAAATTTCAATGAAAAGGATAATGGATTTCGTAAAACTTTATTTTTACAAAATACATATTTATACCGTACGTATTACAGGTTGATACCTGCATCTTAGCGCCTTGCCAAACATTGTCGTGTGCATGCGTTACATGAGTATTCGCCACCGAAAATCAGATTTCATTTGTCTAAATAGCATGAACAGTGCAGTAAACTTCATATAATATTTAAATATGTCCATTGTCAACAGCTCTTCGCAACCTGTTCATTTGTCGCTTCTCTTCCGTTAACTGCTGTGGCACTGAATCAGAAACAAAATAATTTATAGATAATCTCTTCTCAAGCACTTATGGTGCATACTGACGAGTTTTTCTAAAAATTTTACCGCTGCCGTAGCAGCCTCTTCTAATCGATGTTCAGAACGCTACCTTTATTGTTCGTCCATCCAGTACGTGAGCTACTCCGTCACAGATTACGTCAAATGTAGTGATTACAAGTGATATTGACTGCTTGTCTATGACAACGGGACGATCGCCTTGGATTGCCCCACCGCCTCCGTTAGGAAGTTCTTGGATCCGCCACTGGCGCTAGCACAAGAATAGTATTATGCTTATAATTTTGCTTGGCTAGCGGGAGACGCGTGACCTTCTTCGTACGCAGAGAAACTCTATGAGCTACGTGTCAGGGGAAGTGGAGGGGAAGGAAATGCGCGAGTCATACATACGCAGTAGCAAGATATATGTATATACATGTACGCCTTAGAACAATTTAGTTCACTCCAGCCAATTTCTTTTAAGTCGTAACTCTTCAAGGAAATTAAATGTCAATTCCTTCAATCAGTCAATATTCTAGAATTAAATTACAGCATAAGGCATGTTAATTTCAGTTCCTATGCAACAATATCGATGTTTTCTTATTTTTTCACTTAATTGCAAATAATATATCGATCTAAATTATTATTTTGTTTCTGTTTCAGTACCACGGCGGCCTCTTCTACTCGCTAGCTTTTTTGTTCTTCCATCCACTACGTGAGTTACGTCGTCAGAGATTACAACGTAAAATATAGTGGATATTCGTGATATCGACTTCTCCCACAAATACGACACGAACTTCACGGCCTCAGGAGCGAGAGAGCTACGTTAACGGAAGAGAAGCGACAAATGAACAGGTTGCGAAGAGCTGTTGACAATGGACATATTTAAATATTATATGAAGTTTACTGCACTGTTCATGCTATTTAGACAAATGAAATCTGATTTTCGGTGGCGAATACTCATGTAACGCATGCACACGACAATGTTTGGCAAGGCGCTAAGATGCAGGTATCAACCTGTAATACGTACGGTATAAATATGTATTTTGTAAAAATAAAGTTTTACGAAATCCATTATCCTTTTCATTGAAATTTGCTTATTTTAGTTGCATCTTTTTCAACGAAGCTTTCACGCATTAATAAGTTAAAATAATTATTATACGCATTGCGTGTTAATAAATGAAATCTATAATAAAAGAGAATCGAATAAAATAAAAGGAAGAGCGACAAAATGATATGGCAAAAAAAATTAAAAAGCTCGTCAATTAAAAATTTGAGCTCAATTTGAAATTGAACTCAGGCAACACCACACAGGTAACAATTTCACTGTCTAATATCTAAGGGGAAAGTCAAATAATTTGTCTATTTGAGTCGTGTGACGTAGATACATTAGCCCCCACCTTACGTGATTTTTGCAAGGCAGCGATCGTATGGGGCTTTAGGTTATTTTGAATCGCTCGCAAAGAGCTTGAGTCGTACGGCGTAGGTACGTCCGGATTTGCCCCCATCATTTTTCCGAGATAGTTGTCATATGGGAACAAACGGACTCTCTACTTCATTTTAATTATTAATTTTCAATTTAAAATTATTCCGTGAACAGATGTTGACGGCTATTTATATACAGTGAATATACAGTTGCAGAAAATGTTACATGCACCCACAGGATTCGAACCCACGACCCTCGCATTAATAGCTGGACACGCTAACCACTGCGCTACCAAGGCTTTGTGACGTCGGTAAGACCAGGCCCTATTGAATAGTAATACGCAGCCGTTATATATTCTCACTGATTAATAACCAAATATGCACCGTAAGGTTACCCCTTTTGATGGACCATGGCTGTTAAGGTGTGTTTTAAGGGCGTTACTGGAGGAGTGTGAGGTTTTAAGGTCTTTGAAGGGCAGTTAGAGGTCAAAACCTGAGGGGTGTGAGTTTTTAGCCTTTTTGGAGGCCAAATTAGGCAAAAACCGAGTTTTTCGGATTTTGCACAGAAAATCCGAGGAAACGAAAGTGAAAGTGATGTGTCCTTGGGCTCAAGGCTCCTCTCTATCGCTCTCTCTCGCACCCTCCCCTTCTTCCCCTCCCGTCCCTACATTTACGGAGTTCAAATCTTTATCCTTGTATTCGTCGTTAAAGCTTCGTGTTAGCCCAGTGGTTAAGACGCTGAGCGGCTAAAAGTGGGAGTCTGGGGTTCTATCCCCTTAGGAAGTAGTTATTTTTTATGGATTTTTCTTAGATTATTTTTTTAGACCAGAGAATGAAATATTTTAAAAATTATCCCACCTCACCTCGTTTCGAAGTTATCCTCACAGTAATTAAATTCTTCTCAGATCTACACAGAGCATTTGATTATAAATTTGCTATTCGTGAGGTGGGAGAGTTTATTCATCAACTGTTTGTTTTGAAAAGTCTCAGAATAACTCTGTATTTTTCCTGCTTAACGAATAATCGCTGCTAAAAATATAAGTAAGACATGTTTTTAGGAATATATTTATTGCATCACTTCATAAAATTTACAGACATGTTAATAATAAATGCCGCTTTACATGGTTTTTATACGAAGACATGGTTCGCCAGAATTAGCGTTCGAAGTCACTACTGAGGGCCATTGCTTTACTGCTACTTTGAGGTTTGTATTTCGAGTATATTCTCGTCGTCGTCCGTGTTGGAGGTGATCCGGCGAATAACAGCCAGCTGTAACTCCGAGGACGCAGTGCCGCAGGAGTAGCGGGGATATTGCAGACCGGTCGTCGTCGTTTCCTCACCAAACAGTAACTCCTTTTAAAGGTGTCCAAACTTCTGGAACAAAATATTAACTTTTATTAGTGCTCATATATTTACATATATATCTATAACATGCATTGGACGTAAAGAAGTGTGCTTATTATTTTGTTTGGCCGGCGTGAGACGCGTGACCTTCATCGTACGCAGAGAGACGCTATGAGCCAAGAGTGAGGGGAAGTGGAGGGGAAGGACATGCGCAACTCATATGCTCAGTAGTAAGAGGGAGACGTACGCAATTTCTTCTTCGAATTACTTCGTTTGAATAATTACCAATAAGTTATTAAATAATTATTCATTTTCGCTTTATTTATCAGTTTATATTATAGGACTTAGAATTTGATCTATATCAATAAATATGAAACTCTGTTTTTGTCATTCCGATGTACAAATGCACATCTTTGGAGATATCGGCACGAAACTTCGCATAGGTACATTATTTTGCCCTGCGAGTAACATACGCTATATATCGCTTAGAAAATTATGCTTGTAATAATGTTTGGCTAGAGTGAGGCGCGTGACCTTCATCGTACGCCGAGAGACGCTCAGAGCCACGAGAGAGGGGAAGTGGAGGGGAGGTGTCTCAATTCATATGCTCAGTACGTATTAAGATAGAGACATACACAACATATTCGAACAACTTCGTTTTCATGGTAAACTGTAACAATATAGTGAAAGGCGTTAGTAAATAATGTTTTATTTTCGAATTTTACTCGATTACGACGAGGATAAAAATTGCTACCGTAACACAGATATGCAAATCTTTCCGTGAAAAAACTCCACCATGTGGTTAAGGTTCTTTGGCAACGGTAAGAATAACTATGAACATTGTAGGACATTGAGAATGGATCGTCAGTCATCCGCAGTATAGTAGCTATGACGACGGGACGATCGCCTTGGATTGTCCCACCGCTCCTGTTATGAAGTTCCTGGATCCTCCGCTGGCGCTAGCACAAGTTGCACGTGAAGCTTAGTTTTGGTAATGCTGATGTTTGCCTGTCGTTTTACCATTTCGCTTGATCAAACATGGATTTGTATCGTCTGTATTTCATTATCTTCTCCATTCTAACATTGCGAAACAGAGTTTAGATTGTGCGATAATTTAATTCTAAAGCTGTTCGATGAAGGCTTTTTATGCGAGTGATTTGGTCGCTGTTCCGTTTTTTAGTATTTCTGCGCTTCTTTGAGGCTCATAATATTGTCTTCTGTATTTTAATATTTACGTATAAGTATTGTTGTTGTTTTTAAATCTCCGACAATTAGATTCAAAATAAAAATCAGTATCAAACGAGGAAAACGCGGGATGGGAATGATGCAGTGTATGAAACAATTGTCCTTATGACGACCGATAATGTAATATCATTTTCGCGGGTAAATTTTTTAAGGCGGTTTCCCTCTTCCTTTCCTTTTACGTAGTAAGTAGTTTTCGTTCTCACATAATGCAAACAATCTTACAACTTCAGAATTCTCTTACCCCAACTTGCGTGTAAATATACCCTATTTTGTATCTAATAAAACTTACTCTGCGCCAAGATAATGGCTATGAGATATTTTGTAGTAGTAGTCGCGCTGAAAATAAAAGTGAAATACATTACTGAATTATTGTATTACTTAAAGAAATTCGAAACTTGGATTATGGACAATATCATGCAAAACTTGTGTATTAGAAATAGCTTGTAATAGTTGTCACTGTATATGTGTGAGTACACGAACACACATATTTATTGCATTTTAAATAATTTAAGTGGCAATTTGCTTAAATTACAATAATTCCCCGTCTAATTCCTCAAAAGTGAAGCGTAACGCATTTTCTGAAAATTTCATGTTATTAGTATGAGATAAACTTCAGGATCAATAAAATAATTTTTTACGTAAGTAGAAAATTTTGTGTATGCATGTACAGCATTAAATGTTTAATCCAAGATTAACGGAAGTTGAAAACTGCAAATTCTTTAACAGAGGTTTCAACACGGAGCTTGGGAAGCTGAATAGCACTGTGGCAAATCCGCGGGCCTTATTCCATGTTACCGGATTTCCCAGTATTCGCGATCTTTCATAATATTCTTCTATTAAGGGGTGGGTGTTGCTTCCATCTTTTATAAACCCTATCCATACGAAAATATTATATGTCGCGTCGTAGTTTAGTTCCTTCGGACAATGGAAAATTACATTCCGATAGTTGGTAGAACATTCTCCTGTACCTCTACTATGTGCGGATTTTCAAACGGAATGAAAAATACACCGCCGATGTTTTGAAATTGCTGACTTAATGAGTTCATTAGGTACATTTCTTATGTTAGAGTTATGAATATCTGTGAGAAATACGTTTGTGTGTGAGCCGTATTATAGAATAAATTAACATAATTCGCGGATCTCGCGGGACTCGTTTACATAATCGCTGCAATTTAATGGATTTGTGAAATTACTGTCGCCAGACGATTTGAACAAAACCGGCCTTGTTTCTTAATAAAATCTTTTCTAGGTAGTTTAATAAAGGGTTAATTTTGTGTGCAGTTTTGATATGTAAAGTTCATAAGTTGAGCCTAAGTCTATGGAAAGGAAATATTATATAATTTATCGTTTTTATCAATTATGACATGAGAATAAAGGTGTTTCTTGATAGATTATTAAAGAGCTCCATATGCCATAAAAAGGTTTTCTCTGGATATAGGAACTATATAGAATATCAATTGCATTCTATCTGTAAGGGTAGATTGATAATTATGTTTTTGGTTTCTTATATAAGACACACGAAAATTTTAATTATTTCGTTAATAATTGTTACTTCACAATAATTTTCAAAGTTTTGAACTTAAGTAATTACTTAATAAAAAAGGATACTTAACATTTTTACTGCATTCATTCCTCTGATGTTAAACTAATCGCATAATTACAGCATTCATATTTCAAGATTAACCTTTAGAAAAGAGCACGGAAATTTTGTCATAGAGTCCTGCCCTATCCGAAATAGGCAGTAATGCAAATAGCCTTGACGACTATTATCTGCAGTAGCAGAAGTAGAAGTTATGGAAATGTTATAAGGGTAGCATGAATCGTTTCTCCCATTAGAGAGAATCATATATTTTTGTCAGGTCTACAGCAGTAGTCTAACATTGTGTTACCTTCCGAGTTGGATTACAATCCAACCATTAGAGGGTAACGTAATGCATGCACATTCGCACATATGTGCACCAAAGGGTGTGAGAATGAGCCTTGTTCCGACGTTGCCCTACTTCTTACGAATATCCCAAGGAGCCCAACAGATTATCGTACATTTGTACTCGCGTGTCTTCATCGCAAGTCTGTGGAAGCGAGTTGAAAAATTCGTCTCCCTGAGCACTCGTGCTTGAGGCCGGAAAATGTATCAGTCAACAACACAACAGCGACATCAACTAAATAAGTGTTGATTTATTGTTGCCGAGAGCGCGATTTCTGTTTTAAAGTATTTCGCATTTATTTTTAAAAGTAAAGAAATTATGTAAACCTGCACGGAAAAAGAACATTATCACATTTCGTCAAGGTTAAAATAATAAAAACTTAATAATAAATTATAGATGAGAATAAAAATGCAAGTTGTTAATATATTTTTTAAATGGAGGCCTATAAATTATTTCAAAGCCGAGAGGATGGTAGAGTAGTTTGAA
This sequence comes from Uropetala carovei, assembly GCA_036926305.1. Taxonomy (NCBI): domain Eukaryota; kingdom Metazoa; phylum Arthropoda; class Insecta; order Odonata; family Petaluridae; genus Uropetala; species Uropetala carovei. The sequence goes on from JAXCHB010000235.1 coordinate 13,738,071, forward strand.
AGCAATATTTCAAGCAAAACTGAGATTACGTTATTTTTCATTAATATCTATAACCATCCGCCATTTGTCCGTGCCTCACGAAACGCAATTTATCCTCTCGAATTATCCGCACCATCTCGCCCACAAAACCGTCCTTTCCCATCCGTTCCTATGCCCCGCTCCCTCCGCTTCTCCTTGTAACCCTTCCTATCGCGAACAAAACCCAACACGCAGGCCACTGGTGCTATTTATTTACGCATTCAACCTCAACCCATCTCACCCGAGTAGCATCCGCTCTGTCATCCGCCGAGCACATAAGACCCAAAGCTATCCAACCCACCGACAATTTCCTCTCTATAGTGCAATGGCCGAAATAAATGGACCAAAGAGGTTTATGGATAGAGGAAGTTGGATGCGGCGTTGCCAAGTGTCGTCGCAACTGGGTATATGTCCCTTGGTATATCGCTTTGAGTCACATTGCGGGCTAACCAGACACTTCGAAATTTTGGTAACATAATGAAATTCAGACGAAAGTCTCAGACAGGGAAAAAAGCACGCCCGTCCGAGTTTTTCACGAGTAGCTGATTTCATTGTTTTCAATAAGAGTGTATAGAAAAAAAAATTTTCAAATACCTGAAAACGATTAAACAAGGTCACGATGAAGTCTAATGTTGCTTCACTGCTCATTCTGGGATATCCCTTCGCTTAATCATTAAGCCTTAATGTATTAATAAAAAGGAATTTTTAAATAGACTGATTCCGATCGTCACCAAAAGTCTAATAGAAAACAGTTTCATCCCAAGAACTTATATATTTTTTCCCTATTATTTCACGCGAGTTTGTCATCATTTTATAATTTCTCCAAGTTATCCTCCTCACCTTAAATAAATATGAAGTCATACGATGCCACACGACGATGCATCTTGCGTGTGACGAAAAAAAGTCGAGTGCACGGGTGTCTCCGATTTTTTTCAGGAAAAGGAATCCTTTGAGCTTCTTTTTTTTTCGAAACCCTTTTTCGCTTCGAGAGCACCCGAGCTATAATGGTCCCATAGAAATGGATTTCGTGGATAATTCCATCCACGTGTGGGTGGGGTTTTTTGTCATTTTTTCTATTTGCGTCGAGGGTTTAAAAGGAATGCATTATCAGAAATTTTCTCTTGGGACAGAGATAAAAGGTCTTTCAGGTAGAAAATGAGGTCTCCAAATTTATTGATTTAAAATTTATCAGCCAGTTTTCCTTTCGGCAGTGAGTAGATGTGTTTTAGTATGGGGAAGACGTAGACTTAGTTCAGGAAGTTTTCGGCATTGATGAAATAACAAGAAGCTTCAAAACCTCTCTTTTAGTTAAATTTCTGCATAACAATAACATAGTTACGTTTTATTAATTATTACTTATGTTTCAAACGATATACTTTTACTGAACATATGGATATAAGGTTTCCATCAATGGATATATAAAATTTTAAAATTGGCCAATTCCTTCTTGAAAAATTTAATCACCCATTCATATTTACTAGCTCTTTCTCAGACATTAATTAAATATTAAAATTATGAAAACAACAAATCAAATTTTGTTAAAAAAGCCGAGGTTATGAAAATACTTCTTTTATAAAATTAACAAATTAATAGAATTTTGAAATGAAACTGCATTTTAACTACAGCATTTCTCCACGTTTACAATAGGCCGAATAACAATCGAGAAATGAGGCACGCCCATATCCTTCTCAAAGTATGGTTCCACGACCCTATCCTCCCAATTCCTTAAAAATAAAACTGCCGTGAAATCTCTCAACCGAATTCCTGTTACGCCCTCTATCTTACCTTCCTTTTGCCTCCTAGATCTTTCACCCCCTCCCTCCCCTCCCCCCCTTATACCTTGCCCGTTTTATCTTTCCTTACTCCTACATCGATCCGCGTAACACCCTCATCTCATCCCCTTAACGACCACGGTTCTCTTCCCACCCTCTAAAATCCTCCCACGCATTTAATTTTTCTTATCTCTCTCTCTCCCCCCCCCCCCCTTCAACTCTCCATCCTCCTTTTTCCCTACTTTGACGACTCCGTCCTTTCGGTCATTCTTTATTTTCATGTCCAAAAATCTACTCAACTACATCATCGTTCTTTTCTTGTATATCCTCACGCACTCTTATTTTCATTCCGCTGATGGTTGAGCGATGGAAAAGCTTTTAGAACAAAAATTTTATTTAAAAAAAAAACTTTTTTGGATGGCTGAATGAATTAGGAAAGTGAATTGTATGAGAGTACGTTAACTATACAAACGAATGCTCATTTGAATATCTTAAAATACTGTCGACAACTGAAGAACCAAAAGAAAATGCCGTTTCTCGATTATTGTTTCATAACTTAAATTTTGGCATAATCAATTGAATATGGAACTAAAGAAAGAGCAAAATAATTTACAAATATTACTAACAAATGAACTAGTAATATGACAATAACAAATTTATATTACGAAAGTAAAGTTTAAATTGATATTTGTCCGTCTCTACCAGCAATCTTCTTTAACGATCATACCGATACCTAAGCCCTCGCAATATTGCCATACTCTCTCTTATTTAATGTTCTATTTTTTTATTTTCGATGAAAATTTACTTTCATTCTCTCCAAGAGAATATAACCACTGACATTCGACTCGTATGCAAAAGATGAATCTTCGTCATCCTGGTCTTATCTACTACTGCTATCCCTTTTCTCTTTGTCTTCTTCAGTTGCGACCTTTCATCCATCCGTTCACTTTTGCCAAGTTCTCCTTCCATCCTCCATATAGCTGATATAGTTTATCTAGTTTCGTCGTAGCCCTCCTTTTGCCCTCTAGCTAGTACCACAGTGGCAAAGCAGCACAATGTAGTGCCATGGTGACGGTGGGACTTTTCGGCAACAACGTTGTATCGAAACGATGTAAATTGAGGACTTACTGTAGCTCCAGTTTAATGGATTGAGTAATTACAGTTCAAGGACCCCTATTTACTTGTAAAGATAACATTAAGAAAATTAATAAAATAATGTCACGCTAAGATGTAGTATGAAACATAGTTCTTGTGCTTCCTTTCTATACAAAAAAAGCCCTGATTCCAATTTTAAATGGAGGTTTTAGAAGTAATATCTCGCCCTTTTTTCCGTTTCCACAATGAGAAAAGGAAAGATCGCTCTGCTTTTCATTTTGGCGTTGCCTGATCTCGATTCGCTCCATCATGGCACACACACACACACACACACATATATATATATATATATATATATACCTATATATAAAAAATTATAAACCAAGAATAATTCAGCATTGCAAGAATTTTGTTCAAATTAATGTGAATGAAGATTTCGAAGATATGTGTCTATGTGATAAAGAGAAAACGTTTCCTGTACAAAATAAAAATTTGAAGGGACCACAAGTTACTAACGTTTTTACAGAGACACCTGAGTTAGTGTTACAATGCATCCTGACACTTAACATGTTCTACAAATTGTCTGAAGTGCAGAGCGTTGGGACGTCATAGCAAAAGATTTGTATCGCCATATATATACATACACAGATATATCTTGGCAAAGGAAGACTGAAAATAAAACCACAACGAATTACCTTCGAGAAAGAATTCTCCTCGAGAAAGAGGGAACGGAAGGAACCCACAAATAAACGCTAACCTCTCTCACAAGAGGTATTTACATTTTGTTATCATCTCTCCTTCCCGTCATACTCAGACCCGAGCGCGCGCGAGATGTAATTTTTCATCCTTTCCCTCACAGCACGCCTTAACACCCAAACCTCAGCTCTTTCCTTGTCCCTCTTTCCTTTCCCTCGAGCACACACAAATCTCGCGACTTTGTTCGAAATTCGCCTCTTAAAATCCTCCGTTCTTCTCTCGTCTCTCCCCGACCTTTTTTCAGCCACCCCTTCCTTCCTCGTCCGTCATCCACCTTAAGCAAATGATCCGTCATGTCTCCCTTACTCTCCCATATTTTTGTCTTACTCCACCACCTCATCTCATCTTTTCCACCTCCCCGTCCCATCCTTCCCTTTCCCCCTTTCTCTCCCTATCATCTTTTATGCTTTCCAAATTTCTCTCTGCCCTTTTCTCTCGCCCTCTATATTTCTCTTCCCTGTCACCTTTCTCGCGCATCCATGTCAACTACTTGTTTTCCCTATCCTCCATCCCTATTCAAAGGAATTAATTCCGTGCAACATCCGACCCTTTTCCTTCGCCCCATACTACCCCGCATTATCCCCCGTTACACGTGTCCCTCTTTACATCTTCCGCTCATTCTGTTCCTCGATTGCCTTCCTCCGCTCTATTAATTCCGCCTCCTTTTCTTCTCTCCCGCTATACAGGTAACTGTGTACACGAAGCTCGGGAGTTTGAAAAGTCTTATTTATCAAGCCACGATTACGTATTTAATCTTTCCACACGTTTCGTTCTCGCCCGTATCTTTGACCTCTCAATCCTTTCCCATAACTGTTTATCAATACTTGGCCACACAAATCCTTGAAAATCTTCAGCTTGGAGCTAAAACTTTGAGGACGTTATGCGCTATCTGGTGTGCAAGTTTGTAATATGCCACGACCGTCAATGCTTTAGTACTGAACAATTCTATTGCATCGGATACCTTAATGGTACATGGTTTGATACATAACTGGAAATGCTGTAACCTTTGAGACCAAGGTGGGGAAGCGTCTGAGATCCCTCTGAAAAATTAAAAATTTTTATGGGGAGAGAAGGGAATTTCCGTGTAGGCCACATCAGATTTTTTTTCATGAAAACAATTCGTTATGGAGAAAACAAATAAATATGGGATGAAATGTACTAAAATAAATGTAATAAAGGACAAAGTTACGATATCGAACAATGTAGAATTTATGTAATCCTCTGTAGAATAATCTTGTAAAATGAAATAAAAGGGAGATAAATCCAAATATGAGATGAAATCTGTGATATAATTATAATTGTTATTAAAATAAATCGAGTTTGTAACAGAATTTTTGAGACATTTGTAATAATTAACAGCAAAAAGAAATTGATGGGATGGTCGATTATAATGATCCAGAAGAAGCAAATAAGTTTCACATTTCCACGGAAAGCGGCTGCTATTTTGCAACTATACTCATATTCTGGTTTACCCATCTAATTCGCGACTGCAGAAATCATCTTTATCGTGCTTTGTTTTTAGAATTTGTAAAATAGAATTTTTATATTCTTTTTACCTCTGACGAACCTCCATTAAGGACCGTCGCGTAACAAAAGACGCCGATCGGCGACCGCCATCGTAGGTGAAAAAATTTTATAAATCGCGCTTCACTAAATTTAACCTCATTCCGTTTTCTATTTCGCCGTCAGTGTGACGCATTAATTTTCGTTGAGGAGCTGGCTGCGGATAATAGAAAAACTAAAATGGAAGACTCCACGAATCACAAGAGGAAGCGGGGGAAATCCGAAACACTCTTGACGTCTTATAATGAGACCATTCCAACTGTCGTAATGAGCGACAAAAATTAATATTCGCCGCGAGTATGATTTTTAGAGAAAGGAAGCGTAAAATAATTGGAACCCTCACCTCAAAATAAAGAAAAAAAAGAAACGAGCGTTCTCCTTCCAGGACTCACGGACGCAGCGTTAGTATATCAAAATATTAATAATGAAAATAATAATGAAATGTATTTTTAAAAACTCGGTGAATGCGATCGAAATCGGAAAGTAGCGAGAGGAGAAAGTTAAGAGAGAGAGGAAGCGTCGAGAAGGAAGGTGAGAGAAAGGCGATTAGAATAAAGGTTGGAAAGGAGGGAGGTAAAAAACAATCTTCAATCTTTGTTTTTTTTATTAAACAAAGTTTTAGGGAACCGAACATTTGGAAGAGAGTGAGGAAAAGTGATGGAAAGGGGGAATGGGGGACGGAGGGGGGCGGAGAACGTTAGGGAAAACAGGAGTCGAGGAAGAAAGAGAGAGAAGAGGACTGTTTCATGGGGAAAGGAGGTGAAAAATAGTGATAAAAGACAAAACTCTGAAAAAAGGACGTGGAAGACAGAGAGAGAGAGGGAGGAAAAGGAGTGAAAGGGTTTCGTGGGTCATAGTAGAGTGACGCGAAAAAGGGGCAATAACGCGTAGGAATTGCCTTTCAGAACGCCGCGGTGGGGAAGAAAAAGAAAATAAGAAGGGATTGGCGGAGGAAAGGAAAGTCGAGAAAGATGGAGAGGAGAACAGTTTAAAAAAAATGTTTTTTCGAGGAGGGAAAGGGGAAGGTGGATGGTGGAGCTGAAAATGAGGAGGAGAAAATGAGGTCCGTCATCTCGGACTAGGTGGGAGAAGTGGCTTTTGGCGAAAGAGTTTATAGGCTGATACAGGAGAGGACGGTGAAAAGGAGACTTATCTTGCATCGGCGGGCGTGGAACTCCGTCCTCTGCCGCGGATTATCCCTTAGAGCGGCGTGGAAACTGCCGTCGGAGTGATTTAACGCCCCTTGAAGCGTATTGTATTGAGATATGCGTTCAACGATCCAGCGGTCTTAAAAATTTTAAATCACGATGATGAAAGAACAAAGCGTGTCTCGGTGTTTATCGAGTTTTGCTACTCGCCTGTTTTGATAGTAAAAAGCCAATTTGATTTTGCATTTAATGTGAAGCAAGCATTCTCATTTACGTCTGTTTAAGAGTAATTCAGATATAAAAAATAATGAATTGCCACATCAGATATGCAACAGTTCAGAAAAAATGTAAAACATATATGATTCGAAACTTCTGGGTATAATAATTGATTTAGAAATTGGCATTTATTAGAAAGAATACTACAGTGAAATGGTTTTCTTTCAACATTTTAATTGTTAATCCAAGCTGAAAATTATAGAATTTATTTTGCCTGCTGTTTTTTAAATTATCTCCGCCGTTTTATCTTTCAGCAATATGTAATCACATCGTCGCTTTAAATGTAAATGATATAAATTATGAAATCGAAATTATATCAATTCATTTATATTTAATAATTAATCACTATCATTTGGATGCCTATTAAATGATGAGTTGAACATATTAGTTGTCGATGAATAATTTCACCAGCAATTAAGGCTGGTGATGAACACGATGATTTTTCAACACTCGTACACACGCACATGAATAAACAAACTCACCTTTAAGTTTCGCCTAAGGGGGATAAAAAAAATACGCCATAACGAAACGAGACATGAGAAAAATTAGAATAACAGGGGGAAATGGATGACACGTGCCTCAAGAAGCCGAGACGGGACCACAATGAAAAAGAGAACGAAATAAGCTGCTCATGTTTTTATGCATCTCCTCTTGGACTCTTTCTTTGGAGAGAGTAGCTCGAAAGGGGAATGGATGACTTTCATATGTCTTGGCGGATCCCTCAGCCCGTAACCGCTACGCTCTGAGCTCCCGTCTCCTTCCAAAGGCTCCATCCACAAAACGTGAAGAGAGGGAGGGATATAGAAAGAAAGATCTTTCTATATCCCTCTCTCTCTCTTTCTTTCTTCGCCTTCTTGTCTCTCTAAAGTCTACTCCTTTTGCGCTGGGCCTTTCTCTTTCTTTCTTTCTTCCTCTATCTTGGAGTTAAGCATTTTCCCTCATGAAGTCGGTATTACATTTGCCTCGGCAGCCCGATGAGGTACAAAATTTCTTATTTTTTCCTCGAAATGGCTGGCTTTGAAGAATGGATCCGATTTTTGCGTAGGATGGATATCCTTGAAATGACGGAATGGTATCTCTCATACGATTTGTATATCCTTATAGGAACGAAATAACGCAAATCGTCCTTGAATGAGCTTGTTTGCTGAGCTTATTATATTGGGCGGAATGAATGAATTCCGAATGGGTTTCCCTTTATGGGACCTAGCTTATAATAATTCTTTCGATGCGTACTACTTTAAAGGGGCGGAAAATAATAGAAGTCATGGGAAATTAAACATTATATACAATAAATATAAAGAGAGTGAAAACGTGAACTAAATATGATTTGATTTCCAAAAAGGACAATGTTACTATTGTGGTGAATAATTCTCAAAGGATAAACAGAGCCATTCTTAAAAGCAACATTATTACGGTACCACTGAAAAATTCTGCTTTCAGTGCATAGTATCCCTTTTCCTAATTGTTTAAAATGTTAACTGATGATTTTGATAATATGTTTTTACGATGTCTTGGAGATTAATTATGCTAAACACTAAGCACTTTTCCAGTTCTTCTCGTGAAATTTGTTAGCCGAAAACGCACTCGCGCAAAGTAATCAATCTTGTGAAGAAAGTTTTATTCTTAGGAGAACATTTATGCTGGTGGGTGACTCCATCGCTTTCGCGTAGAAATTTCAAACAAATTTTTGGACATTTCTCGTATTTCTGAACAACTCATAGCAAATTATTATTTCTGCTAAAATATTTAAAGAAAATAGGTCTACTTGTTTAAACTAGGAAAATTATTCTTACCTCCGTCATTTACATGTCGGAAATCACATTAGAACCTCAGAATTCGTAATTTCTTTGCGTCGAAATACATGTTAATATATTTAAAGATTAAGCTGCACTACTTGAACATTCGGTAAACTGTACTTTTTATACACTTTTATATGCACTTCACCAGATATTTATTTATTTATTCATTTATTTATACCTCTGTGGTCAAATTTTCACTTCTTATTCCTACTTAAGATAGAGATTTTCGGTTTTTTTGCAAGTTATTAAAAACGATATCCTCTTTTGAACTATTGATTGATTGATTAATTACCTACTCATAGAAACAGCAAACAATTTAATTTACTCATTTTCTTTTTAAATAAAGACTATTGAAAATATTTTAAAATTATTCTCGAGTGTAATCACTGATAATAATTTCTGAGAACGCTGACGTCGAGAGTAATCATATTCATTGCTCTGTATGGAGAACGTCACGTGTTGGCCACATCAGATTTTTACTTTCTCCATATGAAGTAATGGGAAAGTATTGTGATCATGAAAAAAATCGACTTCGAGATTTCAACGGAAATATACGTTCTGAGGTCCCTAGAACACGTTTAGACTATTTTCGGAATGATGTCTGTGTATATGTGATTGTGGGCGCTCTAACTCAAAAGGTACTTGTCATATCGTTACCAAACTTCATATATAACACTTTAGCATGAGCACAAAGAACTTATTAGTTTCCAACCAATACCGGTAAATCGGAAGTCGAGGTTTATTCGAAACCCGATTCGGTTTTTGCGATATTTCTCCGTTAAAACATTATTGTTATATACACAATTCTATACAAAGATTATAGAGAATGTAATTTCCTACAACTTTCATTTGAAATAATTTTCCATAGCAGTTATTGTTTAGGAATTATTTATAAATAATCGGTTTTTTCGGTTTCCTTCAAAATCTCATTAAAAACATAGTTATTGGTAATCTTCGTGATGACCAAAGTTGTAGAGAATAATATTTCTTCCAAGTTTAGTTTGATCAAATTTTCGTAGGACCATCCATTTTGGAGATATTTTGCTTTTTCTTAATACCATTATACAGCGCCACCGCCATGTAGCGGTGAATTCCGTAAACATATTCAAAATATACGTAATTTACGGCAATAAGGACGACTGTATTCTTTTACGATGGCTTATAATGCTATTCATAATAATTTAAATATCTATACCCCAAATATGGAGAAAGTCATGTGTTGGCCACATCAGATTTTTGTAATTTATTGGGACTGAAATAAGTTGTAGAAAAGTTTATTACAGGAGCTGAATCTCATAAAAAACATCACTATTTTAGACGACCCACAAATTCTCCGCATCTTTTAACATCGCTGTACTCCGTGGATAAATATTTCCTATGAGGAAAATATATACCCCGTGTGAGGGTCACTTATTGCAGGTATTGTGATTCATATTCACAGGAAACTTTTTCCTGAGAGCGGACCACCCAATAAGCCCGGGCCCCAGTTATTTGCACCGGCTACTATCCCCTCTTCCGAGCCCATACATAATTTTTCATTCTCAAGTAAGGGCCACAACCAATAAACAGAAAAATCTGAGCATGCTTGAATGAATGCACATGGAAGGAAAGAGGAACCGCAGGAGGAAGGGTCTTGGGAAATCCCGTATCCTCCTCGGACTTTCTTGCCTCGGGACTGCAAGGGGAGAGGGTGGGTGAGAAGGCTCAAGTTGGGGAAAACCACGGATAGCGTAAATATAAGACAACTAGAATAATAACCCATCATATGATGGGTAACATTAAAAATTATAACATACTGGCTTCATTAATTAATTAATAACAAAACAATACAGGTTGCATAGCAACTCATGCTAGATTAAGCGTTCAAATCACAAAAAATACGCACTTTTACGTATTTTTTAAATTTTTATAGCCAAGATACAATAAAAGACCGCTATAATAAAATAAATTAGAATTTCGTTCGTCCTTTCGTTTTTGTTTGAAGGTTCTAGGTTAATATTTAGGAATTTTAATGAGCAAAAGAAAAAATGTCTGCACGGTCAAAATCGTTTTTCCCGTGCTTTTAAATGGCAATACGAAAGGATATCTGGAGTCGAACCAAGAACACTTTATGTAAAAGTAATAAGATTTTATAGTAGATAATGTGATCATCTAAGAACACACCAAATTTAATATCTCTAGCTGCTTCCAGTATTGAGATATTGATAGATTCTAAGAGCGTTATACACAGAAAGAAGGAAAGACAGATTGGAAAACTATATGAGGCATTGGAAGAGACCGGCAGAGCGGTACATGGCCCCCCGTAAAATACTTCGCACCTATTCAGCCTAGTGATATCACCGACGCACTCTGGGCTGAGCTGTCTTACGTGCATAGCTGAAATAGCTTTAGAATACGGAAAAGAAACTGCTCCTGGCCGAGGCAGCAACCACTCAGGCAACCCACGCCCATGGACATCATCGCCTCACCAGGCCTTTTCCCGATACCCTGGCTGCCCAATCGGCTCCTGTTGGGCCCCTTTGTCATCTGGGCCCCACGCACTTTCGTGTTTTGCGTACCGCTTAATCCGGCCCTGGTTATAAGTAACTAAACATTTAAAATGAGGAAAATGAATATGTGAGAAAAAAATGAAACATACTTCGTAAAAATGTAAATATCTATTAAACTATCGGTTTTACAAAAAATTGATTGAAACAAAACTTGTAGAAAATTCGTTTTCTACAAAATTTATAATAACAACTATTTATGAAAATTGAGTTTTAAAGGAGATATTTTTAAACAAACGAAAAAACGACAGCTATAAACGTCAACTTCCGATTGATCTATATTGTTCACAAAGTAATCACTCTTGCCCCTATTATGTGTATATTCTATTTTAAATTTGGTACTGAAATGACAAATGCTTTTTGTGTTAGAGCGCCCACAAAATCCCTATCACATACAGACACACACAGACATCATTGAGAAAATAGTCAAAGCATGTTCTAGGAACCTGAAAACGTGTATTCCCGTTGAAATCTCGAATTCGATTTCTTTCATTAATACAATACTTTCTCTATACTACGTATATGGAGAAAGTATAAAGGAAATTTAATAAAAACGATTTCTCGCCGTGTATGGTGGCAAACTTTCATACACAGATGTGCATCCAAACTATATAAGTGTCACTCTGTCAGTAATGCTTTTTGAAGCTTAATATCTCGGAAACGACTGAACCGAATTTGATGAAATTTTTAGGATAGCATTATGAATAATAACAGAACGTTTTACTTAACCAAACTCGAGATCAAATAGCCGGGTTCGACTCCAGGGGATAATTTCCTTTTCCAATAAGATAGCACGTAATTTAACCTAAAAATGAACTTTTCAACGCACAGGCTTTCATTCTTTTTGAGATTAAAATAAGAAAGAATTGACCTAGAAACTTCGGATGTGAACCATTTTGAAGAACTGACGAAAAGGTAACAAACAAGAATAAAGTTCGGAAATGTTCTAAGTTCGTGGAAATAAAAGCTATCATGAATTAATAAATTAGATTATTGTAAAGAATTGAATAAAAATTTAAACAATTGCATATAAAAGTTATATGGTTCAAGTAAAATATAGAGTTAAGATAAAGGCCATATAACTTTTATATGCAATTTTGAAAAATTGTATTAATTTCTTTACAGAATCCTATAATTATATTATACTGATTTAATTTATGAATTGATAAGCGTTTTAATTTTCATGGAAAAAGAAAATGTTCGAACTTTCTTCTTGTTTTTTTTACCTTTTAGTGCATATAAAAGTGTATCGTTTAAATTTCTGATTTATTTATTTATCTGTCTTCCAGCAGGATACGATTTATCCAAGTTTCACTGTAATTTGTTTCTTTCTTATTGTACCATATAACAAACATTTTATCCAACCGTTCTATGGCTACGCGAGTTACGGCTCCCCTTAACGATCTCAGTAAATGATTTCTTAAGTTGCAATGTTACATTCAGGTATGATGTAAAAATTTCACATAATAAATACGTTAACACAAAGAGAGACACTACGTTTAAGGGCATATTGATAGCGGGTTGCACGTCGCATTGCGTAAAGTGGTACATAATTCTCATTTCGGCAATCTTTCGGACATATGTCGGTAATAAGGCAATCCCCATTCAGAGACCTTCTTCTTAAATCTGCCTTCGAGATTTTATTTCGAGTTAATATTCTCTATTCCTCCCCCTCCCTTCTCCATCCCATTTACCCTGTATCCTTCTTTTACCTCCTCCTAATGCCCTTTATTCATTCACGTCCACATTTCCTTCCACCATTCATTTAAAGCTATTCTCCATCACGCTTCCCCGAATTCCTTTCATCCTCTCACGTCTTCCTCTCTCCCCTTCTCCTTACCCCACGCGTTCGTTTTATGTCTTTCCTTATTCCTCTAAATTCTTTTTTCCCTTAAAAGACTCATTTTTCTCATCATTTTTACTTTCTCATAAACGAAGTATATTGAGAAAGTATTGTAATCGCGAAAAAATTCGACCTCCAGATTTTGATGTAAATAAACGATTTAGGTATACCTGAGTCCGAAAAAGTGGTTTTCGCAATGCCGTCTGTCTGGCTGTCAGTGGGTCTGTCTGCCAGTGGGTTTGTCTGTTCGCGGCTCTAGAGCCTAAACGGTACAGCGTAAATGAATTAAATGTCGTACTTAGGCATTTCATCATACAAAATAGATGCTATGAAGAAATGGTTGAAATTTCGCAATAATTAAGGGCAGTTTATTCTAGGCAATTTTAACAACAATTAGATTTTCTCAAAAACGGCTACAACGATTTTGATCAAATTTCGTACCGTTACTTGAGTTACGCCCGCAATAATACTACATATTTCATATTTCTCAAATAATTAATATAAGGCTAGTTTATTCGTCAGCAGCTTTAATAACAGTTGGATTTTCGAAAAAACGGCTCATACGCTTTTCATCAAATTTCGTATAGTTGACTAAGTTGATCTTTATATCGATTCTACTTAGTTCATATTTTGCAAAAGATAACTAAACGACGCATTAGTATATGAGAAATTTTGTACAATGTATTTTGTACCGATTTTTTTTCTTTTTCGTCTTTGGCGATTTTATTTCTATCCTCCTGAGGCCGTTGACTTATCGCGGCTGCCCAATAACACCCTACTCGGACGGATACATTTTCTTTTCTTCGCCATTTCGCGTACTCTCCCTTTTCCCACCACTTCTTAGGGCTATTCCCCTCCCCCAAGCTCCCCATTCCTTTCTCCACCCCGCCTCACGCTATACCTTGTCGCCAACCTACGCATTCCGGAACTTTCTCGCGCAAAATATAAAAAGGTCCGACCTTTCGGACCTTTCCTTCCCCTCGGAGGTAATCGCACCTTCCCCTTCTGTTTGATTTTTTATCGCTCCATTGCTCCTTCATTGCCTTTATTTTCCCATTCGTAACCGATATAAAAGTTTTGCGTTACTTTGTGTCTCTAAAACTTTCGAGGGTAAAGGACAAAATGGGAGTTGTACTTTGGGTTTCGAACCGTGTTCCGAAGTTCGGCGGAACGGAATGTATCGTAATATATATGTATATATATATATATATAGGTATATAATACATATAACAAGGCGATGAAATTGGATCGCGTCGGCCTCGTTAAACAGTTTACGGATGGTTTCGCTTTTTAAATTGGTTCAGACGGATAGCAAAAGGACGTCAATCCAATCGAATCGTGTCTTTGCCTTGGAAAGAAAACTGTTTTTTTTTAATAATCCGAACGAATGATATTTACAAGCATTTACATTTATTATGTGACGTGCGTAATAAATTTCTGTCATAATATAATAAATTTATGAATTATTGGTTAGGGAAGCATTTAAAGCTTTCACTGGTATAGAGAAATGTGAAAATATGTCAATAAATTCCTTAAAATTTCGAATAAAATACGTGAGAATCAAAGGACATTAAATTTTATAGTTTTATTATTAACACCAATTTGCATATCATTTATGATTTACGAACATTTGCGTGACATTCTATACATTAATGCTTATGGATGGCTTGGAACAATGCGCATAATCCGACCTAATCCCAAAAAACACTGAATTTATAAGGCTGAAAATGAGTTCATTTTTTGAATAAACATTGATAATAATTTTAAATTTAACAACCACACACAGTTTCAAATGGTCATAGGAGGAATAAAGAGGAAATAACTGTTGCGTACAGCTTCGGATACAGAATGTGGATATTCCGGTAAATTTATAAAACGTTCTTGTAGACAGATATTTTTAGAAAAAGGTGTCTTCCAAATTTTGAATACCGAGGTATAAAACCGCCCCATTAACAAGTAAAAGAATAGCATTCTGTGATAAAGGGGCTTCTGAGGCAACGTCAAGGATTTTAAAGAGGCAAGATAAAGTAGAGGAAGATTTCACTTTATATTCTTGGAAGCGATCAAGAAACCGAAGAAGGCATCCAGTATTATTTTTATCTCCGATTTTTTGCTCTATTGGTTTATGAATGTATAATTATTGGCCGAAAGTGATTTATCGACGAAAATAACGATGGATATATTTAATATATTACCAATTGCCCCAGCTGGGGTTGAAATTCCTACTATAATTCTCTTTCATTGAAATTCCGAATTTTAATTAGTATTCAGAACCGGAATTACGAGCGGCTTTATTCAGAAACCAATTAAGCGAATAATTAAAAATTTACATAATAAAAATTTTAACTGATTGATAATTTTTTATGTAATGGAATGGAGTTCATTTTGATACGGAAATAAGAAGGGCATACTGAAATGAGGCCAGATATATAACAATCTGTGAAAGAAAGTATAATCATACTAGTGCTTTAAAAATATGACATCACGCATGCCTTTAATGTTTTGATTAACAGGAAATTATTAAAGCAAAGATTGAGAAGAAGAAAAATTCTGAACTTAACCAATACTCGAACCCGTGTCTCCCACTTGCCGGATAGACGCTTTAACCAACTAAGCTACCAATCCAGACTAATACTTCATACACGAATTAGGGTATTTAAGGGGACGAAATCTTTGCATTTGTGATTAGTATTATGCACTCACGCATAAAATTGAAAAATTTCCATCATTTCATCTTTGGAAATAATCGTTTTCAAAATCAAATTTGAAACGTCTTTTCATGCTTGACGTCATTAAAACAAATTACGGTTGATTTTTCCTTGAAAAAGCATTTATCGTAAACAATTATAGTTTTCCATGGTTATTTTTTCACGAATAATAATTTGAAGGAAGACTATTTAAGACTTAAAGGAATTCTACATTTAATTTTAATGAAATATAAAAACTACATGCTGTGGCCAAATATAAAATTTATATCTGAAATAGACGTTCGCAAAAACTGCCATTTTTAAGGACCAATGCCAAAATATATTTTGGGCTTCATCCGTTATTAGGTGAGACCTGTGATAGAATTAACAATTCTGAATTTAAGTAACACTTTGAAGCTGAATTTTTAAACAGGATTTCACACTTTATCATTGATCAAGGTTTTTTTTTAATAACTACCGATATGACCGTAACAAGATGCATTGCAATTCATAATATGCAGAAAACAAAAAAGGAACTTACCTGCAGGTATATTATTCCTAAAAGGATGAAAGGATCATTCGTACCTATCGTTTCCTCGAGAAGGCATTCAATATACAAGAGACGTGTCACTGAGCAAAGGTTAGATGAAGGAAGGTGAAGTGAAAAAAAAAATATAGTTCGTGAGAAGGATTAAGGAGAAACGTTAGCGAGATATAAAGGAATAGATTTTGAGGATTTTTGATATCAAGTCCGGATTTGGTAGTAGAAAAGTAAAAGAAAGAAAGCGCGAGAGATTGAGAAAGAGAAAGAAACAGCGGAGAAAGGGAATCGAATGAGCAGATGCCTCGCAGGAATAAGAGGAAGAAATTCGACTTCCCGCGAGTGAGGCACCGGAAATGAATCTGAGGTGGCAGGTGACGGCTGAGGAGGCGGAATGGAGAGGGGAAGAGGAATGCTTCCGCCTTTTCGAATCAGAGGAGGAGAGAGAGAGAGATGAGAGAGTTGCTAGGAGATAACGTCAGTTTCCGTTGATGAGACGAAAAGGAGAAGAGAGAAAATCAGAGAGGGAAAGAAAGAGACACCAAAGATAGGTAATAATGAGAAAAGAGAACGGAGGGCGGAATAAAGCAAAATAGGATGAGAAATAAAGAACGAAAGACAATATGAGAGAAGAAGAAAGAAAAGGTGGAAGTTGGGGGAGAAAACGAGATCGGAAAGAGAATAAAGACAAAGATGAAAAGAGGAGAGAGAGAGAGGGAGGGGAGAGAGGGGGGAGAGGGAGAGAGAGAGAGAGGGAGAGAGAGGGAGAGAGAGGGAGAGAGAGGGAGAGAGAGAGGGAGAGAGAGGGAGTGAGAGGGAGAGAGGGAGAGAGAGGGAGAGAGAGAGAGAGGGAGAGAGAGAGGGAGGGAGAGAGAGAGGGAGAGAGAGAGGGAGAGAGAGAGGGAGAGAGAGGGAGAGAGAGAGGGAGAGGGGGAGAGAGAGGGAGAGGGAGAGAGAGAGGGAGAGAAGGAGAGAGAGGGAGAGAGAAGGAGAGAGAGAGGGAGAGAGAGGGGCGGGGAGACAGGGAGAGGGGCGGGGAGACAGGGAGAGGGGCGGGAAGACAGGGAGAGGGGCGGGGAGACAGGGAGAGGGGGGGAGAGAGAGAGAGAGAGCGAGAGAGTGGAAGGAATTAAAATGGAGAATTTTAGAAAGGGACATAATATGGAGCGGAAGAGAGATTGAGAGGGAAATGAAGGAGAAAGATAAAAGTGATTGAGGTAAAAAGGAAAGAGAAAGAAGAAAAATAAAGAAAGGGAAATATGGATAGAAGGAAAACGAGATAGAGGACGAGAAGAGGAATAGAGGGAGAGGACATTACAAGACCGAATGTAGGACAATGGCAGGAAAGAGTGTAAAGTAGGATGAGAAAGGTACTTAACGCGATGAATCGGGCTGGAAAGGCAAGGAAGGAAGGAAGGAGAAACGGAAACGAAGAAAGAAAAGGTGAATGCGCGTGTGTGAGCTCGCGCGAAATGCCGGAGTGCGATAAAATTGAAAGAGAGAAGAGGAGGAAGACGAATGATACGCCGCGCCGTGGAGATGTAAGAAACGGTCGTAAAATTGGATTAAAAAAAGACCAAACGTCACGACAATATAAGATCTGATAAAGGGATAATGGTGTCGTTCTTTCGTTAAACTGACGGTGTTTTCTGTACTGGAAACGCGAGATTTGAAATCACATTTCTGACTCTGCCTGCTGCAGTTAAATCATAAGTATGCTTGATGAACATGTAACGTAAATATCGGTTATTCTTTAATCGAATATTTTCGGTAACATGTTTTTAAAAAAATATCTTGTAGGATTATTAAATAAATAGGTATTCATTTATTCGTAGCAGCGTAATAATTTCTTCGTCCACGCTACAAAAAAAGGTTTAACCATAAAATTCGTCGCGATAGTGACAATTTATGGCTCGATGTACATGTTAATATTAGAAATAGAAACGTTTCTGTGTAATCGAAGAAAATAAAACTTTTTGAATGAAATAACCAAACATTTTCCTAGCTATATTTCGCCATTCATGCTTTTTCTCTAACATCACAGAAAAATAAAAAATAAAGCATTACAGCATTCGTGAATTTCTAGTTCTAGAGTACAACACAATCATTCAGACAGAACATTTCCGCTTACTTTAAAATAACAGCCATTTTGTTATCGGTTGAAAAAACGAAACAAAATGTATTGAGAAATATAATTTTTTAAATACATTACTAGCTAAAAATTATAAACTTTATTTTTTCTTAGATCTCTTGTGCATATTATAGTATTTAAATGTATGCAAGCTGTGATTAAGCCTTATGTTGCTTACATTTAATGAAGCTGTATTGTCGACCAAAATTTAAAAATATGCGTTTCCAATTACTGGAGAGAATTCAGTGGTAGGACTAAATAACATAGTATAAATCCAATAATTAGTAAAATCTATAAAGCCTAATGGTCTAATATTTACGAATATTAACTATATCTATCAACTTTAATGGCTTAAATCAGCTCCCGTAAATCTTTTCTGCATAGATGAATGCATTCATAATTGCGAATGACATGTAATACTGGAAGTAGTAAATGTTTCGCTGGGCCATGAAAAAGTTGATATTACCTATTCGTAGAAATTATCAAGGAAAATTGTGATACCGTATGAATAAAAATCTAACCTAAACAATTATTTCAACAGAAAAAGTTCTACGATCAAAATTTTACATAGTTAACGAAGATGTCATTGTCTGTGTTAAATTTCGCGGAAAGCCTTATGATTCTATTTACACTGAACGCTTAAAATGCTCCATGAGGCAGTATGGACAGAGATTGGCTTAAATAAACATGGTTTCAATCAAATGGAAAAAATTCTGCCCCGTCAACCTTAATCAAAGTAACCCTTATGCAAAAGGAAATCCAATTGATGAATGTAATTCCAACAGCCACAAAGCGGTTGGAAAAATCAGATTCGCATTCGGTTGTAAATCAGCTGTGATCTAATAATTCTTCATTCTACAAATCCAATCGTTTTGTGGCTAGTAACATTAATCATAAAAATTGGATTCCAGGCAAAAATTGAACACGTTTCATTTTTATATCCGAGATTTTATTTGCATATTTATCTTCAATTGTTTCTTTAAAAGCACTTCCTTGGGGTTCAATAAAGAGTGTTTTAAACAGAAACAAAGACTATGACCATATTCATGCACAGAGTAGGATACAAACACATGACATTGGTAATGGGAGCCGAAAAAATCAGCCATTCCCCCTCCAATTCATCACACTTGAGTTTGAAAATTGAACAACATTTCCGATATGTGATCGGACCATACTGCTTGCAGTATTTAAACGAGCGCATTAAACTTTAATCATAAGATTGCTCTGAATCGCTAACTAGAGTGATTTCATCGTTTTACAGCGCGACCAATCGAAGTTTATCGACCAAATTATTGAAGCGCCGTGATACTGGGAGAATGAAATTTAAGCGGCTTATGGTTTGCCCGGATTTGTGGAAGGCAGGGAAGATTGACGACTTTTAAACATTAATTACTCTTTTAGGGGAGGAAATCGGGAGATAGAGATGAAGAGAGCGACGCGGAGGGAGGGAGGGGGGGGGAGGGGGGAGGGAGGGAGAGAGGGGGGGAGAGAGAGAGGGGGGGAGAGAAAGAGAGAGAGAGGGAGGGAGAGAGAGGGAGGGAGAGAGAGAGGGTCGAAATGTAAAGGGATTTTTAAAGGACATTAGCCAACCTCAAGCTAAATGAGACGCGAAAAAGGAAGAAGAAAAATTATGATGGTGAGAGAGAAGTAGGAGGAAGAGGGAGAGAGAGAGGCTATAAGAAGGAGAAGAGTCTGAAGGGAAAATGTAGGGATCAGGAAGTGAAGAGAATGTGGGTGAGAGGAGGTGACGGGAGAGTGGCAGTGAAGGATGAAAAAAGCTAAGAAAATGGGAGGAAGAAGAGGGTTTTGAATAGAGTGGCACAAGGAGGCGAAGAGGAGGAAGAGGAGGGAAAGAGTGAGGGGGGGGGGGGAGGATAATGGGTGGGAGCTGGCGGAAGAGATGACGGAGGATGAAAAGTGGAGAGAAGATGAGAGGAGGTGAAGGAGGAGATAAAGAAGTCGAGGGAAAGTGCAGGGAAATCATTTGAAGAGAGTATTAAAGCATCGAGACGGAATGAGAAACGGAAACTAGTGGTGGTGAGAAGGATATTCGAGGGAAATGAGTTCCTCAAAAAAAAAGTCGCGAGGAAATATCTAAATAACTAAGTTGGTGTAGAATCGCGGTAACTATAGTGAGGGGAGGATTGTAAAAGGAAAAATAAATATTTTCGAAATGTAGCAAACTTAAATCTGGAGATTAAAAAGAAAACGCGATATTCATTAATTTTTACTTCTCAAGTATTTCTTGCTGATTTCTTTTAAGGATTATCATTCTGGAATAAAATTGAAAAAGACCCCTTTTATGGAACGGAAGGAATATCTCGCACTTCAGGATTATCAATTTTACCGTGAACAATTTGACCGACAATCGAGTAGCTCAGTTGGAGCATTGAAATACGCCATTTGAAGCGCCTAGGCCAGGGATGGCAAATACGTGGCACGCGTGCCAGAAATGGCTTGTATTTTCTGTATAAAATGTGAAGTTTCTTAGAGGAGTCAACTAGTGGCACGCGAACGAAATTCTGATGGTTCACATTACTTTCTTCGCACGCGATTCAAAAATCATTTGCCATCCCTGGCTTAGGCAAACCACGGAGGAAAGGTCAGAGTGTTTGACAGGTAGTGGAGGATTTGTGAGGGGAAGGAAAAAGAGGGAAAAAATGAATAATATTATTAAATTTGTTTTAACTTGAGTGACTGACGGAGTCAGTGGAGGAGGATGAAGTCGTCTAGGAAGAAGAAAGAGGGGGCGTCGAAATACTGAGCTGAGGGATGTTCAGCCGGGGTTAAAAAAATGAGATCGGGATTTACCTTATATAAATAGGAATGGGAAATTGGTTTAGGAATATCTGAGGGAACAGATGGATAAAGTGTTAAAACATCCCATGAAGAAATATCCTCTGGTAAAAATTTATCAAAAGGACAGGACCGAATAAGAATTGTTGTGATATATACACGAGGATTTAATAAGAATGCACAAGGACGAATAACTCTTCTGCAAAACACTCCTATATATTTTCAAATATATGTATACTTTGCGTAAAAATGAAAATGTTGTATAAAACTAATCGAATAAAGCATAATCGATGACACTATTGAAAGTTGACGCCTAAAATTAAAGACAGAAACGGATTTGTACATAAAATACGTAGTACTCAGGACAAACCTAAAGAATTTTTTTTAGTTAAAGTCAGTTCAAAATAAGTCCTGTAAAAACGTATCGACTAAAACAAAGATGTGCGTTCTTATGTGTTGCTGGGTTTTTAAATTTACTAAAATTACATCTCGCTTTGAGAAATTGGCGGAAACGGAATTAGTCACCTAAATCAGGGGTCGGCAACCTTTTCTGTATGGCGGGCCACATTCGTTGTTGTGAATGCTTCGGAGGGCCGCATTGGAAATCACGAGAGCTTCGATGGGCCGGATGGATGTTTAAATCAGAAGATTCTCAGAGATTTTGTGATCTCATATTAGTAAAATAATCAATTCTAATTGTTTTACTAGCCTTGAAAATTGAGACCATAATTTCCCCGAAAAATATGGAATTGACTGATTGTGAGTTAAATTCTACGGATGACTTTTGTGTCATGACTTCGCTGGCCGCATAAAGCGCTCTCAGGGGCCGCATGAAGCCCGTGGGCCGTAGGTTGGCGAACCCTAACCTAAATGAATAAGAAATGATCTAATTGTTCTAAGCAAGTTATAAATCTCCACCAGATTTAGTTCTAAATCAAGGGTCGGCAACCTATGACCCGCGGGCTTCATGCGGCCCCCGAAGGCGCTTTATGCGGCCCGTGGAGCCGTGATAAAAAAGTGATCGGTACAACTTAACTCAGTCAATTCCATATTTTTCAGTGAAATTATCGTCTTAATACATTTTCTAGTGGAGTTTTAAGGATAGTAAACAAATTAGTATTGATTTTCACTAATATGCAAAAAAATCTCTAAGTATCTACAGATTTAAACGCCCATACGCCCCACCGAAGTTCTCGTGATTTCCAATGCGGCCCTCCGAAGCATTCAGAACAACGAATGTGGTCCACCATATAGAAAAGTTTGCCGACCCCTGTTCTAAATACAAAACAAGAAAAATGGAGTAAGCCACACACTATCTATATTAAATAACTACATATATTATAAATTAGAAAACTTCAGTAAGAATGTTAATAACAACATGCACTAAATCGTTAGGGAGATTGATCGAAAATAAATAGGGGTAGCGAAGGATAGAAATGTTTAAGTTAGTGAAACATTAATGCGGTAGAGGACGAAACTTCTGGGAGCAATAAGAGATGGTTCCATGGGCGTACCAAGGTATACAAATGAAAACCGGCAGTTCTATGCATTCTGAAGTGAGTTATGTAAATGACGAAGGAGTGACACTTGTAATGAGTTGCAGATTAGGAAAAGTACACACTTCGCTCCAGAATCCATTCGCATGCATTCATGAGATCTACGACGAATTTCTTCAACGGTTGCTGCTTCTAGTACCGACATCTAACTCAGAATTAATAATAATAATAATTTATTCATCCTGGGATTTGTACATACAAATATAGTACAAGTCAAGAAAGAGAAAAAAGAAAACATTTAACATCCAATATATTATTTTGGAAGTGTCCGTCCGTCCCCCCCTGTATCTCAGAAGCCATTCGTCATAGAGATATGCGGTAAACTGCGTTTTGTTTCTACAAGATAGGAGGTCCATAGAAGACTATTCTCATTTTCATAAAGTTCCGGGTTCGAATTCAGGAGACAATTATATGTTCCCATAAGTTTACACGGGATTTTCGAGTTTTCAGAGTGCAAGGTTTTCTTCCTTCAGTCGTTAAAATACGTAAATATGGACCGATTTTCTCCGTTTTTACTTTATTCGACGGTTATTATTGCAATGTTTACATGTTACATGGTCTAGATTTTCAGAAATACGCAATTGTTTTCGAATTTTTACGGATATTTCGTACTCTTTCTGGGCGTTGCTAAGGCGACCGTCATTGTTGCTTCCGATTCAATTAATACCAATTAAACCTTCAAATAGGTGAAATAAAAGTGTTATTCTCTTCGCACTTTTGTTTAAGCATCGAAATTAATGATGCATAGCAACAAATATTTACGGATAATTATTCTGTTGACTTCGTAAGGGAAGCGTTTCTAACGATTTAATCAAAGCAGTTAAATCTTCCCAATCTTCCTTCCATTGCTTGAATGCTGGAATCTTATCTCTTTGTAAGTAGAACCATTACATTATACATCTATAATGTTTATTAACGCAAATAGAGTCACGCATAAATTTAAAATTAAATGAGAATGGGGACATACGTTATTTTTTAACACATTACATGGTTATCTTCTCTTCATTGATAATCAAATTAACCGGTTGCATTGATTCTTATATAAAAAGAAAGGACATATTATTCAATAATAAGAAATAAAGAAAATTATAAACACAAATGTTCCTGATCAATTACTGTGTAGCATTAATATACTCTCTAATGTGACTAAAAATGCAGATTTCTGAGCGACTTATGGGTTATTCTCCCGAATGGATGTGGAAAAGAGAAAGAAGACAACACACAAGTTTTTAAACAGAGCTAGAAAGGTATGCTCTATTTTTGCCACCAATCTCATGGGTGTAAACCGAACAGCGGTAATGGGCAGTGCCCCTTTCCTTAAAGAAACGTCTAGCGGAAGAAATTGAACTATATGATCATACGACTTGAGTGCATAGTCCGATAATATTAGTTACTAAAAAGAATGCTTCAAACTTTAGTATACATAGAAAAGTAAATATTTACGGATAATTATTCAGTTAACTGCGTATGGGAAACATTTCTAACGATTTATTCAAAGCGGGTGAATCTTCATTTCATCGTTTGAATGCTTGAATCTTACATTTTTATAAGTAGAACCATTATACTATACATCTATAATGCTTATTAACGAAAACAGCCTCACGCATACATTTCAAATTAGATGAGAATAGAGACATAAGTTATTATTTTGACACATTACATGGTTATCTTCTCTTCATTGAGATAATGGAAGTGGAACAATATACCTCTGTGGAGTTGTCTTATCCACTGTTTACATTCCTCTATAAACTGATCTTACCATTTCAATTACATTTTTATTTTCCACTTGAATGCCAGTATTACATGCATTAAACGTTTAAATTGAACTATTTCGAACTGTAGGCGGAAAATGATGAACAAAATAAGAAACTTTATAATGTTTTATTCAAAATTATTCATAACCGAAGATTGTATGTCAATACTTTATTATTTTTATCTCAAAAGGAATGAAAGCCTGCAGATCGAGAATTCCATTTTTAAATGTTATTTTATGGGAAATGGAAAAGTTCGCAATTAATTACTTCGTAGCAATAATTTCCTCTCTAAAATGAAATTTAAAATGTAGATTTCTGACTGACTTCGCGTAATAAATCGTCAATACGCACACACGGCCATGCCCTCGGCGAGATTCGAACCCACGAACCTTACCAATACCTGGAAAATACATTAGTATAGTTAAATGTGAATTATTGAGATCAACTTTTTTTACACACTCCTTAATTTTTTTATAGATTAATTGAAAAAAAACGCGCAAATATTGCGCGGGTTCAGCTTTGTACATTAATGCATTACATTATTAATTGGCAAACTCGGCAGTGTAGTAAAAGCATTTGTCTAACAGAAAGTTCTTCAGCAATCTCTTGAATTTAGGTATGCTGGTCTCTTGTTCAACAGAAGGAGGGAGCTTATTGAAAAGTGTACAACCCAAATATATATAGGACTGTTACCATACATTGATAAGTTAAGTCAGACTTGGCACTAAGACTTATCGCAATCAATCATGAAAACAAGAAATAAATGGATTATACAGTAATGATGAACAAAAAATTTTCAACCCATTTGAAACTATGCGATGTTAAAATAAAGCCATTTTAGTAAAATAGATAAACACTGAAGTGTACTTATAATGAGTTGAGAAACTGATGAATAATTTAAATTAGATATTTAATGATAAAGTGGTACTCGCCTATAAGATTTATGAGTAATCGTATAAAAAGTGAGTGTGATAGAACTATAATTAAATAACACTTGAAAACTTTTCGGATCCGAAATTATGACTGTATCACCCAATAATTGTTCATTGAATTATTTAACAATGTTAATTATTGAGTCATAAACTCTGATATATTTGAAGAAATAGTCAATTAAATAAATTCCTAATCTTCGGCGTTGCGTTTTTCAGCATCTCTGTGATGATGCATCATCTACGTATTAATTTTGGGTGAGAGCAATTCAATAGGTTCCTACTTTAAAGGAACCTCTTTAAAGTAATGAAAATGGAAAGGTATTTTTTTTCCTGCGGGAGCTTCCACTCGGTTTTCGCTACAACCTGCGTTAATTGTTAACGATCTCAATAAAATAGCCATGCACCGAATAATTCCGATATTATTCCTTTTAAAAAATTGAACGTTGGCTACAATTTCACGAATCGCCCGGCTTCCAGCTTATTAAAAATTCGAGATAAAATTTCGACGTATGATATTTTATCTTACTCGTGTTCCTAGTTAGATCGAGCCATATGAAACATAACTCAAAAATGGACTCGGATAATGA
Source organism: Uropetala carovei (assembly GCA_036926305.1). Lineage (NCBI taxonomy): Eukaryota > Metazoa > Arthropoda > Insecta > Odonata > Petaluridae > Uropetala > Uropetala carovei. The sequence goes on from JAXCHB010000235.1 coordinate 13,763,871, forward strand.
TGTTAAAATTTCATCAAGGGTGCGGAAAATTTACACGAGAAATTCACATTTGCAATTCCTCCATTAATTGGAAAACGGTAATTTAATACTCCATTAAGGAGGTATTCCTGGTTTCCTAAGTGCAACATCTGGTCACTTTTCAGCGATATATATTATTGGGCTCTTCGGAATAAGGAATTAGATTATGAGTCAAATGGTATTTCTGTATCATGTTCGGGTACTTACGGATCTTATTCGTGTTATTTATACGCAAAAATTAAACATCAACTTCATTTTGATTTTTTTCCGCACGACTAAAATTTTTCCACAAGGTTTTCATACTATCCCCGAATACGAACGCCAAGGTCCATATCTATAATGTGAATTAACAACCGTAGGATAATTCTTTTACCACATTAGGCTTTAAATAATTTCTAGTGGTACAATGGAACATATTTTTTGATGAAACGCTACACGATAACGAATATTTAAAGTTTATTGCTCAATAGATTTAATATTATTTAAAACATTTAAAATAAAAATAAGTTATCTAATAGAGATATGCCTGAATTTTAATGTTTAAATTAAATGTACAAATCCCAATCCTGAGAACTTTAAAAAAAATCAAAGGTAAGTCATCAGCTGAACGGCAACTCATTTAAAAAATTTCACCGCATTGCTTGAGTAAAAAATAATGTTTCCATTTAAATCTACTGCGCCTTAGTTTTTATTATTTATTCTGTTGTCAGACTTTTATACAGGCACACTAGGTCTCCGCGCTCCCACTACATGAAAAACATTATAAAGATAAACACGTAATATGGTAAGCTAAAAACCGATAATTATAGGCTTCGATCGATGTTACAAGGCAAAATTATTCGTTAGAATGCTCTAATCCGAATAATTTGCGGTACATTTATTCTCGATTCATTTAAAAATATCAGGAATAATCTGAGAATATCGAAGGAGCGAGATGGAGCCTTTTAAAGAGAGGGGAGATATTGGTAATTCGCACTCGCGCTTTGTACGCGCGCTAGGAATGGATAATCGGATCGGAAAAACATAACATAACATAAAATCATACTTCGCATTGATGAAGACATTCATTATAAATGGTTATTAATAATTTTATATCATTATGGATATTCTGAAACGAACGTAATACAAATTTATGCCGACAGCTGCGCCCCATATCGATTGATGCTGGACAATCTCCAGCGCAGAATATAAATGAACTTCGTGTGTTTAATGATGCTTTGAAATGATTTTTCATGCAGGTACGTGTAAATTTTATTAGAATTTAAAAAATATGTTTATAATGTTGCATCTAATGAAAGCCAAAACAATTCTGAATTTGCCGTAAGTTGGTCCTGTAAGGTTTTAGCAATATGCAATCTCAATTTCAACCAAGTACAAATTTTATTGATCAGCTATAATTTATGTTTTATTAAAATTAAAAAATCGATTTATCTAAACCTAGTTGTCCATAAAAATTGCCGTTTTCATCAGGACAAGTTTTGTCCGTTTGTTATGGAATTTCATGGGTGACGGTATAAGAAGATATGATGTTGAAGTACAAACCTACAAAATTGCACGAAAGTATTTAGAGAATAATCCACACCACTCCTCTGAATTTCTTATTTTAAATTCGGCGAGAAAACGGATGCATGGAAAGCAAAAGTTTTATCTCTAGAAATACATCGCAAAACCCATTTTAAATTCACTCTAAACGACAATGAAAATCGCGCGGGGGAATGGGTAAACCTTTGAATAAATATTGTCTCATCCACGTACGTCTCGACAGTTTCTATTTATTCTCTTCTCTGCCCGAGCATCGAGTGGGCCTGTCAATTTCCTTCTTGATCACAACCCACTCTCCTGCTTTTATTATCTCTCGAGTGACGAGAGCAGATCGTTTCATTTCGGAGTCGCAAACCTACAGTAGAGTTAGGTTACATGAGAGAGAGAGGGAGTGTGTGGATGAGAGTGGGATAGATAAGGTACACAGGGGAAAGAATAGAAAGATAAATGAGATGAGGCGGAGAATGGGAGGCAGAATATAGGAGGGTGAGGATGGGAGGGAGAGAATGGGATGGAGAGGATGGGATGGAGAAAATTGAAAGAAGAGGATGGGAGGGAGAGAGAGAATGGGAGGGAGAGAATGGGAGGGAGAAGATGGGAGGGAGAGAGAGAATGGGAGGGAGAGAGAGAATAGGAGGGAGAGAATGGGAGGGAGAGGATGGGATGGAGAAAATTGAAAGAAGAGGATGGGAGGTAGAGAATGGGAGGGGGAGGATGGGATGGAGAGGATGGGACGGAGAAAATTGAAAGAAGAGGATGGGAGGGAGAGAGAGAATGGGAGGGAGAGAATGGGAGGGAGAAGATGGGATGGAGAAAGTTGAAAGAATAGGATGGGAGGGAGAGAGAGAATGGGAGGGAGAGAGTGAATGGGAGGGAGAGAATGGGAGAGAGAGGATGGGATGGAGAGGATGGGATGGAGAAAATTGAAAGAAGAGGATGGGAGGGAGAGAGAGAATGGGAGGGAGAGAATGGGAGGGAGAAGATGGGATGGAGAGGATGGGATGGAGAAAGTTGAAAGAATAGGATGGGAGGGAGAGAGAGAATGGGAGGGAGAGAGAGAATGGGAGGGAGAGAGAGAATGGGAGGGAGAGAATGGGAGAGAGAGGATGGGATGGAGAAAATTGAAAGAAGAGGATGGGAGGAGAGAATGGGAGAGGGAGAATGGGAGGGAGAGAAATGGAGGGAGAAGATGGGATGGAGAGGATGGGATGGAGAAAATTGAAAGAAGAGGAGGGAAGGGTGAGAATGGACGGGAGAATATGTAATGGTGGGGACGGGAGAGAGAAAAGAGAATATAGAGAATGTGATAGAGAGGATTTAAGTAAGAGGTTACATCAGTGAGACTGGGTCGAAGAGAGAAAGAGCCTGGCAACTTCGCCGTCCTGCACGATCTCAGGATATCCTCATGCTATCGGACCGCAAAGTGCTCTTTTGTTTACTCGAAAAAAGGCCCTTTATTCTCATTTCGTCACCTCTTTCGCCTTTTCTTTTCGTTTCTCGCCACCCTCCCCAGAGACCCCGGCACTCGCTACCGAAGCAGGAAGGGATACAGAGTGCAGCGGGAGAACAACTCGCTTCGTTATTTACTCATAGGAGAAAAGGGAATTTCCCCCTTGAACCGAAGCATCCGCACCGATTCCGAATCTACTAGGATTCTGCACGGTAGCGTAGGGGATTATTTTTAAATAGTCGCTTAGTAACACTAATAAAACCATCTCATCCTGTTGGCAAAGTGGCAGTTTTAGCGACTAAAAATGTAAAAGCGGCGAATTATTTCCGTTTGACATCTCGGTTCGGGCGTCGAATAAATTTCCGTTCGCGGTTGATCGCCCGCGGTTTGTGCGCGGGAATTCCACGGTCGAGAGAGAGAAACGGATTCTCTCCGCAATGCGGCCGATGCGCTCACGCTTCTCCTCTTCAAACCCCCTCCCACCTCAAATACTCTCCGTTTCCAACCCCCGCATTTAATCCAGCCTCCAGGAGATCGGGAACTCACCCTATATTTTCCAATCTTTCTCCTCAAATACACACCATTCTTTTCCCCCAAAAGGTCCGTCTGGTCATGCACCCTCACTCAAAAACCCCCTCCACTCTCATTCTCTCTCTCTCTCCCACCTCCTTCGGTTTCTCTCCCACCCATCTGCCTCGTGTCCTTTGCGACCCGACTCACGTCACTCCACCAAATAGGGCCGAAAAATTGATAAAACAGGATGACTCCGAAAGAATTCTTGCCGAGACAAGTTTTCGCACTTACGGGAGACGGAGTGTGTGGTGTTTCATTTGGGTAAACAGGAAATACCGAATATGAATTTATGGTCTTGTGTGATCTGTGTTTACCCTCCCGAAAGTTTTGGCCGTGCGATCTCCTCGAAGGAAAGGAGTCGCCTTTCGGATGGACACAAAAAGGACGAAGAACAATATTTTGTCTGACGCATCAAAGGGTTTATTTAGACCTGTCTTTAAATTTTTATTCCTCAATCGATGCCTGAAATAACACTTCGTATTTGGTTCGTTTTATCGGAATTACTTATGATTTATGTTTGGCCATTATGCCTAAGAATAACAATGGAAAAATGTAAATACTAAATCATAAGCTATGAAAATTAAATATGAATTCAACGTTTCATTATCAAATCAAGTTACATTATAAATTCATTGATTAAAACCTTGAAATAGATACCATTTTTCACTAAATAAATACTGCCAAAAATTCTTAATTCTGTTCTAATTTTTATAATTTATCTTTTTTAGGCTACTATGTTTTCTTTACTGATCGTCAAATCACTTAACATGTACTTTCAATGATTAACACAAAAGAAGTTTCCATGTTTTAAAGCTCACATATTCAATTTTATAACCACCAGGACATTTTTGGTGTGCGCGTAATAAAAAAATCAAATATCACCTGATGATACTTTATATTTTAAGATATTTGATCATTTTATTAACTGATCTCAATGATTTCGGCTTCGTCCAATATTTATATTGTGTGCAAACCATTTTTTGAAAAACTCCTTATTGATATTTTATACAATTCATAGCAATCTGTGGAACGATAAAGAACATAAACCAAAAAAAATGTATTTGGAGTGGAAGTGGTGCCATAAATAATTCACTTATATTGGAATTTAGCGTTGTTGTTTTTTCCTTCCATCGCCGGACAACAAGAGGATCGAATAGCGAAAACTTCTCTCGCCAGAGTTTTTGAATGCATCTTCCCCCCCCCCCTCCCCCCTCCCCCCTCCCCCCTCCCCTCCACCGCAACTTCATCCATGGATTTTGCAAAAAGAAAACATTCAGTTTGCGAGAAATTCAAGCAGAACTTAGTTGATGTTAGGAGGAACTATGAAAACAAATCATGAGTGCTTCCTCGACTGCTCTACGAGAAAGGGAGGGAGGATACGGTAATAAGAACGACAAAGGAGGGATTAAAGTATGACGTCGTGATTTGCGGAGAGGTAAAACCGTAAATCCTTAAGTATGGAAGAATAATTGACCTGAAAATGAGGTCACAGAGACGGAGAGAAAATTAACATGGTTTAATCTGCATAACGGGTCATTCGAGAATTTTTTTCTTTGATTATTAGCACGCTACTGTCATAAATTTCAGAATGATCCCATTTAAAATTTTAGAATCAAAATCTTTGGAGATATTCAAATTCGGAAGGGTCAAATATTTTTAGTAAGGGAAAGTAATGAAAAAATTTAATGATTTATAGCATTACTTCTCATGATATTAACTCATCGTAATTACGATTTCACCGCATATTTCTTTAGGGACCGTAACGCTTCATTTTGAAGTTAAAATAATGGTTCATTTTGCTTAACAACAATATTAATTAGGTTCGTTAAAATATCATAAAATACTTAGGTATACAAAGTCTTTAGCCCTCAAAACACATGGAAACTAAGTGATCAAGTTAAAAAGTTCAGTCCAAACAGTAATGAATTATAACTGGATTGAAAGATAAATTCATCTCTTTACGTTTACACTCCAGAAACTCCCTCTCTCTCTCTCACTGTTTTTATTCCACAAGTGGAGCAAGGGGGGAATTTGAAATTTTAATCAGGTTTAGTAGGGACCACCAACCAGTGATATCTCTCATTAGAAGCTTTAAGCCTGAATCATGTCGAAGTTATTCGAAAAAAGTTCTTTCGTCCGACAAATGCTTTCACAAGTACCGAACTTCTTCGATAAACCGGAAGCCAAAGCGCTCTCTTTTCCTCCCCCTCAGTCATCCTTAATAACACCTCCACCACTCTCTCTAGCTTTTAGGTCTTGAGTAAACTGAAAAGCCCATTCAGTGCTGTGTGGTATCCAAGGGAACCCAATCCAATTTCCCTTTCCTCCGTCTCCCGCTCTCATCGGACCCCACCAACCACTTCCTTACATTCATCTCCCTTCTTTCTTTCTCTATCCACCTCTTCCCCACTTTTACCACCATTTTCCTCACTCTATTCTCCCACTCTACATCCTCTCTTTCCGTATCCCCCCCCCCTATCCCCCCTCCCATCTCTCTCTCTCCCTCCGTAGAACCCTGTGGAGGGAATTCGATAATGAAGATCCCGGAGCAGAGCAGTCTGATGACGGTCGATCTCCACTTGGAAGTGGAGAGGCGAAGAGCTCGAATGACCAGATTCTGGGGAAACTCGAAAAAAAAACACTTTTTCTCCCTATCTCTTTTCCTCTAACGCACACATCATTCCTCCATTTCTCGCCGACTCTTTTCATTTTATTTCCTCACTTTATCTCGGAGAAATCCCCTCATTTAAAGCCTCGTTTTCCCCCTTCTCTCTCTTTGTCTTTTTCCCCCTTTGCCATCTTTTCTCCTATTAAAACACACGCTCTGGTCCTCTCTCTCTCTATTTCTCTCTCTGCTATTTCTTCCCCTCATCCGTAATGATTAACTACGTTTCTTTCTGCGACGAGAGCTCATCAGGGTTTCTGGAAAGGATCCTAGGAGAAAGTTTTAATAATTCCGACTTGTCGGATGGCGTTTCCTCGCTGCGGAGGAAGACGGCAGAAAATTCTGCTGGCAAAAATTATTGTTTGAGGTAAGTTTTTGATGGGATGCTTAGTTCGCGAGACTCGTTCGGTCGACGGAGAGGAGGTCTGCTTTGAAAATAAAAAGCAGTTCTTCGAAATTTACGTACAACTCGTTAGAAAAGCGAATGCGTAACATGTTTGGCACATGAAAGTTTGAAGTTTTATGCATGAAATAACGGTCAATTACTTATTATTCCAAGAACTGACTCACGTTCTGACACATCAGAAAGAACTATCACGAAGTTGTGGCATTACAAATATGTGCAATGAAGGCGTATCTGGCTTCCAAAACGGTGTCAACTTTATCGGTGGGATTTTTATCCCTATCTGGACAATGTATAAATCAAAAATTAAATATTATTACGGAGGCAAATAAAGCGGGAGGAATTGTTTATAGTTCTGTTATTCAATGAAATGGAATTATTGCTATTGTTTTATAAGCGGAATGTATTTTCTCATATAGCACTAAAATAATTCGAAGGCTATGCCAACCATGTAAGCTGGAAGAGATGATTGTGTTCACCTTCTTAAGATAAGCTTGTGTTTTCGAGTACCAAATTATGGAAATTTGAATATGAAGAGTTATTCCTATGCAAGTACAATAAAATACTGTATTTATCTTCATGTTATTGGAAAAAATCTTGAAATTCAGCGATTACGCATCTGGGAGGGGTAGATGGCCACCTAGATCTTACTCGGTTTTAATGAAAAAATCTCAAATCACAGGTAAACAGGTGACCCTAGCACAATAAATTGTCTTAAGAGATCGTCCCAAAACTTCTCTGGGTGTGGGTGTAAAGTTTCCTTTTATAAAGTAACTCTCCCTCTCTTTTACACACGCAGACAAAACATAGCTTCGTTTTCATACGAAGTCCGTAGAATATTTTTGCCCCAGAAGACCAGTCCAATATTCTTTCTCATCGTCGCTTGCCATAAACTGTATATTGGTTCATGTTTACAGGGTCCGTGGACACATTCCTCACAATTCTCGTTATTACTCAATTTCGGACGAATGAACTCCTCGTTGGAGTCCGATCCCGCTGTTTTTCCAGACACAATTAAGACACTCCTTCTCACGTCTACCACCAAACTTTTTTATCTTCTTCAATCTCATGTCTCTTCCAACCATCTCTCGCCACAGCGTTAAAGGCAGTATTCGTGGAGATGAGAAACATTACCTCCTCGGTGACTCAGGAATTCCTTCTCCGTTTGTCATAACCGATATTTTTCTACTTTTTATTGTTCATTTTTGAAGACAACGGGGTCCGAGGTGCAACTTTTCCCGAAAAATTACGAAGATAGCCTAGCTTATAGTCTCGAAGAATTTACTTTTTTTTTAGTTTAAGTTGAAACGTGATTTCTTAAGGAAGCTGTGAAAAGAAAACTCGCTTTACCTTGTATGGAAATATAAAAGCACCGTACCTTCATCTTCTTAGTTTTTCACACAGTCTAAAAGTAGAAGATTTCCTACCTTGAGAATTTACGCATATGTATTCATATAGATGTATATCTAGTAAATACACATACCTGCATGGACATTACTTCCAGCAATTAATTTTCGGCGCATAATTTGGATCTGAATAAGGAATTCATTAAATCACGAAGTGATAAACATGTTCAATAATTTTTAAAGCGAATTTCAACAGACTAATTCGTATCATAGGTGGATAAAGATAATATGATATGTGCTTTGTAGTTCTTCATTCGAAAAAAAATACGATATATAATTTTGAAGAACTCATTAATCTGTGTTCGATGTTATTAATATGTCTTTCACATTGCCGGCATTGGTACAATGCTGGTTAGCATGCCTAGTGGTGGTGGGTTCAAATCCTGCTTCGAGCATTGGGGTATGTGATCGTCTTTGTCATCGTTGCCCTGCTTATTGGAATGGACCATAAAATGCTGCTAACGAGCTAATTAAAAATGTTATGCGTCAACAGTGCGTTGTAGCGCACGGACCTTTTACTTCAATGGACTAAATGAGATTGCTTGGCTATTATCTTTCATTTGAAAAGTTACTGGCTAAACGTTTTTCTCCCTCATCAAGCTTAAACTCTTCCTTTCATTTTTCATTTAAATTCTCGGAGATTTCCCTGTCTAATGCTCTTACTACCCGTTGAACTTTTTTCGAAAAACCCAAATTTGTTTCTGAATTACAAATTGGCCAATTTTACTGCCCTTCCTCCAAACTTCTAGCACTCAAGTGAAGAAGAGCAATTTGCCCACGGTCGTACTGAAGACGGGATCGAAATCCCACAGAGCCGTCATTAATCAACCCTCTGCGGAATAGGCTTGTTTCCCTACTCTAAAAACGAGTGATTTAATCGTGTTCATACACGTGGATTCGGTGGACGGTAGGGTTGAAATATCCATGCCTCTGCGGTCATCTAAAGTGTGAGGGATTTCGCACGATTAATTAATTGCAGTCTTCACTTTAGTAAGAGAAATCACCAGTGAAATATTTATGAAGGCTATTCAAAGGTCGATTGTAAGGTAAAATAAACATAATAAGAACGGAACACATACATTAAAAACTATACGTTATGAGGTGTTTTTATAAAAGGTCATTTCCGTATGTACACGGAAAATGCTTCATATTACCGTTACGCATACACACAGAGAATGTCGTAAAATTTATTGAACTGGCTCTTTTGTCGCACCATCGAATTCATTTGGGCTAATTTTGGTTACCTTGGCGGAACGAGTTCGCAGCATATGGATGAGACGTCGACCAGAAGAGAGATAAAGGGCGCCTTCACAGGGGCCCTTGTTCATTTTCGTACTCCTCATCCACAACCCCCCTCGAGGACGGAGGAACCCTCCTCTGGATCGATCCTTATAAAGAGAGAGAGGGGGAGGGAGGGCGATCCCATCCATTCCCCTTCCTACTAACCGAAAAACCTCCCGCACTCATGCGCCCGATACACCCCTTGAGGGGTGGTCTACCGCCGACTCTGCAACCCTCTCTACAGCTTCCCTCTTACCCTTCCCCCTCTTACACTTCCTTACCCCTGACGTAATGTAAGACTATAGGAGAAAATTGAAGGGTCACCCTCTTCTCTCCTCCCCTCCCCCCAACCCCACATCATTCTTTTCCCATGCCGAAAAAACCTCTTCGACACCTCAAAAAATAAACAGAGGGGTTATCGCCTCGTGTAAAAGTGCGTAAAAGTCAATGTTTTGTCGGTTGGTACGCACGATCGTGTAGTTTACTAGATAGCTGTCCTTTATAAAACCAAATAATATTTGTTGAGGGAGCAGTCTTGAATCCTTAACTACGTCTTACACTTCCACTAGAAATTTATATACATGGAATATTTTTTTTTTAATGTAGCCTTTGTTACGTAAAAATTACAAATAATGCGGCAAGTTATTATAAACGACAATTGATACAGTTTACGTATATATGATTGAAACGATAATCTCTTTATTTGGAATCAACGGCCGGTGTATCACCATAGAGGAAAGTTGCTTTGTAGCTTATGTGCAATTTTAGCAAAATTTTATGGCGATTGGATATCTATTCGTCATCAAATGGATTCTAACCATTATGTGAATCCGATATTTTGTTTTTTTAAATATACCGTCATATTGTTCATTTGAATTGGCTTAATCAGGAAGCATGAATGAAATTATAGCACTACCGAATTTTTACTAGAGGCAGTATTAGTTTGCATTTCGCATTTTTTGTGAGTTTCAATACGAAAGAATGACTCATCTCATAAATAAAGAAATAAAATTTAACTAGGGTAGGTTATCGTTTAGTCATTAAATTTTAACATACTTTAATTCGTTTGTTATTTATGTTGGACAATAATGGGCGAAGCGTAAACAAAACATAATTTTAAACGACTATCAGTATTACTACTTATCCAACACACTTATGATATAGTTTCATTAGGACGATACGTAATTTATTTAAATAGGAATAATGTTTTCCATTCCGACAAAAGAGGAATTAAATATCGTAGTTAATCCAGCTGCATAAAAATTCCTTCGATTATAATACCATCTGTTAATGATTTGAAATTCGATTAATTCAATAGAAATAACCAATCCAAAACTATTAAGTACTGCTTGATTAATTATCCGATTTTATCTACATAATCCGTAGATGTATTGGAGAATTTCTTGAAAGTAAAGAATTCTCTGATAACAAAATGAGATTTCATAATTTCCAAGTTTTATTCCTCTCATCAACTTATTTCTCTTCAGCAGTTTTCGTTTTATAACCGCAAGTTACTGCGCAAAAATAATGAATTTCAACATCGATTCACTTTACTACAGATTTGGTACACGTATGGTTTTTTTATTATCTTTATAGCGGGCCCGATTTTAATTGCTCCGCAAAAATTTATGGGTCCAGAGGTTTCTAATTATTTTATCTACAGCATCGGTTCGGGCGAGCAAAACTTTTGAGTCACGTAATTGGAGTACGAGTCAAAATTTCATCTAACAGATTTCGAGAGAAATAAATTTTTTCTAGATATCTAGGAGACAGGATAACGACGGAGTTAACTCTTCGAGCCTCAATTATTACTTTTGGCAATTGCCTACTACCTCTAACGATCGATTCTTTAATTAGAGAAGTGGCCATTTCTCTTTTATTTTTCTATCGATGTTAAATATATTTGGGAAGGCTGCCAATTATTCCGCAGAAAGTTTTCTCTCCTCCAATCTTCTAAAGCAGTGTTTCTCAAGCGTTAGCAGATCGGGGAGTACCTAGACGTATTCATTAACTTTGGAGGAGCACTAGAACACACTTTTCAGGAAAACATTTGTCACCTACCACTTATCAGTACAAAAACGATCTAGGAAAAAATGAATGAATGTATTGATTTGAAATTAAAGACGATATTTATTGGTTATTTTATTTAAAAATAAATCCATAAAAATGATAAACGATTACAAACTTGCGGAGCACCTCCCTAATGGTTACGGAGCATCAGTACTCCGCGGAGCACCGGTTGAGAAACGCTGTTTTAAAGTATTTATGAATTATCTGATAAAAGTTTAAATGCCTAGTTAAACGAAGCGTGCGGAAAAAATAATGAATTTCTTTTTTCGATCTGACGAAAATGGTGATTTAATCTCTGATGCTTGCTTGTGGGATATAAATTCTGATTATTTGAATGACAATAACTCACCAACCATTATACGCTGCTGGATAACAAAATATTAAATAAAGAATGTCGCAATTCGCTTTGAACTTGCATTTTAACTTTATTGTTGGCAACGAAAATCAACCTTCGTCATTTCGTTTCGTTTTTCATGTTATTGTCTAAGTTTTGTTAAATAAGCTTTTAATATTTAAATATTCCCAAAAATTAACTTTAATTATTAAAAAATAAACTAAACTTATATAATTCCCTAAAAATTACCAAAATTTTTAGCGGTAAAATAATTATCAACTTATGCAAATAGTATTATTTATTGAATTGCAAACACGTAAATAAGACCTATATATTTAATAATGGTAAGCGAACAATGAATATAAAACCATTATTTAAAATAAAATTGTTCCTTTTATGCAAACTTGACTCTCACTTTAAAATTTTAATTATTTAACCTTTAACGCTTAAGAAGTTACGCAATTCAGCAGTTTAAATACGAACAATCCTTTCTTTACCTTACTTTTCCCATATTAACCGTTGATGCTTATAATAGCAAAACAAACTAGGAACTAGGTATAATTCCGGAAGTGTTATCCTCAACGATAATATTATATTAACCCCTCAACGCAGAGCGACGTGTCCTGCACGTCCAACAAGAACTTCGTATGTCGCCGAGCGACGTGTCCTGCACATCCGAGGTAGTGCATGCTTTCTTTACTGTTTAACTCAATATATCATACATCTATAAAAGCATAACATATTTTGAAAGAGGAAACTTCGGGCTTTCCTGTAATGAATGTGAAATATTTTACTGTTGTTTCTATATTTTATAACTACGTCAAAGTTTGCGATGAAATTTTCATTTTTGCGCAGAAAATACGGAGCGTCACCACCTTTTATTGTCTACTGACGCCAGGGATATTCGTAAATCTTAATAACTTTTATATATTTGAAAGAGGAAGCTTTGACCTTTCTAGTAATGTATATCTTATAATTTTAATATAGTTTTTATAATCTACGTGAAAGTTTGCAATGACATTTTCATTTTTGCCCTGAAAAATCGGTGCGCCACCACATTTTATTGTTTATTGACGCAAGGGATATTCGTAAATCTTAATAACCTTTATATATTTTGAAAGAGGAAGCTTTGACCTTTCTAGTAATGCATATATTATAATTTTAATGTAGTGTTTATAAACTACGTGAAAGTTTGCAATGAAATTTTCATTTTTGCCCCGAAAATTCGCTAATTACACAAGGGAGAATAGTCAATCTGAATAAAATATATGTATTTTGATAGAGGAAGCTTTGGCCTTTTCAGTAATGCATGAATTGTAATTTTGTTATTGTTGTAACATTTTATAATCAACGCGAAAGTTTGCGGTGAAAGTTTCCTTTCTGCGCCGCAAATTTGGAGCGCAACCACATACTTTTGTCTAAATACGCAATGCATATTCGTCCATCTGATTAAGATATACGTACTTTGACAGAGGAAGCTTTGGCCTCTTCAGTAATGTACGATCTGTAATTTTACTATTGTTCTAACATTTTATAATTAACGTGAAAGTTTGCGGTGAAATTTTCGTTTCTGCGCTGAAAAGTTGGAGGGCAACCATATACTTTTGTCTAAATACGCAATGCATATTCGTCCATCTGATTAAGATATACGTACTTTGATAGAGGAAGCTTTGGCCTTTTCAGTAATGCATGAATTGTAATTTTGTTATTGTTGTAACATTTTATAATCAACGCGAAAGTTTGCGGTGAAAGTTTCCTTTCTGCGCCGCAAATTTGGAGCGCAACCACATACTTTTGTCTAAATACGCAATGCATATTCGTCCATCTGATTAAGATATACGTACTTTGACAGAGGAAGCTTTGGCCTCTTCAGTAATGTACGATCTGTAATTTTACTATTGTTCTAACATTTTATAATTAACGTGAAAGTTTGCGGTGAAATTTTCGTTTCTGCGCTGAAAAGTTGGAGGGCAACCATATACTTTTGTCTAAATACGCAATGCATATTCGTCCATCTGATTAAGATATACGTACTTTGATAGAGGAAGCTTTGGCCTTTTCAGTAATGCATGAACTGTAATTTTACTATTGTTCTAACATTTTATAATCAATGCAATGAAATTCTCATTTTCCCACGAAATTACGATTCCTCTTTTCACTTTCTCAAAGAAGAAATATAATCTTTTCCCTTGTACCTTTGTGCAGCCTTGTGAGAAAAGTGTTTGTCCGTTTGAGAAAGAAATATGTCTCCTATATACTAAATACACACAGCCCACTTCATATGCTTCTAAAAATCGCTTTTCAATTCACCAAGAATGCTTTCCTCTTCGGCGATCCTTCAAAGACCTTCAACGACCCGTTTGTTCCGCTATTTGTATTGTTTGCTGTATTTACCTATCAAATCCTTCAGTCCCCCAGGCACACGAAACGGCGCGTTAAAATGAAAGGCTAACTCAAAACCGTAACATGACTCATATTTTAGTGAATCAATAAGTATGTTTTATCGATATTTAACATTAGGGAAAACTAAATAAAACAGCGCATTAAAATCAATTTTTGACATAAATATATATTTTTTATTGATTACAATAATAATAAATGAAATTTATGGACAATTTATAATAATTATAATAGGCAGTTTTTGTCTTTCGTATTCAACGGACCTACGCAGTTTCGATTTCTCAAGTTGACCCATATAGTGCGTGTAGACGAGGAAACGGTCATGCTCGGATATGATTCACGGTATCTTTTCAAAGACTTCGCTTACAAGAGATATGTTTACGATCTATAATGTAAATTTCATGCTGAATCCAATTACGCATGTGTACATTTTCTAAAACAATCGGGAAAGGACTTGTGAGCTAATATGTAACTTTTAAACGTTTTCCGTATTCTGTGTCTGAAATCTCACGATAAATATAACTCCATATCTCCGCTTCTAATGAACGAAATGTAACCAATTTTTCTATTTGACTTATGTAATGATTAAGAATGATGATTGCGTAACTAAAACGTTTATATTATTAGTAATACGCATTTAAGAAAATCATAAATACAACACTTAGTTAAAAATTTCCAGTCACGACATGGAAAAGTTGGCATGCGACAAACGTTTTACCTAATTGGTTTAGATAGGTACATTCAGCGAATAATGTTTAGTAATGTTTAAATGTTTCTTTGAATAAGATTTCATGTCAATACCTTTCATAGTTCACGCTATGCTGAAAGTTATATAAACCGCGAACGCGCACCGTAACATTAAGCGATTACTGTTCATTCATTTCTATGTAGAAATGTTTGTGTGTGACGCATAATATTTTAAATGATACTGTTTAAAATTTTCATCTTTCATGTAACTACAAAAAATATTTCATAAAAAAATATTGAAAACATCAAACGTTATGATTTTTTTAAATTTTTCGCAACCTTTTCGTGGTTTTTCAAAAAACTCCTTCGTCCGCTGAGGAGGGAATTCGTAAAAATTCCTCCGTCGTAGAGGGGTTAATGAAGAAGCAAAGAAAACGTTTTAGTCAACACTATTATCTGGTGACATGCTATACATATTTAAGATTCATAAAAATATACGAATAGCTAGTCTTCCCCGGACACCACAAAATACGATTATCCTTCGAGGAACTGCTCATACCAACCTACCGTGCGAAATTGCGAAACAACATCGAATAGAACAATTCCATGCAATTTCTCGTCCTTTTCAATTATTTAGCGTCTCTACTATTTCAATTCGGATGTTTTCTGCCATGTAACGCAAAACTAGACTGCATCCACGTTTCATCCTTATTCATTCAGCGACAGAAAAGAAGAGATGAAGGGGAACAAACCCTCTCTTCAAGCCTATGTCAAATATCAAACCACTTGAGTGTAACCCAAAAAAAAAGGAGCCGCCTTCCTCATATTTGATCCTCCGCCTCTCCTTATTCTCTTCTTCTCTCGAAAGTCTCGTTGAAACCACCTCTTTTCTCTCTTTTTCCCCGCTCAATCCTTCACGCAGCCGCAAGAGTCACTTTCATCCTCCATTTCTTAAAATTTCTTTTTCGGATCCTTTTTCCCCACTCTTCCTGTCTCCCTCTCTCCACCCTCTCTCTCCCCCCTCTCCCTCTTTCTCTCCCCCCTCTCCCTCTTTCTCTCCCCCCTCTCCCCATTTCTCCCCCCCTCTCCCTCTCTCTCTCTCCCTCTCTCTCTCTCTCTCCCTCTCTGCATCTCTCTCTATACTATCTACTTAATGGAAATCCTTCTCTCCACCCTTTCACTACATCTTCCTGAACACAAAACCCCTCTGCATCGCCAGCTCAGCTGTTTAGAGAAAAGAGTACATTCTTCTTTCACCACTACCTATTAATCCGTGATCTCCTTTTATTATAATCCCTTCTTGCTTATCTTTTATTCTCTTCTTCTCATCCTCGCTATTCTCATCTCTCTCTCTCTTTCTCTCTCTGTCTCTCTCTCTCTCTCTCTCTCCTATCTCTATTAATTCACAGCGTCGCTTCTCTTCCTCTTCCCGCAGCCATAATAACGCATCAAAATGGTTGCTCGGGTGATGTTGCCAATTCCTGCGACAAAAAAATCCTTTTCGTGCCGTCCTTGGGACTTCTTGAAGTAATTTCTTCTCGCAATATCATTTCTTCATCCTTTTCTCTCTTTCTTTACCGAATTCCGTCTCTTCAATAGTTCAGATATCGCGACCATGCCCTTATTTGCTTATTCGTTATCGTTCTTTCAGCGCCGTTTCAATTCCAATCTACTCTGTCTAAGAAGTCCGCTTTAGGGCGCAACCAATTTCCTTTACGAGGGCTTTAATAAAATCAATTTATTGGCGTTCGATATTTTTACACTTTTAAAAACAGAAATCTGCGTTTACTCGCCCACCTTATACTCATGTTCTGCAGAAATTAATAATTTTCTGAAAAGGTACCGCCTTTTCCATAGCTTTTCTCTATTTATCTGATGAGATGGAACAGAAAAATCTAAGCATAAGCATCCACTTTCTGCCCCTCCAAAATTTATTCATTTTATGTGACTTTAATTGTTTACAGAAATAATATCGTTCAAACTATGTATTTGCTTCTTTCAGCGTTTAGTGAAGCAAAAGTTCTGTTTCTAAATGATTAAATATTTTTGATGATCTTCAAAATAAAACGCAGTAATAAAATGCTAATTTATTCCTAAAAAACTATAAACTAAGTATGTTTTAGAGTAAAATAAAAGAAATAATCCCTTCTTCAAAAGTTATTAATTTCTCAAATTTGTTTCTTTTTGAAAGTGATTTTCGATAGCATAAGAACACCCATTCCTACTCTAATATAATAAATTAATAATAACATAAAACAACGCAAGTTTTTATACATGAAAGCAGAAGAGAGAATTTTCAGAATGATTTCAATGACGAAAAAATGAAAAGACAAGATTACAGAGCTCAACTAATCTCAGGCACTTGAAAATTCCATCCTTGTTCTTATTATTTCCCACAGTTTATCCTAAGCTGTTTATCAAGCAGGATTTAGTTCTATCGCATATTTATTTTTAATATTTCAAAAACACTCGTTTCGCAGCGAAAAATAAATAGAATTCCAAAACTCTCTGATATCTGTCCTGAATCTTTGCTACTAGATCCGACCTTACGTGAAGCAAATTTACCGAGTTCTAGGCAACGAACTAGTGGATCGACGATATAACGAACTTAAAAATGGATAGATACCTGCGGAAGTCTTGCATATCATTCAAGCGACAATATTATTTAAATATTTTAAAAAAATATTTTGGATTTCATACTGAGATAGTAAAACAAAATACTCCTTCGCTTTAAACATCCCCTTTCCCCTTCTAACCCTCCACAATACTAAAGACGGCATCTTAGCTTAGCGGTGTCTAATCTTTCGTTTTCGCAAGAATATATACTGTGGGAGCACTTTTTAACATTTTATGCAATTATTTTCGTGTGTTTGTTTCCCTTCGACTTAGAGCCCGCGACGGTATTGCCTGCAGCGTAAACGTATTTACTTCATTTTTATGGTAAGGGAGTGTTTAGTATTTTTAACTATTTTGTTATTCACCGTGACTTCCACCCTCAATTTATTACACCATATTGATACATCGTTTACCGTGTAAAATGCCGAGCTTTTAAGATCTGCATTCTCCACCTCTTCCGATTTTCGCGATGGCAACATAAAATTATTTACCACACGCTGACTCTCTCTACTTCTTCCTTACCTACGTTACGCAAACATTCGCATCGATAATCGTTCTTCCGTCCTAAACTTGCACGGCGTCCGTCCCATCTTGAAGGAGATACGTCCAAACCAGCAATAACCTCCATCTTCAAAAAGATACTTTCTTCCGGCGATCCTTCATCAAGCCATCCCCGTCCTCTATTCCCGCCAAACTCGTAGTTTTCGTACGCCACGAAAATCCTTCGCCCTAATTACGTTTCCCCTCCTTCTCTCTCTCTCTCTCTCTCTCTCTCTCTCTCTCTCTCTCTCTCTCTCTCTCTCTCTCTCTCTCTCTCTCCCTCCTCTTTCGACCCACTCCCCCTCTATTCTATCGGCGAACTCTCCCCCTTCTCCTCCTGTGCGATCCGTCTCGCTGAACACCACATTTCCCCTTCGCCGAACGCACTCTTTCTCCCTAACTTCCGCCCCCTCTTTTCTCCCCAAACCAAAAACCCCAACTCGCTTGTCTCGCCATACTCTTCCTTAACCTCTCGACCTCGCTCCCGTGGGGAGGGGGTCAGAGTAAGGGTTTGCGTTACGGAGGAGGAGGAGAAGGATAAGAAGAAGATGAGTGAGTGAGGTAGGCATGAGAAAGGGGTATGGGGAACTGAGGAAGATGCGGAGGAGGAGGGATAAGAGCGGACGAGAAGGCAATAACAGCGAGAAAGAAGTGAGGGACATGAATATGGACTTGGAAGGAGAGAGAAAAAAAGAAGGGAGGAGAGAGGAATAAGGAGTGGCCGACGAAGAAGAAGAGCGAGAAATTTGGAAGGCGCGAGAATTATAGAATGAGAGAACAAGGGGAAAGGGAGAAAACGGGGAGAGGAAAAGGAAAAAGGATGCGAAATAGGAGAGCCAGAGGAGGATTGATGGATAGAGGTAGAAGGGAAGAAAGAGGAGGAAAGGTGAGGTGAAAGGGAGAGAGAGATGAAGAAGGACGGTAGGGAACAGGACAACAAATTGTTAGGAGATGGAGCAAATAAGAGCGAGAAGGGTGAATATTACGAACGCGAGAGACAATCAGGAAACGAGGAGGAGAAGAAGAAGGTAGGAACAGAAAGGATAGGAGCCGAGAGAGAAGGAAATAGATAAGGAAAATGGCGCGGGAAAAAATGAAAACTTGAGGGTCGATCTAAATGGGGGAAATAGAGAAAGGAAGGTTACGGAGGAAGGCAGTGCGGTAAGGAATCCGCCTCTCTCTCCCATCCTCTCTCTCTCTTTTCCTCTCACTCTCTCTCTTCCTTCTTCCCTCACTCCCCCCTCTCACCCGCTTTAAGGGGTCAGGTGCTTCTCTCCATAGAGTGCCTTGTGCAGAGACGACGGCCGACCCTCTGATTGAAAAACCTCCTTGGGGAAATGGCACGGTCTGCAGGAGTTGGGAAGGGAAAGGTGGTGGAGAGACAGAGAAAGAAAGAGGCGAAGATAATTCGGAGGTGGAAGAGGAAATGATTTGCTCTAAGGATGGAATGGTTGCGAAAGAGAATTGGAGTAAATAGGAAGGAAGTTGAGGCAAAGAGGAAAGGTGGTATTCGGGAGGAGAGAGATAAAGAGGCGAACGAGAATGAGTATGAAAGAATGGTAAAGTACTGCGAAATTGGAGAATTATATCGGCTGGAGAAGATAAATACAAATAAGGAAAATTATGTTTTAAAGGGATTTATTGATATACTCATAAAATTTCAGTTTATAAATATTACGATTTTAAAAGGCTAATTACGGTCATATCGAAATTTAAAATAAAAACGAACTGATTTCAATAAGAAGTAGTATTTCGTAAGAGAAATAGATGATGAAGGATGGATAAATAATCGGCCTCATTAGGATTAAACTGAATTAATGAAGGGTATTTTTCTTTGATAAAGTTGAAGGACACGGGTGACTGAGAAATGAGAGAAGGAAGATAATCCTAGAAGCGAAAAAATTGCACGGGTGAGAAATGAGCGGCAACTACGAAGGTGGGAATTGAATTAAAAAGTTTGAAGGCGGAAGATGAAACGAGAAAGGGCAGGAAAAAATGCCCGGTAAATGAATTAAATTGACAGATAAGCAAATAATGAAGTCCGCATGTGGAAAAAATAAGGCAAAATTCTTTCCGGATTAGCGTAGCAGAAATTTATATTTAAAGCCGTCGAAAACACCATTAAACTGGCACGGAGAAAGAAGACACCGTGATGATTTAACATGTCTGATCGTATTATAAGGATCTGAGGAGCAGCATACGAAGGTGGAATTTGAAAAACATAAAAATGAATACATTTTTACGAACTAGAATTTTTTTAAAATATGCAATATAATTAAGAGCGTTCGGAAGATCGACGTAATTGTTTGAAAAACTTATGTGTGTAGAGAATGAAAGGGACCAAGAAGGAAAGTCAAGAAAATTTAAAATAACTATAATATTTTTTTATCTAATTGTGCTATGAGTCTAGCTCGTTCTTAATTTGTAAAACCTCAAAAAAATAAGCGTTTCAAGATTTCACTATGGAGACACGAAGAAGATTTTCATTAAGAGTGAAAAGGGTGTGAGTGAAGCGAAATACAGAATAAAGCAAGGACGTGAGAGGAAAACAAAGCGAGAGCGTATAAGGAAGGGAAGGGAAGGGAGAAATTGTTTAGATAGGAAAAAATTGACGTTGGAAGCAATATTGGATGAATACAAATGAGTAATTAGTGCGAAAGAACGACAGCTCGGGAAAAAATTAAGTAAGAAGAAGGGAAAAGACTACTCGATATCAGTATTTTAGGAGAAAGGGTTAAATAATATAAGCAAATGAATTTTAACTTTATATTTCTGAATTAGAAATAAATTTTTTCATAATTATTTTCATTCCTAAAAAATAATCTGCATTGGACATTGGGGAAGACCTAAAAAAGAAGTAATATTAGAAATATATACATTAGGAAATGCCATAGAAGCTGTAATATATATATACATATGTATATATATATATTCCAGTGGTTTAGGACGGAGAGTGAGGTATGATTAAAGTGACCAGATTTTCTAGATGTAAAATCAGTACATTTTTTAATATTTCTTATATTCATGACAGAAAACTACATTTCAATATAATACTTCGTATATATTGAAATTTTATACAGTATACATAGGTATATAACATTATTGTTATATATATTGAATACTCTTGCTGAAGTCGATCAGAAAATTTGTTTTTCTATTTATAGCAGGGTCTTTAAATATAATTAAATAATAATATTAATAATATATTCTGAGAATAATGTTACTTTACTAAACAGCATTAAAATATTATACTACTCACATGACATAAACAACCATAACTATTATTGTCTGGACGACATTACTTTGGAATTGAGACTTATAGTTGTAGAGAGGGGGTGGGGGTTTGGAAGGAAAGAATGAAAAACTCCCCTCCCTCACAGCCAATCATAGGTGGAGGGGAGGTATTGTTTGCTAGGGGGAGCTACACAGCGTTGCCGTAAGTCCTCTTTACACATCCTAGCAACATCACACCCGAGCCACCTCAACCGTCAATCCCACAATAAATGAACTAAATAATTATAGATTTTTTCTTCTTTTACAATCAGTACAACTTTATAATTCAGTACATATTTGAAATCAGTACACAGTCTCTAAAATCAGTACTGTACTGATTAAATCAGTACGTCTGGTCACTTTAGGTATGATATAAAAATGCAAGGAAACAAGCATATTATTTGATTAATGTGTACTGCACCAACTGCTGGACACGAATTTAAACGAACACTCGCATATATTTGGAAAGTTAGTAAGCAAGAAATATTCTTACAATTTAATTTGCATTTAAAATTCCCCTATTCTATTTTTAGCTATATTTATTATTTTCCTTCTCTTTATGCAGCGAAACTGCTTTAAAGATATTTTTTTAATTAAGCCTCCTGACAGAAGTTGTTTATCATGTGGCAATAAATTCTCTCGACTTGACCAAGTTAAAACTGACGAGACTACAACATACGAACTCTGACAATAAAGTAATCAGATCGGTTCTGTAGAAAAACGTATTTTAACACTAACCTTTAGTGAGTGTGATCGCCTTCAAATTGATCTCCTTCTGACTTTATACAACGTCTCTGCCATGCCTGGAAACATTGCTGCAAATTATTTTCTGAAAGTCCTTTCAGTTCTGCCGTCACATTGCTCTGAATGTCTGCAACAGATTCAAAATGACATCCTTTGAATGAGAAAATTTAATAAGTAATGCATTTAGAATTCGAAAGATAAAGACTAGTTAGCTCTGGTATTGTATAATATCTATAGGATAATTTGATTTTAACTGTGAGAAATGTAATACTTTTTCTTTTTTTGTAAATTAAAATTCAGAACGCCTCATTTTATTTTTATTTAAATATTATGGAGATTTATAGACTTTTTAAATTATGAAATAGTGGAAGGTTTTCTGTTTTTAACTGCTTTTTGAGTTTCGTTAAGAAAGGATTAGAATTAAGTCATGTGATCAGAGCCGAAAAAGTTTTTCGGGAATTTCCTTATCTTTTTCGCATTAAATTCTCTCCGAAAGATTCTTGCGAAAACCTTATTTCAATTTATTCTTCCCGCAAAACTTTTAATAGAAAATGTCACCACACATTCCCACTTCATTAAAATCATCGGTTTCTTTTTACGGTTCGCTTTCAAAGCACAACGTCCTCTTTCAGAAGGCTCCACCATTTAAAAAATACATTTTTATGTGTATCGGAATCGACTCTCACACTCTTCGACTACGACTAGTACAACCGATTTACAATTAGAAGTAGTGACGGAGGACAACGAACCTATGACGCAGGGAATCGAGGGAGAAATGGGAAGCGTAGGGACCGCGCACCACGTGACCTTCTATGCGTCTCACAAGCCATTCATCTTTCATTCCCCTAACAAAAAGCTTTCCCCCTCGAGAAAAAAAATGAACGTCCCCAATTTCCATCCCTTCCCCCCTCTCCATCCGATACTTACCCTTTCCTCTTCCTTTCTTATTTTTCTTCCTCCTCATTTCTTCGCCTTTCCGCATCCTTCCGCCAACCGATCCATGCACTTACTTCCTCTCCCAAACTCACCTGCCTCCCTCTTTCCCCCCGTTCTTTCGTTTCTCTTTTCCCTTACGCTCCTTAATTCCCCATTTTCTTTCTCTCTTCACTCTATATTCTATACATACCCTCGTATATATATATTCTCCCTTTTACTTCCTCTTCCCTTTTCACATCCTATTCTTCTTTTCTTTCTCCATCTTCTCCCACGCCTTCTCCCTTCCAATATTCCCTATTTACGATACATTCTCATCCTTCACCTCACTCCATCCCAAAGCCCACCCCTCTTCTCTCTCTCTCTCTCTCTCTATCTCTCTCTCTCTCTCTCTCTCTCTCTCTCTCTCTCTCTCTCTCTCTCTCCCTTTCTCTCTCTCCAATCCATACTCCGTTTCCTCCTATTCCGACGCCTCCTAACCCTCACATCCTCTCCGCTTCGCTTTTGTTTCCTCCCGCTCCGTTCCTCGAATCGTTTTTAGTTTATCTTCTCCGTGGTATTGGTTTGGCCGTTGCACACCCGATTCCGTGTGAAAGTAGGACACACTATATATTCGGCGGAGCGGGAGGTTGGGCGGGAAGGTGGAGACGGGTGACAGCGAGACTCGCAATAAATATGAGGCCGAGTGGCGGTGACGCGGGCATTCTTCAGCGTCTCTTGCAGCCCCTGCCACTTCACCCGTCCCTGTAATCTATGGAGGGGGGGAGAGGGAGGAAGAAAGAGGGAGAAAGAGAGAGGGTGGGAGGAAGGAAGGGAGAGGGAGAAAGAGAGAGAGAGGGAGGGAGAGGGAGGAAGAAAGAGGGAGAAAGAGAGAGGGAGGGAGATTGAGAGAGGGAGGGAGATTGGGGGAGGGAGGGAGAAAGGAAGGGAGAGGGAGAAAGGAAGGGAGAGGGAGAAAGAGAGAGGGAGGAAGGGGGAGGAAGGGAGAGGAAGGAAGAGAGAGGAAGGAAGGGAGAGGAAGGAAGAGAGAAAAAGGAAGAGAGAGGAAGGAAGAGAGAGGAAGGAAGAGAGAGGAAGGAATGGGAGGGAGGAAGAGGGATGGAGGGAGGGAGAGGGAGGGAGAGGGAGGGAGAGGGAGGGAGGGAGAGGGAGGGAGGGAGAGGGAGAAAGGAAGGGAGAGGAAAAAAGAGGGAGAAAGAGAGAGGGAGGGAGAGAGGAAGGAAGGGAGAGGAAGGAAGAGAGAAAAAGGAAGATAGAGGAAGGAAGAGAGCGGAAGGAATGGGAGGGAGGAAGGGCGAAATTGAGAGGGAGAGAGGAAGAGAGAAGAAATGAGAGGAAAGGAAAAGTAGGAAGTGAGAAGGAGGAAGGGATAGTGAAGGAGAGAGAAGGGAGAGTTGAAGGGAGGTTGAAAGAGAGAGATAGAGGGAGAGAGAGAGGGTGAGTGAGAGTATTAGATGGGGTTGAGAGAGTGGAGGGAATGAAGGAAGAGAATAAACGGAGAGACAGAGAGAGAGAGATGAGAAGAGGGTTCGAGGCAGAGAGAGAGGGCGAGAGTGAAGGATAAAGGAAGTGAGAGAGTGGGGAAAGAACGGAAAATGATAGGAAAGAGGGCGGCGCTAAGGCAGGACGGGACGCTTTTGAAATTATGCACGGAGGGCGCTCTTGGGCGTGGTGCGCGTGTGTGCGGAAAGATTTTTTTCTTTTGAAAATTTCCCAGAAAAGATGGTCAGAGTTCTTTGTCCCCTTTTCTCGTCCGTTTTGGATGCACAAAGGCTTGAAGAAGTCCTTAAAAGGAATAACTGGGGCATGACTTAGTTTATGCGTCGCGAAGGAAATTCGTTTGCTAACGGAAGAGGAAAATGGTGAGAGAGGTGCGACGGAAAGATGGATGAGTCCCGTTTTATTCCGTCGTCCTAGCCTGGGAATGGCTGTAATTATTGGTCTATCTGTTCGTTTTTTTAGGTTCCGGTTTCTTTGAAATATGCTTTCGGATCAGGAAAAATATATAGTCGCGATACTTTCGAGAATGCTCCGGCTGAAGGAGTAATTCGCTGCATTTTTCTGTCCCGTCGGAGGACGTTTTTCAGTGAAACGGGTCATTTGAAACTTTTGGTCCCAACTGGAGGGAAACGAAAAATTTCGTTCCGCTGAATATTTTCTAGTGAAACATGTTGGGCCTAAGTCTTTATTCCATGATTTTTATTTATTGACCAAACATCCGCTTATAATTTGCGTCGAATATCGAATGTTTTACGGCAGTTGCAAATAAGATAAATTCGAAAAACCGTGCAATATTAATTTTTTAAACTCAACATGAATTTCAAATAGCATGGGAATGCTTAGATAATAAAAAATATATTATGCGCAGATAAAAAGCTTGAAAATATTTTCCTGGACCAATTTTATGAGGAATATTCATCAAATAGGATGAGATTTCGCTATTGAGAACTGTTTTTCCAAATATGAAATGAAACTAATCGAAGAGTAGGAGGTCTGATCGGAAGAATTTTCAGGTGATTAGACAATTATCTTTGATCGAATGAAGTTTTCATTATCCTGATATCTTATAGATTTTAAATGAAATGAAGACATTAATCATTACTCACTATGGAGAAATTCATAATTGACTCCAACTGAGAAAACACGATCAAATACGCTTCTATTCTCTTCCAGTCTATTTGACTTTCATGGAATTTTTTATTTTACAAGCGGATGTCATCAGACACCACTTATTATAAAGCTTTTTACTGATGAATTGGGATTCCTCATTATCCATGACATAGTTGAGGAGAATCTTGATTTATCGGTTTGATATCAGCCATAAGACGAGCCCGATAATTCTTTGAAATTATTCATTTTTTTACAATTATCACATTCCGAATTTTTTAACGGAAAAAATAACGTTGTTCATTGATCTCTCTTGCCATTTTTTCCACGTAATTCACCGCCATAACAAACGAATAACCGTATAAACTGTAAAACATAAACGACCGCCATTCTTTCACTTCTTTTCTTATCCTTTATTTCTGTTCTTACATATTTTTCCTATGTCTTACTCGCTTCTCAATCATGTCACCGGCTTGTTTTCTGATGTGTATTTTTGATTTTTAATATTTTTCGTATCCTTCTCTAAAATTCGCAATTCCCGCGATTTACTTTGAATATTCTCCTCTCCTTTTCCTCCCAGATTCCTTTTCTCACTTTCCATCTTCCCGTTCGCTTTCCTTTCTATTACCCTCCCATCATGAAGCCCCAGAACCCTTTTCGTCGTTGTGAAATTACACCCCCGTGCTCTATAGACAGAGATTTGCCGTAACACGAGGGAATATATGGAGGAGAGAGAGAGACTGTATTGACGGGTTTGTTGCCATTCGATATGAGTCGCGGGGTTGCCGAAAGCAGGTGGCGTGGAGCCGCGTTTCCATTTTGAGGAATCAATTAAGCACCGAAACACAAACGCCACTAATCCAACATATGATCACGTGACCTAGACGTCACGAAAGGCTTGATTGTTTGTTGAGGGGTAGCGACGTAATTTCCGGTTATGTGAAACATAACATCGCGCGCTTTCCGCCGTATTTCTCTCTTCCGTCAACGGTAATGGTCGTGCCCGCAGTCAATTGGCGGAAACGGCGATAGCTATTCTCTTTGTTTTATTGTTATTACTGGAGGGGTTTTCATTTTTTCGCTCATTGCGTAATTGATTGGATTTCAGTTGGGTGAAATTTATGGATTCGACCATAAATGATGAGAGGGGTGTTTGAGTGAGATGCAATTCGGCCTAGCTATTATTTTAAATCCAGTATATAACAAATAAATTAAGATGAAAAAATAATCACACATTCACTATATTTATGATTCATATTATATTTATGTGTATTACAAGACATTAACGAGTTAAAGATAATAAATTGTCGGGAAAATTTATAGCAGAAAATCAACGAACTGCAATATTATTCTCGTAAAAATTTCTAATTAAATGCGATTGGTCATAAATTTGTTAATTTAATCAAGTGGGAAACATATACGTATTGAAGAATGACTTTGGGGCGGATATAAAATAAAAAGTTTCAAACAACAATAAATAAACGAACTGAATATTTTATTCGTTCACACCATGGTAAGATAAGCATAATACATAGAAATCCTAAGAAAAAAAAAAAATAAGGAAATGCAACTACCTTGGCAGATCTTTAATGGAACGCTCTTCTCCAGAACAAGATGCTGACCACGAAACGTTCGGAACGGGAGCAAATGGACGGGAAAGAATATAGAAGAGAGGACTAAAAAAGAACGAAAGAGGAGGCAGGAATATGCGTTTCATTCTTTCGCGTGGTTTGAGCTGATGTAAAAAAGAGAAAGAGAGAGAGGGGAGAGAGATGGGGGGAGAGAGATGGGGGGAGAGAGATGGGGGGAGAGAGATGGGGGGAGAGAGATGGGGGAGAGAGAGGGGGGGAGAGAGAGGGGGGAGGGAGAGGGGGGAGAGAGAGGGGGGAGAGAGAGGGGGGAGAGAGAGGGGGGAGAGAGAGGGGGGGAGAGAGAGGGGGAGAGAGGGGGGAGAGAGAGGGGGGAGAGAGAGGGGGGAGAGAGAGAGGTGGAGAGAGAGGGGGGAGAGGGGGGGAGAGAGAGAGAAAGAGTAAAATAGAGGGAAAGGAAGAGGAGAAAAGAGGCGAGGCGATAGGACGAGAATGAAATAAGGAAAACTGAAGTAAGAAGAAGTCGGAACATCCAATATCTTGCGCTCCCAAAAAAAAATCCCATTCCTCATCCTTCTCCCCTTCATCTACGTTAACAACCTCCGAATCGTCCCGTTCTCTCTACCTCCCTCCCTCACGCACCCACTCCCTCTCTCTCTCTCTTATCTACCCTATCCCTTTCCCTTATCTCCCGTCTCCTCCCTTATGTCCTTTCCCTCTCTAAGCCGAATATTTATTCTTATCCCTTTCATTCGGGTCCCACGCTTCGATTCCACCGCTCATAGAGCGCTTTCCGCATCGCACGACACGCGCCCACCCTGTCCATCCTCTTCTCCCAGTCGGTGAAAAAAAGAAAAGATTTCCGTTTTCTCGTCGTACCTGCAAGAAATTTTGTGTGTCTGAGTATGTTTGGATGTGTAAGAGAGAGAGAGAGAGAGAAATCGTATTGAAGGCTGAATGGAAGAGGAGTAAATGATGAGTTGGACTCTTAAAATTTTTGGAAGAGCGAGGGAAAGACGGAAGAGCGATGGTTGGGAGGAAGAATAAAGTGAAATTTGACGGAGGTAGAGATCGAGAAAAGGAAGATTTTTTTTATAGAAAAATAAGAGGGAGCGCAGAAGTGTGCGAGGGTGAAAGGGGGAGAGGGAGGAAGGGAGAAGAAAATGACGGTTGGGTTTGAAAAACGCGGAAGAGAAAGAACAAGTCAGGATTTTCTTTTCTTAAAGATTGGCAGGAGAAATAGGCGATTGGAGTGGGCGGTAGGTCACGGGAGGAGGAGGGGCGGGAGATGGAAGGACACGCTGTTTCGTCGCAGGGAGACGAAACGCGAGAGACAATAAGAGACGATGGAGAAGATGGAGGCGAGGGAAGGGATGGCAGAGGGGTGTTGAAGGAGGATATTGCGAAAAAACTAGAAGAAAGTGGAGTGGAGAAGAAATGGAGGAGGGGGAAGAAAAAACGAAATGGAGATAACGACCCTTTTTGGAAAATCACATAACGTAAAAATGTAATATACCTTTGTTAGGAAGGGGGAGACGAGATAATTGAACGACATAAATTCAAGAGAACTTTTTAGGTGTAAAAAAGGTAAGATATTAATGGCTTGAGAAAGAAGGCCCAAGGTTCATAACAAGGTTGAGAGATTTTATTTACTTCATTTACATAAAATATGGAAATTATAACGTTCTTCAAAAAGCTTAAGGAACTATAGCACGCAAAGGAAACCACGCGAAACGAAAATTATGGAGAAGAAAAGTTGTTCACCTCGCAAAATATGGGCTTAGGCAAAATGTCTGGACATCACACTGGGAGAAACATTCCCTGTAGGAATATGCAATTAAAAAAACAGGTGAAATAGAGTAGATTGACTTAAAGAATTTGAGAGAGCAAAGATGAAGAAAAGAGACGAATATCTGAGACGGAGAATATCTGGAATAATTTTTTAAGAAAACTTTTCCTAAAAATTCGAGTCATTTTTGGATTTCTATTGCCTTTCACTTTTAAGTGAAAGGCAATAGAAATCCAAAAATGACTCGAAACTTTTATGTAAAGAAAAAATACCTGTGAACGGAAACTCCCTGGCTACTTATCGCGCCATAAATTTGTTCGAATCAAAACGTCTGAATCGGCTGATCGCATAAATCGCATTTCCGCCACTGCATAAATAAATTTAAAGAGATATTTTTAAACCCATCTGGTGTCCTTAACGACGGAATTGGAGAATACGAAAGCCGAAATTTCCACATAAATTTCCTTTAGGAAGTACCGTTAACTCGAGAAGCTCTATTTATGGATAAGGGGTCGCTCCAAGCTGCGACGTCCTAATCCAAATACACTGATTAATGACTCGTGGACCAACAAAGATGCCACCTCCTGGGGGTTAAGATTCTGCGCAAATGCATCGCTCAAACAATGGAGAATAGCTCCACCTATGTATAATCATTGGACGCCACCAAAATATGAAGCCAGTAGCAACCTTACGAATAAACAAGACATACTTGTGAGCTGGACCAAAGAGGCAATAGAAAATCCGTTTGTTATATGCTCGAGTGTCGACTGTTTCTTCCACGGATAGCTATCATGATTTAAACAATGGTCCTAAGCTATAAGTGAAATAATAGCTCAGGGATCGGCAACCTACATCCCTAGGTTCGCATGCGGCCTCTGTGACGCTTTACGTTATGATTAAAACGTTATCGGAAATTTTTAAATTAATAAAAAAAACTCTTAATTTAATGTTGCGTTTTCAAAATCGAAAGTTTACATAAAAATCCATTAATGGCTTTATATTCTTCGTTCTATTCAATTTTTAATGATCTTGCTTTTAAGGAATGAAACTAAGTAAAAATATATCCAAGTTTAGGGAAAAATTTCTTCATATATTGCTGTTACTTAGATCCTGAGAAATAATCCTTATGTTTGGAACCATCCACAATTCATAAATTGAGTGGAACATTCGGCAAAAATATTTTTTCTTCTTTAGTCATACAAATAACTTGCTTAAATCTATATTCCAATACATCAGAAAATCTCAAATTATTTTCCCAGGACTGATATCTATTTCAAATTTTTATTAATCAGCAATAAAAGATTTTAAAATTTTAGTACATATTTATTGTTAGAAAATATCGAATTCTAGTGCACGTTACATGTCGATAGGGTAAATAAATTCAGTTATGGCATTGTATGAAACGAATCTTAAGATTCAATTCCGTCTTTCATGCCCGGCGGTACAAAGTTTATACCAGAGTTTTGAAGCGCTTTGTTCAATAGAGATCCTTCGCAATCTCTTTGACCAATATTTTCCTGCACTAACTGTAGTTATCTCGGTTTTATATTTACAGCCACAGTTTGTATTTTATACCAGAATTTTGCTCGTAATATTATAATCGTATTTATATCACACCGTTGGAAGGAAATGTATCTTTTATCCATGAATTCCTCTACATGGAAGAAAATAATTAAAACAGAGTACCACCACATGGGACGTGGTGGAATATTCAGCGAAGGATCAGAATTGATATTGAGATAAACTTTCGGTATCATCGCTGTAATAACTAGAAAAAATAAAGATGAGATGGAGAGAAATAAACTTTTAGATCTACCCAGTGCAACAAGTAAGCGTAATTTGGGGGAGATGTTAATTCTTAGGCAAACTTTTGATTATATGTGCACGTTTCGTTGTACCTTTTATGGAAATAATGAAGAAAAACTTGTTTGCAGGAGTGGAGATGGCAAAAATAAAAGTGCGAAATTATTAAGTATAAACAGGAAGGATGACAACGTAAAAAATTAAGCGGGTTGAAAAGGATTGCGTTAGTTATTTCGTAGAGAGCACGACTGAAATGAAAGAAAAATGAAGAAAGAGAGAGAGAAATTAAATATAAAGGTCAGCGTACAATAACAGAGCCCAAGGATTCTCGAAACGTCTCCCGCATCTGTTCCACGCAAAAAATAAACAGAAAAATCCTAGGAACAGAAATTCAACAAAGACCACCTCACCTTATTCGGACCCTCCGTTCTTTTTCGAGTCCGGCCTTTCCTTGCCAAGAAAGCCGAAAAAAGAATTCTTTCCACGCGGTGAAAATCTAATTTATTCCCAACTCCGAAGGATGGTGAGGAATCTGGAAACAAATTAGCGAGCGAAAAAAACGCATACTAATAAAAACTTTCTCGTTCCGTCGTTTTAAAAGTACTTTTTTTCACGTTTTTTAAAATATAATTTTCCCAACTACATGCACCTTCCCCCTTCTTCCCTCCGCCCCGCGTTTCCTCCTCCCTTTTCGATATTCTTCGGCCTTTTATGTCGCCGAAATAATTTTCCTGCCGTTGTCAAACTTTTTTTATTAGTTTGTTTTTTCCTCTCCGTCGTAAAAATGCGCGCGTCATTCCAGAGGTTACAGTTTGATATTTTCTTTCTTTTAAAAACTGCGATGTTATCTCTTTTTTCCCCGCGAAGTTTCTCATTTCTATGGAGGGGGAGGGGAGGGAAATGAGGAGGTGGATATAGAATGAGAGAGAGAGAGGGGGAGGGGGGAGGGAAGGATCTATATGACCCAATTTAGCTCCGCACATCCACGCTAGTAATGACACCGGAAGGAGGAAGGGAGTAATACCTTTTGCTAAAATATCCTGGATGCAAATTTCCGAACTGGTAGAGCGCAATGCAGTCCCTGCTCCCGGGATCCACTCCGAAGGTGGAAAAGGGAGAGAATACATGGGATTAGCGGATAAGATGTGCACTATGGAGGACGGCGGAGATGGAAGGTGGGGGAGCATCTTTTCATTTTCGATGCCGTTACGAGCAGGTAATGCCACGAATTAAACCGCCGAAATTCTCTCCTCTTTTCGCTCTCTCTCTCTCGGATTCAAACCACCACAGCTTCCCTTTCCCTTTGTGCCGGTTAATAAATAGTGAGTTCATTCCTAGGGAAATTCTCTTTCGGAGATGAGGTGGAAGTTTCGGTTTATTTTTTTTTTTAAGTGACGAGATATAATCCGTTGCAGTTCAGGTGGTCGAGAAGAAGAAACGCAATAAGGCAAGGATTTGAGAGAGAGTGTGAGAAAAAAATATCCGCGATTTCAGATGCGTCCTGCGCAGACCGCGGAACTGCGTGTTCGGAAACCCTAATTAACGAGGCAATATCGTATCGTATGAGCTTTGATTTCGAGGAACGGGTCGGTCTATATCTCTATCTCTCTTTAGCTTCCGGTGTTTGTTCGCCGCGGTCATTGTGGGCAATCTGCCCGAGTTGGCCAAAGGGAAACAGCATTAAACATTTCGACCGTTGAAGATAACGCACATTAATAAGCATTCGTGACGCATGTTCGTTGCTGTGTGGTCAAACGCTTGATTCTTGTTTTGTATAACCGTCGGCCGTAAAAATAAGAAAAGGTTTCATGATTCGCATGAGGTTTGATGGGCTTTCTCGAATTTATGCCATTAAACACTGAAAAGGGTATTTTATTGCGAAAAAAATTAAAGTAGACCGCTACTGCGAAAACAGGAAATGTATTTACAAAACGGGTCTCGTAAATCCTTTACTAGTGGCTTCGAAATAATTTATTAAAGTGGTTATTATAAAATCCCCGATTTATCGAGAAAGATAAAAATTACTATTTTATTTATAATACGAGCGAGCGAAATAACTAAAATGCATTCGACTTAGGTGATCGCACAATAGATCTGAAAAGATAAACCCGTGTCTCCATAAAATGTGTATTATATACAAACATTGGATTTAAGTCAGTGGTAGAAGTAATTCAAAATGCGAAATTCCCCATTGTTTGAAGGTCGAGTGAACGACAGTAATCTATTGCTAACTGAGATACAGTTGTCTTGCACCTCCGTTTATGAAAAAAGGTGCATGTTCAACTCTGTTTCTCTTTTTAGGGTTGTTTTTAAATTCCTTAATAATTCACTGTCCTGATTTTTGACCCAATGTTCCGGCAAACCAAATTTACTCCTTGATGGCTGAAACGGGATAAAATTCTTGGGGGGAGCCGCAGAAATACATTTTCATCGTGATGAATCACCCGCGAATAAAATCCGGCAGTGTAACATTGCAACAAACTCCAAAATTCCAAGATCCATACATCACGCCCCGTAATAGAATTAAAAACTAATTCTGTTGTTTCGCCCAATCCCCTTGAATAACCGCTTTGAGAAACTTCTTAACTGATACGTTAATTCGAAAATTCATTACGGCAACGACTGGGAAAGAAGCCGAAACGTAATAAAGATCTAGTTCTTTCCCGCACACACAAAGCGAGCGAGGAGAGAGGAGCGTGAGAGGAGGGAGATGGAGAGAGAGTGAGAGAAATGTTTTAAAAAATGTGGCAGTACCAGTAAACACATCCGGACGTGAGAGACGTGATAAATCGCGAGAACAAATCAGGACGTGGATAAGATGAATAAGACACCAAAACAAGAAAAATAGTGGCAGCGGACAGGTCCATGATAAACGACCAGGAAGGGAGAAATGTGTGTGTGTGTGTGTGTGTGTGTGTAAAAGGTCAAATGATTTCTAATGAACTTTGGAGGAAAGAAAGATATGTATATCCAAAAAATATTTCTTCCTACCTCGCCCCAAATCACTTCCTCCATCTCAATCCATCTTTCTCTCCCTTCCTTAATGGAGGGGAACGGAAGTAGGCGGGAGGAAAATAAATATAATAACCCGCGCCGTAGCGGAATGAGAGGAGGACTGAGAATGAGATGGAATGAAAAGGAAGGGTTTGGAAAGGAGTGAAAGAGAGAGATAGAGAGAGAGAGAGAGCATGATGCCAGCAGAAAAAAATATCGCAAGGAACGAACGCCGATTTTACGGAGTGGTCCGAAAATTGAGAGGTGGTCCTCCCGTCCCTGAGTGCTCCAAAAAGAGAGAGGGAAGACGGATGAAGCGAAATAAGGAAGAAATATAGGGAGAATAGATAGGGAAGAGGGAAAAAATGGGGTAAGGGAGAATGGGAGATAGTTATTTGGTCGAGGATAGGGACAAGAAGGGTGAAAGATGGGGGAGAATGATGCGTACAGAGTGAGTGAGAGGGAAGGGGGAAGAGAGAGAGAAATATAGAAATGGATAAAAGAATAGAGGAGGAGAATAAAAAAAACCGACTTTGGGGGCGGGTGGGGGGAGAGGGGGCAAAGGGGAGATGAGGAGCGTGGAGGAGAGGATGGGAGCAAATGGAAGGCGAGGAAGACAGACGTGAGGTGAAGAAGATGTATGGACAGAAGATGCGAGAGGAGATGGAAGGGAGAGAGGGAATCGAAGATTGCATAAGGGAGAGTGGAAGGAGAGAGACTGTCGTGGAGGACGGAGAGAGAGAGAGGAGGGGGGGGGAGAGAGACTGGAAAATTTTCTGATGGAAAAAAGGGAAGTTTTCGAGGACGGTGGGGGTGGCGGATGAGAAAATGAGGGGAGGATAAGTGCAGGAGAGTGTGGGTGGAGAGGAAGTGAAGGTAAAAGTGAGGAGGAGAGAGAGATTGAATTTTTCATACAGAGGTAGGTTTTTAAGTTAATTAGGTAAAAGTAAGTGAATAAAAGTGCGAAAAGAATAATGATTATGGTGTAGGTAAAAGTATTTCTAGTTAAATATTTTCACCTAGAGTGATTACTCAGATAAATTTCAAAGTTTGGAAAAAAGGTTTGCCTCCTCGTTTGAACGAAAATGAGCTACTGGAATTTTTCTTTCATACCTTAATTTTAAATGTGTAGGTTGCCTCACGTTTCATCTCCTAATTCCAAGAATAAACTCTAAAAGAGTTGTTAACTTGTGACAAAAGTGCACTTATTTTGTGATCGGACTGAAATTTGGCCACAACGTGCTTATAAAACAATGAAAATACATTTTTCATTGGCCTACTAACCGGATTGTTATCTAATGTTCGGCTTATTTGCTAAGGATAAAAAATGTCCTAGTTATAGCCGAGCTCACAAGCAAATGTCCAATTAATCTCTTAATTTTGACTACATTATTTAAAACTTTAACCCGACCATATCCTGCGTTTAAATTACGCATTCAAATCGCCTGCAAAAATATAAATTTCGTACCAGAACCCTCTCGCATATCAACTGCCCTCGTTTGTTGTGAAGAGCGATTACATTCGATCGCTCGGAACGGAATCTGGTGCAGAGCGGCCAATTGGCTCACCCTTTGTAACGGGGAGAACTAATGCGGATGCGGCCTTTCCCTCCCGCCTCTCTGTAGATGGTAGATTGTTTACTCACACCAGTTTTCGTTTCTAGTGGCGATGAACGAGAATACCGACATATTCCCTATGGAAGATAAAAGTCTAAAGTATAAAGTTCGTTGACTAAATCTAATAGCAAGAGATAGTTATATATTTTTATATAAATATATAAAGAACCCATTCATCGTGTACAAAAAAGAGATAGGAAGAAGATGTGAGTGAAATTTCGGCAGATTTTCAAAAGGAGCAAATCAACGATTAAAAATAGAGTATATACGCTATAAACCACAGGGCTCGCGCTCGCGATCCTAGGATTGGAAATCGCGTTAATATTTCCTATATTAATATAAGGAGTGCCATAGTAAGCCATATAACGAAAGAAAAATATCGACAAATAGGTGTGAGATAAATATTTAATCCTGGGTGGGCGTTGCTAAGACCGAACTCTGGTGATATAGGTGTGAAGTGAGGAATAAGTTTGAAGGGGAAAAGTGGATGAAAAAAATCGGGAGGGGTGGGTGGGTGGGGGAGAGGCGAAAAAAAAGAAGTTTAAGCATATATATGTAGAAGGGTGCACAACTCAGGAGTTGACGCGGGTCAAAATCGACCTTGATTGGACCTAAGAGGGCCATACTTTGAAAATTTCGTCCATATTAAAAACTTCACTACACTATTGTCGATCGATTAATTACGATAACAAATTTTACATGCAATTTTTATATGAAAAAATGAAGTGGCAAACAAATATAATTTAATTACAAATTTTAACGTATTTTCTATATAAAAGGAATTAACCGGCTGAGTTACTCCCAGCTTCAATCGGGACAAATAAAATGTGTCGGCGGGCCACATTTGGCCCGCGGGCTGTATATTGTGCACCCCTGATATATAGGTTAGACGGGGGGAAAGGGTTAGTGGATGGCGGGGGATTGGAGGATCTGGTGCGACAGAAAGGATGCAGAAGGCGAAAGGGGAAGGGAAGAAAGAGAGAGAGAGAAAGGAGAGAGTGGGCGAAAGAAGAGATAGGGGCAGAAGGAAGAGAGAATGAGAGAGAGAGGGCAAGTGGGAGTGGAGTAGAGTTGGAAGAGGGGAATCAATAGCGAGAGCCTCAGTGGGCAAGTTGCCAAGTTTTGGGAGCGTCCCTAAAGCTGGGAAAGAGACGATGGGAGACTTTGCAAGTGGAGAAAGAGAGAGGAGGTGTGTGTGTGTTTGGAGTATGGGAAGAGAAATGGAAAGAGACAGTGTGTGTGAGACATGTTGGAGGGTGGGGAAGAGAAAGAGTTGAAGTAAAAAAGGGGGAGGAGGAAGAGGGTGGCGCCGGGGACGATATTGTGCAGACAAGCACGTGAGAATCGCAGGACAGAGCACAAGGGAGGCGAGGGGTGTTGGTTATCGAATGAGAGAAAATAGGAGAGGGGGGAGTAGGAGAGGGGTAGGTGGAGAAGGGGGAGGGAGATGAGGAGGGGCGGAAAGCGAGTTATTCGGAAGTGTGGAGGGAAAATTGGGGAAGAGACAAGGGATATTAAAGGGGATTAAAAAGTGGGACAAGATTTGAGTCTTAATTAGAAAGGCTGTTCGCTTTTCTTTGTGTATGATTAATTGTACGGCGTACGCTACACAACGCAGGACCACGAAATGGGCAAATGGAGGATTTTTTTCGCAAGCTCGAGTATCGTGTCTTAGATGTACAATGTCGGAAATTCTGACAAGCGCATGTCATGAAAATTTCAAATGTTAAATCCAATAATCTGTGGCGAGATATGAATTTGAAATAGTACAATAATACTTTTTGGAGCGCTTAACATTAATTGTTATTATGTCAAATATACAAGTTAAAGTTTAAAGCATTTTCCTGCATTACTGCGAGAAAAACTAATGTCAGTATCATTGGTTATTGACTAATCTTTGTAACATTAAGTATCAACTCAATATCGAGACAATGTCAACCATAATTTTAGCTAAGCTATCATAAATACTCTTAATTTAAACTTTTTTTTCGGATGAAATTTTGCGCTACTGACAACTTGAGAGATAGCATTAATTAACAGATAAGCAGCTTCCGAATGATATATCAACCATTTTAAGGCGAAACAAACAAAAAGAACAATTTTTTACGTTAAAGTAATACATTTTCATTCACTTGGTAAAATACGGAGAACTAACAGATGCATAGGTTTTCGAAATCTCATTAATTGAAAGTAAACCATGCCTATTAAGTATCGATGAACTGAATGAGGCATGTTAAAAAATAAAATATCTCGCAACTTGAAATATATATATATATATATTGGAGAACGAGAACCACCTTTTGTTCTGGGATATATTAGTACATATATTTCGCCAGCGAATAGTGGTGCACAATCCCCGTCGTAATGAAGAAAGCGTACTTTTTGGCAGTAGAGAGCTCGTTGGAGGGGATAGTTTCGAGATACGCGGAAGTGTCGAGGGGACTTGGAAGTCGGTAGGGATGTTGGGGAGAGTGTTGAGGAGGGAGAGGTGAGGAAGACGGAGGGATGAGGAGAGAGAGATAAAAAAAAAGAAGGGAGTAAAAAGGGGCTTCATGGGTGGATGGGCAAGGAGGGGTCGATACAGCCTTCACAATGCGGTGGTGCCCTCTGAGCTGAAAAAAGGATTTGGAGGAGGGTTCTCTCCCCTCCCCCCCCCCCCGTATTTTTCAATTTTTTTTCGGGGAGCGCAGGAAAAGGAATGCATCGCAGGAACGAGTAAACCGGCCCGGATGGAACGCAATGAGGAAGGAAAGCGCAGGATAATTGGGAATGGGGTTTTTATTTTTCGAGCTCTGTTGACGGAAGCCGCGGGACCGAGAAATTTCTGTGATGACGTAATCGATTCTCGCAACTCATTGTTATATGCTTTACGAGAGTTCGTTGGTTGATGGAGTCTCGGATTGGGAACGAAATCGAATTTTGTTTTAATCCTGAAATATAAGTGGTTTGTCTAAACAAAACGAAGATCGTTTACTGTAAAAACGAGAAAATTCCGCTCGTTTTTTACGCAAAATCTGTTAGAAAGGGTTAAAAGTAAAACTTTTCCCACAGCAAATTAAGAACATATCTACAAATGCTGTCGCGTGTTAATAAAACGAATATTCCTTTACATTTTAAATTAAGTTAAAGCGTAGCGAAGATCCACCGGAGGTATAGCTAACTCGTGCAAATTTATCCTCGTTTCAAGAAGATAAATGCGTAGGAAAATATCTCCTAGTGTTTCGGAGTAATTTCAACCCGTACCGATTTGAAATTCAAATTACTCAATCTACGAGTAACCTATTCTCTTAAAAGAAAAAGTGGTAATTAAATCAAAGATTTTGGTGGCGGTTAAGTATACATATATTATCGAGATGTTTCCATTATCAGCAGTGTTTGATATATCATTATCGAGCTCATTAGCTCACTGGCAAAAATTATGTATGGTACAGTTTCCCAATAAAGACTCGAATATGTATCAAAATCGACATTCGATAGCCTTTCTTATTATTACATACAGGCCAAGGTACTCTAGTACAATTATGTAATTCAGTCCGAGTTGAGGTTAATAAAATTAATTTTATCATTAGTGTTACAATGGGAATTCTTGTTTCTACGTTTATTACACGCATGTAAGGCCATTTATCACAAATGAGTAAGTATTATTAAATTCTCATGTGAGACGACAAACCGTTGAAAAAAATTGTTCGATTTTCAATCGTTGCATATTTATGGTTTGCGGAAACAGATATTTGAACAAACAAATCTTTGAGAAAATCGATAGGCATTGGGTGCTATGTCTCTCTTTGCGTCTTTTCCCCTCCTGCAAATACCTTTACTGAGGAATATACTAGCCTGGGTACTATTTCGTAATACTTCGATTAAGGTATCGTTTTCTGATTTTTCCCATTCTTTCGATGCTCGGAAATCGGAAAGACCTAATATTTGGTGGGTAAATTAAATTTCCCAAAATTTCTTTTCTAAACGCATCTATTAACATGAATTCACCTATATAAACACAGAAAATATGTTTTACGGCGGCATTAGGGTGTTCGAGATTTTGTCAGAATCGACGGACTATCTTCATTAATTAATAGGCTCTTTCTTTTAGAGAAACGGTGTAGGTGTGCATAAACTGCTACTCCTTGGTTGTTTGAAGTTAAGTGTTCTATCGTTATACCAGGTTTTGTAAAAATTACAAATACAACGGTTTTTTCTGTTGATTTGACGTAATTTATTTCAAAGTATGCCTGGAAATTTTTATATATTTAAATACTAGTTTTAATAAAGAAATTTTTATATTAAAATGCTACCACATTTTTTACAGTCTTTTAGAAAATGGTATAAGGTTGAAACACGAACAAATTACTCTGTGATACATAATACCTAGCAATTACCCTTTTCAGAAATATTGCTTAATTTTAACAAATAAATATAATAAAGACAATTTCATCACATTTTTATTTTGAATATTAGTCGGCGATAAATATTAAAATCAATTGAAAATAACAATTTCACAAATTGCGCTAAATTCACCATAATCATGATATATTTCTAAAAACTTTTACATTAAACTAGTGACATTTTTTATTTGATCAAAATCAATTGTATTTGGATATTCATCAAATATTTAATCCAATAAATAATGATAATAATCAAAAAACGCCTTTTGATCCACCAACTTTTTAAAATGCCTACTTGATCCTAAATTGTTATTTACCGAACTAATTTAATTACTTTAATTGGAAATATCTGCATTGCTAAAAGTTTCCTTGTTTGCATTTTAAAATACATGCTCAATAATACATCTATTTATCGAATTGATAAAAATGACAAATACATGTCTGGAATTTTAAGCCAATCAAGTGAAAAATCTTTTTAATTTTATTCATTCCTGAGTATATTATATTCCACGAAACACATAATGCTTTGTCCTATTTAACTTTGATAAAAATCTCCACCATCGCGTCGCGTCGGCTTTAAACATACGTCATTACCAAGGCAATTTTTCCATCTCGCATTATTATCCAAATTTTATTTCGAATATACGCTCGCTCTTGTTTCTTTTCGCCATTTGACGAATCCTCGACAAGACAACCTCGCGCAATTATGACGCGCGAATGGGTGCCAGATTTAAAAAAAATACACAAAATCCCCACTCCCAACAACTTAGTCGGACGAGGGAATTTTTCCCATCAAATTGGCCGTCGAAAAATACTACTTCAATTTCGCAGCTGAACACCTACGAGAGAGAGAGATAGAATGTGTGTGTGTGTGTGAAATATTAGAAAAATCTTCGTAACTGTGTAACCCAATGTAGGCCATCCCGATGCATTCTCATCCCTCTATCTCCCTCTCTTTCTCGCTCTACGGAGGATATGACGTGGCTTCACGAAGAGCTCCGGAAAATAAAGGAACATCGAAAACACGGCCGTAAAGAGATAGATGGAGAGAGAGAAAGGGAAGGAGCTACATAAAAAAGGAAGAACGCGTTCCATTGTTCCCATGGGCGTTCTCTCTTTCTCTCTGTCTTCAGGGAACAACTGATGGCAAATTCTGCCTCGTCGATTGATTAGCGCTGATTGCGACGGGGGCTGAGATGGCGAAGGGATGGTCTCGAGGATAAAAATGGATCGGGCGGGAGAAGAGGTTGGAGGACGGAAGGCAGTTGAAGAGTAGGGGAAAGAGAGAGAGAACGGGATATGGCGAGAAGAGAGAATAATGCGAGGGAAATGGAAGAGGGAAAAAGATGAGACACGAACTTGAAGATACTGACAAGACTCGAACGGAAAAGGTAGGATTATTCGGCAATTTTATACCATAGCATAGTGAGTGAAAAAACGCGTATATCGCGAAAAATAGTGAAAATAGTTCAGTTAAAATTACAATTAAAGAATGTTGTGCTGAATATCGCCGAGGATGATGGCAGGAAACGGCCGGTAATGCCCGAGTTTTCGTTTCCTTGAAAGTTTCTCAATTTACTCTTCAATCTGAAAATTGCAGCATAGGGAAGGAAGACATTCATGTTCTAGGTTTTTATCTCGTTTCAATTTATTGCTTGCCAGGGACGAGTTGTTCCGATGGATGCTATTAGAAAAATTACGACGTTTCACAACTTCTTCCCATCAGCTATTCTTAAAAACCTTCAGAAATAGTTGCACAGTGACATCGTCCACGTTTCGTCGAATCCCCGAAAATACGTATGTGTTGTTAAGAAACGTCGATGGGCCGTTGATACACGTCAAAAATCGAACTCCGCCATTTTTACGCTTTTAAAAATTCCACCTTCCTACCCTTGGTTATTCTAATAGAAACAAAGATCACCTCGTATACAGAGAAAATGCGAAAAATAATCGGGAAAGCGTGTATTTTGGATATCGATTTTTCAAGAACGTATCGAGAACGGAGTGAAGGAATGAAGGAAGTGTTTGCATTAAAGGGAACGGGAAATGAGAGTAAAAGGAAACAAGGAGTGAGGAAAGAGATATCGCGAATAAAAAAGATTATTATCATCATTTTTCTGAATGAAAGTAACAGTATGAGGATACGCGAGAATGGTAATGCAGTGCAGTGCGTCAGATGAAAGCAAAGCACTCTGAGATTTAGATTTGCACGTTGATTCGAAATGCAGGCTCGTCGAGGACAAAAAATGCAAATTTTAGAAGCTTTGCCATTTAAATGAAAAAGCGTGGATTGCGTTTGGAAACAAGAGCTATAGCAGTTGTCGCATATATACATATATAAAATTTGGTAATAAGTTGAAGGGGAAAAACGAAATGCTCGGATCAAATGACATATCGCTTCATCTTGTTTTACTGAAATACAACACAAAATTGGCGTACCTGGGCCATGTCACACGATTGGGACAGCCACCATTCAATTAAAAGTTTTAAAAAAGCTCACGTGAAATGTTGACTCAGAAATTTTAAAAATAAAATTATACCAAATTTTAATACAATTGCTGTTTCAGAGCAATCGTATCGGAAAGAAAATCTAAATTTCAATTTCTTTCGGCTCCTGAGAGAAACGCACTTTATGCTGCGATTAATCCACGAATTACTCCGATAGTTTTTTTAACTGTAAGCAGCACTTTAAGTAAGGGATCCCCAATGATTTCATCTGGACCGCATTTCCTCATCAACTTCATAAAGGCTTGCATATTCATATATTTTCTGAGTGGAAGTGCCATTATACGTACATCATATAAGAAATATAAACGATATTGCAATATACTTCTTATATAGGCGTATGATAGATTAAATAATCAAATAAATCTCAAAATTATCTCTCTGAAATGTGATCACGGTCCATTCAGTCATTTGAAAGGTCGAATATGCCGCGTACCTATGTAAAACCTCATGTGGCCCCGTGAGTAAACATTTTGTTTACTCACTTCAATCGATGCTTTCGTGGAAGAAAATGTAAAAATCGATTGGTGGTGATTATCGAAAAAATATTTTTTTTCGCAATTTAACTAATTTTAGGTTGAATTATAAACCGAGATGGTCATTGCATTGCATTTAAGTTTTTTTTTGTATTAACACAGATGGCGAAACCAATCACCTTGAACATCGAACGTGTTTTGATTAAAAATGTACGATATGATTATTAGCCGACATTTCTTCATTGAAATGCCGCAGATATATTGTATATTGGATAAAATTTTACGTAATTAAAATTTAATTCAGCTTCCCTTTGTTATAAAATAGCGGCAGACCTTTACAATTCTACGAAATCAGAGGGACCGGGTGAAAGCTAGAACTGAACTGCTGGAAAAAAATTCACCCCATCGCCGAATCGAGAATTCGGCCAATTTTAATTATTAATCACTTTTCGGAAAAATCCAATTTTGTATCGGGCGTTTAAAATAATTTTAAAAAATGCGTTTGACGCTCCCAAATACAAAAAAATTCTATATGCAATCGCGTCACGGCAATTCCCAAAAGGTGTCGGGAAGCGAGAGAGGGCGAGAGAATGAATGGCAGAGGGTGGCCCAAAAGCGCCAGATAGGGGGAAGTATGCGGTACGAGGAGATGGGGGGGTTGGGATGGGGGAGATGGGGCATAAATAAACGGGAGAAGGGGACAAATGACAAAGGCAAGAAGGGTTTTTTTGCGGGAAAGGGTAAGGATCGACTGACACACTGGCTGATTAATTAGCCTTCCGCGTGGTTGGATATAAACCTTAAAAAATAGGTATGCTGTGTCGCGCTTCGAAGACTACAGACAGAGGAAGAGAATGGAGAATGTAATGAGCTTTAGCGAGAGATAGAGAGTGAGAGACAAAGGGGGAGATGGAGGAGTCGGCGTTGGTGACTGGATTGGCAGCTTGTGGGTGAGATACTATGTTGGGGTAAGAAGGAATTTCGTTCTAATTTATTCTCACGCTCGAAAAAGTAGAAGATTTATACGATAAAATTGTCTCCCGCGAAATTTTTGTTCGGTTAAATAAAACGACGTGGCTTATAGTTATTTACCGTAATTTTAGTTGCATGTTGGAGATACATAATCCTACGTGTTGAAACGCAAGACTCCGCGCGGACGTCGCGACGTTT
The DNA here is from genome assembly GCA_036926305.1 of Uropetala carovei. Lineage (NCBI taxonomy): Eukaryota > Metazoa > Arthropoda > Insecta > Odonata > Petaluridae > Uropetala > Uropetala carovei. Next base: position 13,807,737 of record JAXCHB010000235.1, read on the forward strand.
CGAAAAGGTAGGCATTGCTCTTTTAGAACAAATAATTTCATTGCGATCGTATAAAAATACTGTTAGTGAAATATAAACAATTGAATCCCAATCGTAGATGAGGCTAATTAAAGAGTGTTTAACAAAAGTAAACTTGATCTAATTCCGATCATACATTAGGCTAATGAAAGCGTCTTTAAAATGTGGCTCCTTGATGAGACTACCTCGCAGGTTTGATTTCCTTATAGAGGGGAAGAGAACAAGAACTATAAGGCATTGGTAATAAACGAAAAATCGTTAAATGTTTAATACAAAGGAGTTCCACGATAGCCGTTATGACTTAAAATGGCGTGTCTCCGTTCATATATTCCCAACTTACCTATTTAGTCTCTGTTCTACTTAAGCTTAAAATAAAGCAAAATTTTCCATAAATTTATATCTGTGTGGCTTTAAATTTCTAATCTGGATCGCTGAAATTATATGAAATTACATGGAATAAATTGTTTACACACATTCCTTGTTTACTCTTTTGATGTAGTCATCGCTATTATTATATTATTATAGGTTTACAATACAGAGAACGCTTAATTGAATCCTGCTGTAATTGGCTGCGAGTGTTCTTTAGAAGCTGAGAATGCGTGTGACTAAAAATTATAAATAATGCTGATTTTCTGAATACTAAAATTTAACCTTTACGAATGGTAAGTAAGGTCGTAACAAATCCTGGAAAATATGAGAATAACAAGGAAGCTAATAGAAAGCAAAAAAAATATTTTCGTCTTATTACATTGCGAACAAAGACCCTGCGGAAACGGGACGAAGCTATTAGAGTAATTGTTGAACACAAGACGTGCTCTAATGAGGGAGGGAGGGAGAATGAGATGTACAGACAGACGCACAATGAGAAGAATAGAAGAAGAATAACAGGTAACGGCGAAGGAATGAAATGGCGGAGGACAAGGGGAGGGGGAAGAAGGGGCAAATAAGAATTTCAGGAAAAGAATAAGAGGCAGGCCGGGAACAGCAAGATTCCTCGAGGGGATAGCCGAGAGAAGAAATCGCTTGCCTATGAGGTTGTTTTAAGATTACGGAGGAAAAATTTAGTAATTGGTGGGTTGGCGAGCTGGATAGGAATAGGACGGGAATGTGGAATGCACGTAGGGCGGTAGAATAGGAGGGGTGGGAATATTGTCGGCATCGTCATCAGGACTAGAGCTCCAAGGAAACTCGTCTCGACGTGGGTCGTTATTCCAAGAGACAGAATCTTCTCCGTTAGCAGGAGGCGTTTGGGAAGGGAATAAGGGAGTTGAGTAGGAGGGAGCGGCAGCACCAACGATAGGGGGTTGGAGTGCTTTGGACACGAGAAAAAGGTGGAGAGTTCGTTGTAACAAAAGGGAGGGCAAAAGGGGACGAAAAAAGAGACGAAGGTTGTGTTGGTGTCTACTCACTGCAAATATGTGCCTACGTGTTGTATGGGATGTATATGCCAAAAATTTTCTCGTATATAACGAAGTCACGCTTACATCGAAGCAATGAGTCGGTCCCCTCAAATACGTAATAAAAGAGTTTTACTGTATATGTATATTGAGAGGCACCAACTAGATACAATGGACTGGTCAATGATTAATGAGGAGAAATGTATTCCAAGTATGATTCTGTTGAAGATTTTACGTGCTGTTTTAACCAATGCTGAACAGTCTTGTAACAAGAAAGAAATGGTAAGTGAATTATGTTAGTTTTATACAGGCGCAATCGTTGTAAGACTGTAAATCCTAAGAGGAATGAGAGATATATATAGTCTCAGCAGAAAATCGAGGTAATATTTTTCTATTTTCCGGGAAGATGCTCTATTTGTGATTGAGAAATGGCTAACTAACTAACAAACCTTAACTCAGTAAATGTCCTCACTGAGACACAGAAAGAAACATCCTTCGACCAATAAGTGAGATAAGAAAGCTTAAGGGATGAGCAGTAAAGTTTTAAATGCATGAGAGCATATTATCCATGGTAAAGTCAAAAGGAGTAAAGAAGAAATATTTCGTCTAAACCAGATATGGAAACAGAATTTTTCACCATCACTTTTTTGGACTTAAAAATCAGAAAAATTAAAATTTATAATTGGTTTTAATAAAAATATACACAATTCGCATTGAAAGGCAAATAAATATCTCAAGTGAAAATTCTTTATAAATTTAACATAATTTCATTACAAAACACACAGCATTGTAAGAATCCCCTTATTTACTCCATCTATCGATAATATCGTAAAATAAAAAATACGAGCGAAGATGCACTAATATAATCAATACGTTCAAATTAGTTTATCACGTGAACCTTAGAGATTTATTTTGATTATGATGTTCAGCAGTGACACACAAATGTGGCAAATGTTGTATTACAGCGCAAAATCCGAGAAAAGGTGGGAAAAGAAGGCGGCGTAAGGAGAAAATTACCTGGAACTGAATATATATATATGCACCGAAAGGGAGAAGGGGACTAAACCGAAAGACGGAAAAGGATTAAGGTGAAACAATTGAATGCGGGAGAGAAATGACTAGCGGAGGAAAGGAGATGAGTGAGAGAGGAAGTATTTTTGTGTCAAACGAGGGCAAAAGGACTTATGAGTTAAAAGGAGGGCACGTGAAAGGGAGGACTGTGGGAAAAATACGGGATAGCAGAGGTTATCTGAGGCAATGGCAGAAACAGAAGAGAGAGAGAGAGAGAACGAACCGTAGATGAGGTGGGAGAGAAAAGAATGAACGAAATAGGTTTCTGAGGGAAACGAGAGGCCCGGGAAAGGATTAATGACGAATGAAAGAGCGAAGGAAGGAACTGCAAGTAAGAGAATGATAGCAAAAAAATTTTTTTTTAATGGGAGCTTCATTTGGAGACGCAATATGAAAAAACGCGTATTATTTATTGAGGCTGATTTATAATTGTGAACTTTAAATCTTAAAAAACTTAGTAATATTATTATATAACAAAGTAGTGTATCCAATAATTGAATTTAAACTTTCTAACTGAAGCCATTTGCTCAGAATCATAATTTGAAATTTTTTATTGCTACCCCTACCGCCCACCGATTTCTCAAAAATATTTCTTCTGCAGTTTCATAATGTGCATAATGCACTAAATTAAAATAAAATTAACAAGTGTAACCATATAAGCCTCGTAAATTATTTCTTTTAAAGTAATCATCAGATTTTTCCATACGTATATAATGTTTAAATAAATCCTACTTTTAAATCTTCGAGGCACTCGCAGATTTTTCTATAAAAATCGAAACAGCATTTGTTGAAAATACTAATATTGAAGTATTCATAACAGAAGTTTATCATAAATTTGCAAATATTAATTTATTCTTTTTTCTCTTGCTAATTTTTTACGACCTGCTGATTCCAGCTTAATTACGCACAATGTGTACCAAAGCAGTAGAGCAATGAATAGCTGGTCAGTTTCAAAAGTTTACTTCCTCTATATATTCCTGGTATTTTTAGCTAAATTGAATGATGTAGCTAAACGCGTAAACCTCAATTAACAACAAAAGTATTCATGGGCAATCGCAATGACCGAGCTTAAAAAAGACTCGTAATAAACAACAACTACCCAATTCAGTTTCAAAAGTTTACTTCCTCTATATATTCCAGGTATTTTTAGCTAAATTGGATGCTGTAGCTAAACGCGTAAACCTCAATTAACAACAAAAGTATTCATGGACAATCGCAATGACCGAGCTTAAAAAAGACTCGTAATAAACAACACCTACCCAATTCCCTGTACTACACGAGGGATGAGAATAGGTAAATTTAATTCAAAGTACCAAAATAATTAAATTTTCCAGTTAAGCGCGCAAATACTTCTTCCATGTCCTCTTCAGCTAAACTCCAAGACTCACTCCTATCCTTGACAAATGTTACAACCAACTTTGACACAAGAATTTACAATCTCCGTATTTGGAATTAATTTATGGCCGTTTAATTGGAATTTATCGCCAACGGGAGGAGATCTTCCCCCACATCGTGAAATACTTATAAAAAAAAGGACCGTACGTCTTCCTAACACGCTCATCTTTTTTAAAGCGACGCACATGCAGTAACCGTCAGCATAAGTGGCTTTTCTGTGGCGCAGGGTGATATAGGAGAAGGTTCGAGCTCTCTACGAGGATTTTCCGCTTGATCGAGCCCGAGAGTTGGGCTGGAAGTAATGTAGCAGCCTGCCGTTGGATGGAGGTAGGCGGCTTGTTGATATTCTTCAGTGTAAAATACCTTCCTTACGGTGATTGATATCCTTTTCTATGGCAACCGTGCCCTCGTACACACATACCCACACCCGAACACACATACACACACACAGATAAAATCACACGCTCCTACACCGGGAAACACAAAAGCCATCCTCCACCATTCTGCGCTTCCACCCTTCTGAAAACACACCTTCTACCTTTCCACTTTTCCGAAATAGATGGACGGACGCAAAATGTAAAATACTCGAAAACAAAGACGAGGGAGAGAAAGAGAGAGAATAATATAAAAAAAGAGATGCATGAAGCCGAATGAAAAACCTTCCACCTGCAGAATGAAGGCCCCTCCCTGTTCTTTTCGAGCTCGGCTTGCGCAACGCCCGATGGCCTAATTCGGCTTCGGATGTGTGCCATGGAGGAGTCACTACAATGGGGGGCGAGAGAGAAAGATAGATAGGGAGAGAGAGAGAGAGAGAGGGAGAGATGGGGAGGTAGCGGCGATGGAAAAAAATGAAGAGGGAGGGAGAGATTTCGCAGGAAGGGAGAGAAATAGGGTTGGAATTGCGGGAAGGAGGGGGAGGCGAAAAAACACGGCCGCAAATATAGATGGAGTTGCCTAAGAGGAGGATGATGGGCAGCGTGGGCGGAGAATGATGAGAAATAAAAATGTTTCGCCGGAGGAGAAAAATAGTGAGGCAGAGGTAGCAAGGGAGGTTGTTACCATGGCGATTATTTATCAGGAAAGTATAGCCGCTTCATGGTTCTCCTTTTGTGCATATATATATATATATATATGTATGTATGTGTATATATGTATATGTATATATATATATACACACACACATATGTATTTGTCCTGTGTGTGTACCAGCAACTCTCTCACTCTCTTCCTCCCTCTTCAGCGAAGGACATATGATGTGTCATAGCAATTCTCTCATGTTGTTCTGTCCGATTCCCTCCCATCGAAGCGGAAATAACGAGCAGCGGCGATTCCTCACGGTTCACATAAGCGGCGCAAATTGACGCGGTTTTATTTGGATTTTTGGTCACGGTTCCTGTCTCTCACTCTCTTAACGCACGAGTGAAAAAATTGCATTCTTCCTCAACGACGGTCTCGTTTATAATTCATTATACATGTGGTGTCCCAGAAGTCCCTTTTCCCCTAGATAGAGAAATATAAAACAAATACCCGATATTAATATTTAATATTATATTTTTATTGTTTCATTTATACATTGTTTAGTCACCAAATTATTTACACCAATCAAGGACATCAGTATGGGTGCCATAGATAACGACGCAGCGCCACGTTTTAAGGACACGAATTTCGCAGCAAGGGTTTAGTGAACCAAGCACTCATTATTATTGCTCCTCTATCGTAAACGATCTTTTTTTACTCATCTTTATTCTCAGAAAATAAATATTAAAAAATATACCATACTCAATTTTCAGCTCACAACATCATTAATGACGTTAATGATTGCTATAAACGATTGTGATTACTAAAAAAATCATAAATATAAATTTATATGCAACGCATATATATTAATAAATAGAACAGATATTAAAATGAGTATAAGAAATATATATTTTGGTTGCGCAATCTTAACTTCTGGGTGTAAAGAAATTTTTGGAACACCCTGTAGAATGCACTCGTTGACGTAAATTTCCACCGGAAACGTTATATGCATGTAGGATGTCTCTATGAAATGCAGGCAAGTTCTCTCTTTTATTCTTAATTGTTTTTGTATCGGAGGTCAGTTTTTGTTGAAATTAAATTTTTATTTGGTTGAAGGCCAAGTACTTTTGGCGTAACGGTTCGAAATATTACCAGCTGTAGTGGAACAAGAAAAGGTATAAAATTTCGGGTCAAAAATTTTATCGGCTAACAGGTTTGAATATCGTTTCCTCCTAAAAATACGAATACTATACATTAATTTATAAACCCGCTAGAAAAAATAGCTGAGCTTTTTGAGTTGATGTTCATTGTGGATGATTTTATTTCCCAAAGCAGAAATTGTCTCGACACGTCTGTAACTGGCTTTGTGTGAGATGATGTAACTACATTCCGTATTTCACTAAACAGACGGACATTATAAACCTCTCGACGAAATGTCCTCTCTCTTAACTGAGATAAAATTTTTCCCAACATTTACGTAAAATGGAGGTATGCACTACATTCCCTTGGCCCTTACTGTCCATTTTCTGAGAAGTACAGGCTGAGCTATAATTTTATTTAACAGAGAATTATCTACCTCGTCGTATGGATGCAAACAAATTGAAAAATAAGCACTTTAGAGTAGAAACTTTAAAAATATATAAATATAAGCTATTATCATATTTTGAATCTTAAGTGTTTATTTTTTGAAGATGTAACTCATTCAAGATTAGAGATGTAAATGCGATTCTGATATCCCTGATATGATTAAATAAAAAATAAAAAATGAATTATTAACTGCCTTTTCAACCCTAGGGATAATCAAGATGCATAAAAATAGCAATAACTACAAAAAACAATGGTGAATTGAAATTTTTGATGGTTTTAAGGCTGTCATATTCTGTGCCCATTACACAATGGTTACAATGCAGTGCATTCAAAACGTGCATTTCTCGAAACCAGTTGTGTTATTCCAAAATATTATATCGGGTAATTCATCTCATATTTCAGTACCTATGTGTTTCTGTAAAAAGTAATAATTTACGTTTTAATGATTTTCTAAAAAATAATTCACCTCATTTGGGACCTTCTAAAATGGAAAGTACCTGAGCGGCCACCCTGAGTACAATCTGGTAAATCTATCCCTGCGCAACAAAATAGGAAACATATTTCCAAAACAATGTTCTTTGAATCTTTGCCTATACAATGCGTTTTATATAGAATCCGGTATAAAAATTCTAAACCACAAATCTAAACTCCTTAACACCAACGATGAAACGAACGCTGTATCGGAAGGAAATCCCGTATTCAAATTGACAAATATCACACCAAGATGATATACATAGGCCTCTTTATCATCCAGATCTAAGAAAAACCCCAAGTTTTCCGGTTGGATGTTATATTCATAGATTTTTTTTGCGGAGGAAGCTTTCCGAACTATCTTTGTGTGGATTCGTGAGACGATTTGTGATATTCAAAGCGGCGTACGATCCGAAATCTACTCCGCATTCGCGAAAACTTTCCATAACGAATAAAATCTTTGCTTGCTGTTCTTTCCCCCTTTTCACCATTCCATGAATAGCCTCTGCCTCATATTTGCAATACACCTACGCCATCCCCTCCTGAACGTTCGAAACCCTTTCTCTCTCTCCTAAGCCGACACCGCCACCGAAAGCGTCGCATGGATTCCATCGCCATTTTTTGTAGGAAACATATTTTCCGAAGTAGGGATTGATTAATTGCATCTCTTCAGAATTTCCTTTTTTTCCGAAAATTCCGTCAAGTCACTTTGTCTTTTTTTGCCTTTTCCCCCCAAAAATCAGAGCTAGTTAAAATACCGTCGGTATTTTTTTATTGCTTGTTTCGTGTTTCCAAGCTTTAAATCCCGCTTTTGAGTGATGGTGACATTTTTCCACGTATTATTATTTCTTCTTTGATATACATCGCGAGTAATTTTTGCCTCTCACGTTTTAAAATGGCGGTTGCGCAAGAAATAAAGAACCAAGTGAATAAATTCGCATTTTATTGCCATAGAATGGCGACGAATTTTTGCAAATTTATACACTAAGACGGAGTGATTCAGCAAAATAAAATCTTTAATATCGTCTCATGTATAATGTAATAATCTATGTTTTTTAAAACTGATAAATCAATATACTTCAAAGGCATAAAATAAATCTATTAGTTTGATCTTAATCATAAAACTAAGGATACAATTCATTTTCATGATTCGTAAATTTGAAATGATTCTTTATCCTTCGAAATAAGCAGCAAATTTTTTCATGTTTTATGACGAAGGAAATGTAACAATATGCATAAGAAAATCCTTAGAAGAGAAATTGAAGTAAAGTAACGTCATTTCTATATCCTTTTGTAGCAAACAATGAAATGGAATTTCAAGACAGTTAAATCCTTTAAGCTTACTTTTAGATTTAACGATGGCAAGATTATTTTTAAATGTTTACTTAAAAAAGAAAAATTTTGGTTCACATGCTCAGAATGAATGTATAAAACACAAAGAATAGTTTTTTAATACAGATAATGGCTGTATTTAAAATTGAGACCATCAGAATGAAGAAATGCTTATCTATGTTTTTCTTTTACGCAAGTAGAAATCGAGTTAAATATTTATTTTTCTTACATTTTCTGGAAATATTATGATAAAATTTCTGTAATGATTATTATTGCAAAATTTTATTACTCTTTACCTCCTACATATGAATGTTTATGAATATTAAGTGTTCACGTCAAAATTAATGATTTGAAAATAGTTTATAATGCTTAAAAAAACATTAGGAAGATATTAAAATGTCGACGCTTCCATTTTGTTCAACTGGAATTTTGAAAACTTTAAACTTTAATCAATATTTTCCAGGTCTCACCCGGAGTAAATATTTTAATTGAAATTTAATAGCAATTAAAAGAAAGAAATCGAAATTAATAATGTCAATAAAACAGGCATAAAATGACGTTGTAATTAGATTCGCGGCCTTCCCTGCAATTTTCAATCTCATTAAATCCATTCACACGAAAATCACGCCACTAATTTCAAATTCCATTTATTTTCGTCGGACTGATTGCGTTGGAAAAGTGAAGTGTTTTATTTTCGGCTTTAACAGTTGTTGCTTCATTTTTAACGTTTTTTGTGATTTGACGTGGAAATAATATTTATATAGTATTTTCACCCAACACAGGTTTTATAACTAGTATAAGAACCGGAAATTGTCCTTTATTTTCGGTGTAATGTTCAAATTTATATTTTTTATCATCACTCTCACTTTAGAAATCAGAATGAACATGTTCTGAGCTAAGAGTTGATTCTTAATTACCTTCTACAACTGCGTGCTTGACGTAGACCACGGTAGGACACATACGGAAGTAGGGAAACACGGTTCCTCCTTCATTAGATTAGCCTACTCAGGGGAAAAGCTTAACGTCCCTTTCGGTGTATGAAGTGCTGACTTGAATGTTTCCCCCTCACGCGCAGTTCAAGTAAGGTTTAAAATCGTGCTTTGCCAAAGTAGTTGGGTATTTTTACAAAATTCTCCATGAATTAAAATTTTTGTACGTAATTAGTAATATTTGACAGTGTTGTAGATAACATTGATATAAAATTTTCAAATTACTAGATTTCCTCTACCGACTTCTTATCCGACTAAAACATTTTGCCCATACTATTCAATCGAAAGAACTAATGATTCTAAACAAAAAATGTGATGTTGCCAACGCATGACTTTCTCCATACAGAGCATGATTACTTTCGACGTCAGCGTTCTCAGAAATAATTACCAGCGATTACACACGAGAATAATTCGGTAGAGACGCTTAGATTACGAGAAAACTGCTAAAATGTGTTGAGTATATTACACTAAGCAAGTTGGAGAGATTAGATTGCAACTAATCGTAATAGGTACGTTTGAGGAAGAAGGAATAATAAGAATTGTAAAAAGTACGTGGACAGAAGAGCCGAAACAAATTTATAAATATAATATTAGGAAAGAAGAATGCTGCTCAAGAGCACGGCACCCGGACGCGAACTAGTCGGGGGCTTCCTCTTATCAAGATACGCGATGAATGTCCGATGTCTTTTTCCCTTCAAGCAGAAAGGGAAAGGCAGAAATAGCAGAGCGATACAAAATTTTTCAGTCAAAATTTACCACTGAACTTTCATAGTATGCATTCGCATTGTTCTATTCTCGGAAAGGACGTATTATTAAAGGGGACCGAAAATCGGGGTTCGGAGTTAGCAAGGGATTTGGGACGCTGCCCTAATTGCACTCTCCATCCTAACGAGGGTCTTTGGCGGTATTTCGTTCGTACATTTCTCACGACCGTTAGAAGCGATAGTAAATCGTTTCTCGGATGGACTAGGAATGAATAGTAGTAACTTTGGGGGAGGGGGCGCTGCAGAATTATTTTGCACCCGGGCGCCAAACATCCTTGGCGCTGCCCTGCTCAAGAGATGAGGAATGACGACAGTAATTTTATGAATGATATAAGAGAATTAAAGATTACGAGATAAATAATTGCTGGTGATTGATGGAACATGGAAAGCATTGCGAATAGAAAACTTACGAAGATTGTGAAACGAATGGTTAAAATCCAAATATTGTTTATAATAAATATGCAAAAATGCGCATCCACTCGAACGAGTCAAAAACGATCAGGATCGACGCATTTAAACAACGACGAAAGCGGTTGAATTGCGCCTTGAATGAAGAAGAAAATAAAAGAAAAACATCTTACCTCGAACAAGGTCCTGATATAATAAGCGTGCCATTATGTGACCAGAAACTTTATAAAAAGCATTCCGCCCTGTCTCTCTCTCTCTTTATCCTCCTATCTCCCGCGTCGTAGTCGAAGGCTGGCAAAAATTCCGCCTGACGGCGAAACACTTCCCTGATAAAGCCCTCTGCCGCCCGAATTCAGAATCATGGAAAACAAAAGCGTGCTGGAAGAGGCGCGGCCGTCGTGTATATCTTGCTTGGAAATGTGAGCCTTGGGAACAAAAGGACGACGCTGAAGAATACGGTCGAATGGTGAGTAGGTACAAGGAGACGAAACTAAAAGAGACTAAAAATAGGAACGTGGAGGAAAGCCGCTGCTGAAAAAATGTTCCGTGTAGGATATGACTGCGATACCGATGGTAGAAAGGGCTCAGAGAATCATACTCTTGGAGCAGCATTCAACCGTTTGACCTCCTGACCCTCTCTCTCTGCCTCCTTCCTTATCAAGAGTTTTCGTCTACGTAACTACTCTACAAACGCAGACTTCGTCAAAAAAAGGTACTTTCGTCCTCGCAGCCCTTTCTACGCCTCTCTCACTCTCTTCTCCTCCGACGGCTTGTAACCATACATACTAGGTCTTCCTCTCCGGATGACGAATGCAGTGATGCAGAAGCGTCATTTTATGCTCGGGTAGTTTCGCTCAAGAAAGTCACGATATAGTCACGCACAGCCATAAGAGAAAGAACTTGGAGAGGGGAAAGGGTGAAACGTGTGACAGGAAAAGCATCCACGCCCTTTACCCTCTCTCTCTTGGGTAGGAAATAAAAGGAAGGAAAATGCCAGGTCGCGAAGAAAACAGCACTCCCGGCATCGAAAGAATCACGTACCTCTGCCTCAACGGGGAAAGGGGACATTCTTTCGCGATATTTCACCTTGGAATAATGTTTTCGCGGTGTAAGAGTTCTCCTTTTCTGAATACCTTCTGAGGAGTAGCATGGCAAAAAAAACAAGCCTCGGTGTCGAATGTGTTCGTAACCGCACAGAGCATCTCGGGTGTCCTTTTCCCCGTTTTGCGGGAGTGAAAACACGCCGACCCCGTGAAAAAAGAACTGCCTTTATACCGAGCCCTCGAAACGCCGAAGCCTTACTTTGAGTTAATACTGGAGTGAAAACTGCCTTGTGTTTTATGAGTGATTCCTTGGCCAAAGCAAAAGATCGTCTCCGTTCGTAGCTTCTTCGCTTCTTCCGAATAGACGGTCACAGGTCGCGCGTGTTTGATGGCACTTTCCTACCATTCGTTATTTACTATATCACTGCTCCTTTGCGCTGTCAATTCTCCTCCAACCTTTCAGTGCACGTGATTTCGCACTATGGTATTATTACTAAAAGTTTTCTAGCAATGAAAAAACCGCAAATCTTGTTTCGCTTCGGCCATGGACATCTACGTTACGCTTGGTACAAAAATCTTAATACTCTTTGTACCATTCTCTCTTTACAAATCCTACAGGCTAAGGCAAAGCACAATTTTTATATTAAATAGCGTGCTGTTTTATAAAAAGAATTTGTGAGAAATATTATACTTACGTATGTTATAAGGATGTCGATGCTCTGGACCAAAAATGAAACCCCTAAACAAAGGACATAGAAATCTAGAAAAATAAAATATTTTATGCCGACGATTGAAGTTTTCATGTTTTTTGGAATGAAATGTTTCAAACAAAAAAAGCGTCAAGCCAGGCTTTTTATTCGAGACAATGTATTGTAAATGTATGGGTTGTTTACAAAAAATCCTTACGTCTTCAACGCACTTCTGATGAGGAAAATGTTGGTGCATTTCTGGAATTTGTCAAAATGTTCCTTAGCGGCCAATCTTCAGAAATTGCTCTCAATTCAATTTATAATTACCCGCAGCATTCTTTTACGTCTACTAAACATCTAAAACAAATATCGCTAGGAAAAAATAATTAGTATTTATATATCATCAACTCGTGAATGATTATTGCAGTGAAATAGCATCCACTCATACAGAAGAATTCGAAGGCTTTACCATGGTCAGTCAGAAACTGTACTAACTTACAAACCATGACGTAAAATACATATTAAACTGTTGGGGAAAATTTACCTTTAAAAAAGACTGGAAAAATGGGCCATTCTTTACGTCCGAAGCAATTCCATATATCTTCTTTTCAGTTTCGTCGCCCAAGTAAACGCCGAACAGTGCCTTGAGGAGGCTTTGTTTTCGAAATGCATTCAACTAAGAGTCCTCGCTGTACTAATGCAAGTGACGTGTCGTCGAGACTTCTGAAGACAAGTGTGGACACGCTAACGCTCTGTTCTGCTGTTTTGGAGGATGTTTCGCAGAATAACGCGAAGTTACGGAGTCAAAGTAAGTTTGGCTTTCACCAAAACGAGGGAAACGGTATATGTCTGTGAACTGCACGGCGACTCGAGGGGTTGACGGAGAGGTGGTGAGGGGGGGGGGAGGAGGGTATGGAGAAGGGGAGAAAACAATGCCGCCCTACGGCATGAAATGCAGGAGTCATTCTGGTAAATGGGAATGAGAGTATGGAGACCGCTTCGCGAAGGAGAACGCTTCCGGGATTCATTTTCTTCGGATAATAGCGAATAAAATCGAAAGGAAGGGTTTTTACATACGCTAGTGGAACATTTTATTAACTCGGGACTCTGCCGAAGACGGATCTATTATGCTGGCAGTGTTGCAGCATGAAATTTTATACCGCCAGCTTTCACCGAAAATTAGTAAAGATAAAAATAACACGGGAAAAATAAAATAGGAAACTGATATTTATTTAGTATGACTTTCCGTCGAATGATTTCTACAAGAAAATTAACTTCGAAATCACACAATTGAACCAAAGCTTTTCCCGCCTTCATTATAGATATTCAAGAGCGGCATTATATTTTACATTAATGATTGAAAAATCCTTGTAATTAACATGTATAAAATATCACAGATATAGTAATTCTTCTTTTTATTGGAAATAAAAATTTAGCATTTTTATTCCAAAATTTTATGAGATGTGATAATCGCAATTTTACGCACGGTGCATCTCAGCTATTAACTCCGTCGCTTATAACGCGGGTTCTGATACAGCGTGGATCTTCCTACCACCATTCTCCAACATTCCATTCTGAATTTGAATACAATACTGCCAAAGCTAAATATTGATGACAGCCCTTTATTGTATATGTACGAATAAACTGTATTGAGCCAATTTTCTCGGTTATTCAGCTGGACTTAATAAAAGATGGGTCACCGCACCTTCACCAAAACATGTAGTATGGCCGGAGAGACTTTTTGTGTATTTTATTTTATTGAAATAATACATTTTATTCTAAGTGTAAATCTATAATTTATGGCGGTATTCGTTGAGTGCGTTGGTCTAATTGTTACGCATTTGCCATAAAACATTTAATATGTTCACCTTAAGCCGTCCGCGCGGTGAGGTTGCGTAAATTATTACGAGCCCGTATTACGAAGCCCTAACAAGAAAGATTTCCTTTACCAATTCCTTTCAGCTCCCACTAAGAACTCCACCATTTACTTTATGTACTTTTGATAGAGAAATATATTTAATGAAGCGTACATTATCAATGATCGATCGTATACATTTTAAATGTTTGCTCGCACTTTCCTGGAATATTATGAATGGCTTTAATCGATTTTCATACGGAAAACTTCGAAATTTGTCCTCAATAGAGTCACCCAAGGGATTTTTATAATATTGACGAGCCATCTGGCTTCTTCTCACGAACGTTCTTCGATACGTGCTACATAAATCCAACACCTTGGCTACTCTCTTAAAAGGAATTCTTGTCATCGAAGCACTTATCTGTCGCAGGATTGATGAACTACCCAGTTCACATTAGCTCCTTTTGCCAGCGAACGCAGTTATCAGTAGTGCATGAAATACAATAAAGGTCTTGGAAAATGCTCCTAAACATCAATTCCTCTTGTGTCAGTTCCGTCAACTTATACTTCTTTCTTCTTTTCCTTACACTAATTAACAATGATGTTACAACTAGTTGTTATCACACTAATAAATGCGTACTTGTAACAATTTTGGAACGTGAAGGGACCTTTTGTGTCACTCCTTTAGTTCGAAGTATTTTTATATTCGTCATGGTTAATTCATAAACCGTGACTTATGTCAATATGACCACGTTATCCACAGTCAGGCATCTACTGAAACATGTAATTTTCTATTATACTAACATATTTGTGAATATTGCCACTATGTTAATCAATTTTAAAATAATTAATATGATTAATTTGTGATTTTTTAAAATACTTGCGGCACTTCAGAGACGTATTTTTGGAAATTTGTCACTATAGGGGAAAAGGTTCGCTACATCTTTTGTTATACACATACATATAGCTGTAAATAATATCTCTGATTGTGAGTTAATCATGATGGTACTGCTTTAGTTTGAGTTTATATCAATTCATTGACTCCATTAAATTTTTCATCAGGAGACATTTTTTTAAATCGTGAAATTTGAGAAAATATTTGTAGGACTAAAAAAATTTAGAAAAATTATAAAAGTGCAGTAAAAAATGTGCCACTAGGTAAAATATTTAAAATCGATGTCATATTTCAATAGAATCATAAATTACCGAATCAAGACAAAAAAAATTACCCAACAATTATTCGGCCATAATTTTTCATCCTTACAAATAAATAATAACTTTCAACGAAGTTAAAAGAGAAGAATGTAACACTTACTTATTAGCGACATACGATTGGACACATGAATGACGTCATCCTGTATACGGTGGCATTTTGTTATATATGAAACAAACGCAACACCTCATCAACGTACATGGTAGTAATTCAGCCAAAAATTCATTTTCTCTTAGAATCATAGCATGCCCTCTGAAGTACACCAGTTCAATGATAAAACTTGTAATCCATCTCAACTCAAGAATAATTTCGCTTACCTCAGTGCCCTTTTCAGGTTTGGGTGTTTATTTTAAACAAGAAAATAATTTGGATTCACCAGTCATTGACATGCGTATTCACATTATGCATCTGGCAATGTGGAAAATAACTTTTATTTTTACAGAAGAGAAATCCCATTCTGCTTTGTATTGGGACCATGATAACTAATATTATAGATCGCGACGGAATTTTATGAAAGATGGAAATCTTTTATGGATATAATTATTTTGTGTTCTATTAAGGTACCTCTCTCCGACAAAATGTAAAAAATGTGGTCATTAACCGTGTACTATCTTCATAAATAAGAATCAGGGACACTTGAGTCATAACTTGAGTGTCTTGACAATTATTACCAATTTTTACATTTACATTTTCCGTAGAAACAGATAATTATAAAATGTTCGCTGATTTTATCAGTTTGGTGTGGTTGCGGTTTTGGAGGTAATGCAATACAGTCATTCAAAGCATCTTAATTTGTGCGAGAAAAAATAAGACTGAAACACTTTGGCCAAATCTTAACCTTATTATAATGTCATTTAAACACAATTATCGACATTTTCAATAAATCTCGATAACATTTCATTTTCAATGAGGGCTTCGGAAGTGCAGGTGCTTTCACTTAAATACTGAAATGCTAATGCTTACCATGCGCGTACGGCCAAACAATGAATTGACGTCATTAGCGAGGACAATATACAACGGTGTCAAATGTCGTGTCGTGGAAAAGAATAATTGATTGCGAAGGCACAAAGTAATAAAAGCACGAAAAATGAACATGCTACTCTTATGCATTTTTTATAAGCAATAATGTAACTTCTCATGAATAATAATAGCATTAAACGGTGATGGAAAAATTACGTCACTATTTCAGATTGGTCCGTCAAAATTAACGCATGATAGAAGAAATAATATCAAGTATGTATGTACTACTAAGCGCAGGTTATACCCCAAGCTTTTATGCATGTTTTTATTTGCACAGTTGTGGTGGCGGTCCGCATTTGTTTGGGAGAAAATTAATACCTAACACCATAAATTTCTTATACAATTACAGGGACGCACACCGACCACCGTGCATCATTAACAGTCGTTCTGCACACAAGAGGAACAAATTGAACGACTCACCTGCAAATTGTGCAAGTTCGTTAAAAAAAATCGATCACAAAAACATGCTCAGTTGATATCCAGTTTTACACACATCGATTTCATTACATTGGTTGAATATAATTCATTTATAAAGTTTTCATATAGACTTTTTTAATTCATGAGTCCAAAGCAGTCCTTTTTGCAATTAATCGTACGTTTCTCTCCTCATACATCCCCATTTCTCCAATCACACACTGGGATTTTTTCTCTTTTTCTGTATGACTCGACCTCAAGTAAACATCTCATTAATTCACACTTAAATGTACATACATAATGATACCTCTTCCATTTAGATATCGTTGATGGCAGTCTATTTTTGGAATGCTCCAAAGACCTTTTCCTTGTTTACGTATCTGTGCGCGTGTTTGAGGACAGCAGAATGGGATCCACACAGAAAAATGTGACGAGAAAAGGTATTTTTAAAAAAAACGGTATTATTTTCCTTTTACCTTTTCATTTTATAAAACAGGCAATTTTCATCAGAAGCAGTTATTTTAAGCTATTATTTTATTGTTTTATATTTTGGATCATTCGTAGAGGAATTATATCATTCGGGGAAAAAATGGTTTTTGGGATAATGGGTTACAAGGAAAAAAGGTTATATTATCAATAATTAGTTTACAAATTTAAAATTAGTTGAGAAAAGGAGAGTGGAATATTTATTTTGGCAGTTTACAAAAATCATTTTATTCGTTAGTTACATTGGAATATAATATATATTTTTAAAGTTCGTTCTTTTAAAATATGTTGGGCAGATCAAACACAAAAAAAAACATGAGTGATAATGTGTGAATGTAAGAGATGCGCCGCAAAAAAAATAATCATTGTTGTTTTCATTCAGAGGCAAAAAGTTCGCACGTAGCAATTCATATGTTTTCCCGTTTTTAATGTTTATTTTTCCTCTCTTGTGTAACATGACTGCGACAATGTGAACAAGATGTCGTTCGTTTGCGGACGAAATCGGCTCCGGCACGGGATGAGAGATGCACACATACATCCCTAGGGGATTAAAATAAAACCGATATGTGAATTCAATTTTTTTCTTCGTTCGTTCCTTGACGACTTGTTTTAGACGAGAAAGCTGACCGATTCAAGCGCGAGAGAGAGTGAAAGAGAGAAATCAAACAAATATGCGGAGAAAAAATAATATCTTCGAGCAATTTCAGACTTTTTTAATGAAAGATGGCGAAATAGAGTGAAGGAGATTGATCGACCAAGATAGAGATGAAAATAGAGAAAAAGTCAAGTGATAAATTTTTAAGTTTTTTTTCTCGTGTTCAACGTGTGTGTGTGGAAAGCTTGTTTTTTTTTATTCAAAGTGCACCTGCTTGATCTGTCCGTGTCGTTTTAAAAAGATGGATGAATAACCACTACCGCTGAATACAGTACATTATTAACGCCATATTTTTTCTTATTTGACGAACTAATCCTATCTTTGTTTTGTTTCGTTTTATTTTTTGTAGGAGATTAAAATCAACGAATACTCGTCCTCTCTCTTTCTTTGTAACAAGGGAATGTCAGGAATAAAAGAAATTCACCTCTTTCGACACTTGTCTCCTTTTGAGATTAGAGCACATCTCCAAGCACTCTTTTAATACCCGCCAATTCTTCCGTTCAATCCCCCCCCCCTCCTCCCCAAATTCAACGTCACTTCTTTGATCGAAAATAAAAAACTTTCCATCCCTCAACATAACTTCACACGCACACACACACATGAACAGCAAACACCTTCGTCCTGGAAGAATGAGGCCCGATTCCGCGACTTCAGAGCGCAGTCATATTGCAATTGGCCTAAGGTTTATCTATATGTTTTTAGAAATAAAAAATAACAATGATAAAAAAGTAGGCAACGACCAATTAAACAAACAAACACACACCCTTTTCAACGATGTTTCTTCATATGCGGGAACAACAGTTTTTAATTATACATACATATATATATATATATATGTTTTCATCTTTCTTACCCTCTAAAAAGTATTCTTTTTTCTTCCTTCCAATTCTCGTTGGACATAAAGCTAGTTTTAATAGTGAGCAATGCAGAAATAAAAAGGGTGTTCGACTCAAGACTTCCCCAAAGTCTTGTTTCCAAAAAAAGTGGAGAAGCTTTCGTTTTCTTTTAATACGAACACCTTGGTCGCCATGTTGATAATCCCCCATTTCATCCCAATAAAATTCTTCGAATATCATTTTTATGCACCTTTCCTATGTTTACCACAGACACGCACATTTCGCACACGCACTTTTAATATATACCTAATATAACTTTCCTTGTCCATATTTATGTTTAAAACCTCTTATAAAAACTCAACAGCACACTCCCATATCGAAAAATGTTATCCTTTTGAAGCAGTTTAATCCACGAGAAAGTTGCAATTCTCATTTTTAATAGGAATTTTTTATAATCGCGAGAGACGAACGTTATTTTTTTTACAATATTAGCCAGGGAAGGGAGGAAAACCTTTCTGCGTGGTTCTTCCTCCGTTTCTTCATTCCGTCCGCTGAAGAGAGACAGAGTGAGTGAGAGAGAGATATATATATATATAGGGAGAGAAGAAAGTGGAGGCACGGGAGGAATGAATAGGGAATTCTGAGCACGAGCAGGATCTTTGTCCTTCCGGGACCCTAGAGACGCCCTCAAGAGGCGACTGGCTTAGGAATTTTGCCCTCTCTTGACCTCTTGGGCCCCAAAGAAAAAAAACACAAACCTCCCCCTTTACCCTTGCATCTCTGCCCAAGTCATGGAAGAGACAAGAGAAACAAAACCACTCGCTCACTCTCTCTCTCTCTCTCCCTCATATATTCACCTTACGTAACTTCCTGTGACTTCCTCCAAAAATAACACGCACGCACACGCACGCACACGCATGCACACATATTTACGGTGGCACGAATATCAGCATCCTATTATTGTTTCCTTTGAAAGGAGTACAAAACCACTTAACAATACTCCTATCATACGGGGAAACACTTTTATTTTTTTTCAAAAAGACAACTAGACGGTAAATTATTTACTTCCTTTTTCTATATTTTTTTAAACCTTCCTCTATCTCTCTGTTTAGAGAGAGAGAAAAGAACTCGTTGGTGGTCTTGTTCCGTTTGTCCATTATGTGTTTTTGCTCGAATTTGTATTTTCCTATCCTAGCTATACAACGATTTGATCCTCTTCTTCCTTAACTAAATGATTTCCACTTTTTTTTCCTAAAGACTCGCTTTACAAATTATAAATCAATTCTTTTTACGTCAAGTATTGTCCTTGAGAGTGAGCACGATTGTTCAGGGTATCCGTTTTTTTAAATTTGATCGTTATTCAAATTGTTTCGGGTATTGCAGGGAATATATTCTCTACGCATGCGTTATTATTTTTTATTAACCATCCTTCTTCCAGTCCGCCCAATGGATTAATACTTCAAAAACAATTCGATGTTTTTGAATAGATATTCGCAAAAAATAAAAATAAAAACTCGTAAATTAAAGCGACGGCTTATTCTCGACAATAATGACAAGAATTTCTTCAGAACGTATCTCAAACTTTTGGGCCGTCCCGTAACACGCTATTTTTACTAGACGAAGGGAAGAGAACCAAAAGAACTTTTAATGGTTAGGTACCGCTGGCGGATTTATTCCCCGTTCATCAATCAAACCCACGAAAAAAATCCCTTATTCCACCGATATCGACGTGGAAACCTTTGAATGAAATATACCGCTCATCAATCACGCGACGAGAAAAATCCTGATTTCTCGAGCTGACTACACGTGTGAATATTTATCGTCTCCTATTTACCGGGCACCTTACGTGAAGAAAAATCCGCTCCTTCCGAAAAATAGGCTGACATCCTCGGAACGAAGAGGGGGAAAAAAGAAGAAAAAATGGTCCGGAATATCTCTCCGGCATCTGGGAAGAAAGAAATATTTTTTTTATTTTTCCGGAGGAAGGCGTTCATTTAAAAAATACCAAAATTTCTTAGGAGTCACGTTTTTTCAGATTCAGGTATCTTTATTTTTTAATTTCTTTTACGATAAACCGTAGGTTGCGTGATTTTTTCTGCAGACTAAACCCACAAAAAAAACCAAAGCGTTGAACGTGGCCAAAAGAAATGGCGAGTTTGTAACAGTTGAAAATCTGCCTGTAACCTACATTTAACCTTCGCCGAGTTTTTTTTTTTACTACTCGTCTGGGTACACCTACACACAAAAACAGCTGATTTCGAAGAAACTATAAAAATACAGTTTAAATGCCAAGGCGACCGCTTTTCGCACTGAAGACAACGCAATTACCCGAATCCCGTCCCATTGTATCTTCCTTTCTCGCTCAATGACGCCAATTAGTCCTTCAATCGATATTTTAAAAAGACGCTTAATTTTATCCTCGATTATTTTTCTGCAATCCCTCCTCCCTCTCAACCTCCTAACCATCAAAATGGGAACTCTCGTCCATTTGCTCGGATCGGCTTCATTAACTCCCGGAAGTTTGAATCGAGGGAACGAGAACGTCCCGGTTCCCGAGGTGTTAACGTTCTCCGAGATTTCGTACCTGAATTCCAGGAAAAGGGAGGCTTTAAAGAGGCGGAGGAGGTAAAGAGCGAAAAATACGGAATACGACGCATAAGTTAAACAATTCTCGGGGAACGTTTGTCTTAGCGTCAGGGATGTTTATTCGCGTAGGAAATAATCTCTCACTCGCATCCCTCTTTATACAAGAGAAATATTCCCGTGTTGGCGGCGGCGACGCTAAACTTTCGCATCCCGATAAGGGAAGAGGATTCCCGGGGACCCGTGCGCAATCGCGCCATAAACTTTAATTGCATCGGAGCGCAAATAGGGATTTCGGGATTATTGATAACGGGGCTGAAAGTTCGACGTGATCAGCCTCGGGGACTTTATGGAGTGTTTTCCCGACCTTTTTTCATGATTCCGTGAATAACATAATAACATTCGATTTTAACGGCTTTAACTGTAAACGATTTTATGTCGTTAATACTTAGTAGCAGGTTTTGCCTGAATGGAATAATCATATTTACGGTGTTGCAAAGACAAATAATGCTTGATAATTTTTTGCGACATCTTTCGCCAACCATTTTAACACAAACGATAACGTAACGCCACGTTCTGAACCTTTTGTATCTGATCCTATAACGCTGGATCTGATTCGATATAACAAATAGTCCGCGCGTGTCATCCTGACAGATCCCTATCGTCGCGTCATTTTTTCCAGAAACGATATTCCATCGGGGAGAAATCGGTTTTCCGGAGGAATCTTGAAATCGTTTTCAAAAAAACACGCTACCTCCTCCTCCTACTAAACGCTACGTATGGTACGAGGGAGGAGCAGAATAGGTCAAGAATCCTGAGAGTGCAAAACTGGCCGGTGGATAACGTTTCGATCGAGTTTCTAGAAACCTTCAGAGAGAGAGAGAGAGAGAGATCTGATACGAAGATAGAACGAGAGAGAAAGGGAGAGATAGAAAGAGAGAGAAAGCTTAAAAGGCGTCAGCTGATTGGATTCCAAGGCAACGGAGATCTGCCGATGCAGAAAATGGGACCGAGGATGGTAAAATGAGTGAAGGGAACCGGAACCTTCTCGTATATTTTTTCCTTTTCTTACCAAAAAATTGGGAGAGGAAGAAAAAATCCCAGGAGGAATCTGATACTCAGTACACACAGTCAGTAAAAAAAAAGACGGGAGCATTCTCATTTTTTTGTTTCCTGGGAAGAATATTCTCAGACTCCATTCTCATCTTCCTCCTATTTCTAATAACTCTGCCATTATATACACGGGCAGATCTCGAAAACTCTTCCAAGCCGTTTGTATAACATGAGAAAGGACCTCTTTAGCGCGATTTTCAGCCGAAATAATCTCTCTCTCTCTTTCATTCTCTGCCATTTCGTTCCCTCTCAACTACTTCTCCCCCGAGACCTGAGATCGTTGTAAACACGCTCGAAGGAGTGGCCCTTCTCCCCCTTCTCAAATTCGGAGGTGGCCCTTCCTTTCTTCCGTCCATAAAGGAGGATGCGGGTGTGTGTCTTCCAGTCTCCGGGGAAAAAAAGTATCATCGGGAAGTTTTTGATGTACATTCCGGCTTCTATTTAATACCTCGCAGGACTCCAGCCATTGTTGGTTTTTTTATGGCTCAGTGAGGGTGTGGGGAGGTGGGGAGAGCGGATAGAGGGGAGGGGGGGAGGAAAAGAAAAACGCTTCTAACTTAAACCGAGAGGGAACTAATGAAGGAAAAGTAGTCCGGAAGATATCTTTCACTACACGCTGTAAAAGTTTTGGAAAATTTTCTTATACGCGCCCTCCTTTGAAAGCCAAGGCGTTAAAACTCAATCGTAGGAGTCTGGACAGCGTTATGCGGGCAGTAAAAAATCAGTAAAAACGTACTCTAACTCTGGGAATCCACTTCTCACCCGGTGCCCCCAGTTTACTTCCATTATGTTTCTCGAATCCTAAAAGAAAAACTCGGCGGTGATTTTGGAAACAGCCAAAGATGATTCCGAACTGAAGATGTTCCTATTTTCGCGCAATTTCATCTCATTGCCAAAACCATAACGGTTCAGCTAAGCGAATTAATAAAATTATTTCTCCCTAACCTAACATAAATTCGACGAACAACAGGGAATAAAATTAAATTCAAAGTAAATGCGTATGAATTATAATGGATTTCATGTCGGATGAATTAATCATTTACTAATAAAGACGACATAATTATGTCTTCATCCTAGCACATGATTACCAAAAAAAAAGATATAAAAGCGCGAAAAAAACATCACCTCGAAATATTCATCCGGCAATTACATGGAACACGAAAGGAAGGATCTTTTTTTTTAAAGAATTTACAGTCAAAAACCTCTTAACTGAAGGAAGCTGGATTTTCTCTCTCCCTCGCCATCTTAATCCCTTTTATCGTCCTTCATTTGTCCTTGATCCCTCCCCTCTCCTTCACCCACTCGCTCATTACGTTCCTTAAATCGTTATAATTTCGCTTTCCTCCGCACCCCTTTCTCCGATTACCTTTTTTCCCCGCATTTCTTCTAGACTTTCACTCCTCCTCGGCCGCCCGAAGAATTAGGCGATTGGCGTTCGTGAAGTGCGGAAGGAGGAAAGAAAAGGAAAAAAAATACGCAACCTCTTTTCCTAACTCATTTTCTTCTCTTTTGCCCCGTCCTCTTTTTTCATCTCTTCTTTCCTTCTCTGTTTCTTTCTCTTTTCTCCCCTACCGAACCCGACACCGCACATTTCCTGCCTTTGATTCTCTCCGCTGGCGAAGAGTTTTCCTCCCAAAAAATCTTGGGCAAAACCATTTCTCGAGTCGGTTCACATAAAACGCTTTCTCTTTCCCACACAAAAAAATCACCTCGACGATCCTTGAACATGTTAGTCGAAATTACGCCCTCTCTCTCTCTCTCCGTAGCTGTCAAATATGCGAGCAAGGCGTATTTTTCCTCCAAAATGAAACGAATTCACGAACGAGAAAAGGGAAGCAATATGATTCCCTATAGAGGATGTGAGATGGATCGAAACCGGCGACGCAATGGATTTATTTTTGTAGGATTGTTTGCGGATAGGGATTTTTTTTGTTGTTTTAGGTAATTTTCGGTATTGAAAAAAAATAATGCTGTCGACGCTCAAAAATTATATGTTTACATTTCATTAGGAAGTCCATACAATGTCTCCTAAATCAATATGGCTATGAACAGAAAAGAAATAATATTGTCGATGATGAAAAACATTTTGACCGACCTTTTGAAAATTGTACGAAAAAAAATGATTTAAAATGAAAGAGTAAGTTACCTAATCAGGTTGGAGTTTTACTTTCAAAAGCGCAGCTTGAAATCTATTGGGCGAACCATTAGAAGGATTAAACGAGAGACAAGTCAAATCGAGCTCGTGTTCAACGTCTAATACCATTATTATTATAATTATTTTAAAAAACACTACCACGGTAAATATTAACGCGTCTTGTAACCGCAAATCGTCTCACCCATATATATTCGTCGCCTAACAAACCCATCAACAACGACGTACTTCTAAGTATCTTTGTCCTCGAATCCCTCCTCGCAATGACCTCTACACACACACACACACAATATAACGACCTCTTACTATCGAGAAGTAATTCTAGAATGTCCGGCAGGAGGATCGCGCACTCTTTTTGTTTGTCCTTTGGCGTCGAAAACCCCTCCCCCGCCCCTTTCCCCCACACGCAATAATATAATTGACATCGGAAAAATGCGCGAAGATCCGATGCACACACGGGCGCCGTTGAACGAAAACGAGTTTCCGTGACGTCAGAAAAGGAAGACAAAGAGGAAGAGAGGTTATGCGTCCAGACGCAATCACCCGAAGCAAAGACCTCCTCCTTCGTCCACGCATCCCGCGTTCTCGCTCTCCAGACGTACGGTTGTGTGCGGCACGAAGACCCGCGACGCGACGAGATGATGAGCACCCGACGCGACTCTCTCCTATTTTTTCCATTTTAATGTATTATCAATTTTTTTGATCGGCAATCTAATACGGCTTATAATTTTTTGTTTTTCTCCTTCCTCCGACTTTTTTGTTCCTACGGATCGTTTCCTAAGCAGCAGCGGTGAGCGATGGTCCCGATTTGAGCCAAGAAGAGGCGCTGTAAATCGATTCGCGAGCAGGTTGTCGTCGGCGGCGCGGGCGTCGTCGTCGTCTCTTCTCTTTGGCAGTGGGCGCGCGAGTGGGGCGATGGCTGGGGATGGGGCTCGAACCAACGGTCCCCCGCCGGGGATGTCAACTACAGTCCGGTCGCGATGTGCGGTTTGGCCGTCGTCGAGGCGATCTCCGAGAGGCGGACGTCGATCGGGATGCGGTCGTCGTAGAGAGTGGGCGCCTGGAGGATTATACCGGCGGTGCCCACTAAAACGGCGAGGGTGAAGATCCACAGGAAGAGGCGATCCAGCACCATGGCCACGTACTTCCAGTCCTCCTTCACCTGGTCAAGGGAGAGCGTAAGGGAGACAACGTAAGCCTTCCTTGGCCGGAGAGCCAACAGATAGGGTTTCAATAAAATGGCATTTAGTCATATTAGACGAAAATTATAATGAAAACAATCATCAAGAACATTTTTATAAAACAAAATACGCTTTTAAACTCCTAACTATTCTGATTGTTGAAGGGAAAGTAAAGTATTTTAAGGTGACCAGATATTTTTGACCAAAAGGGAGGGCAAATCCCGATTTTTTATACAAAAAGGAAGGACAAAGGAAGGAGACATTTCACTATCAAAAAATGTTTATATGCTTCATTTCACATTTTACAAAATAAACTAGGGATTTTTATGTGTGGGGATGCTATATTACGAGCGTTTTGGTGCTTTTGGGAAAGACTGTGTTTCGTAATACTTGAACGCCCACCAACTGCGATACTAAATACTGCTGAACACAACATTTAATGACAGTGTCTTCATTTCCCACAGGTCTTAAATGTGGAAATTCCTTAGTTAACGTGACATTTAAGTGACATTTTGTTTTCTTGGATGAAGACATTTCGTAGGGCATTACAACAAAGATTTAAAAAACAATATAATAAAATGGAAGATTTCATTGTAAATTAAAATGAGAAAATTATATTTGCTATAATAATTAAGTAAACGCAGCTATTCAAATTTCATTCAGGCAGGACCCAGTATATAACTATTTTTTCACAATTCAATGATAGAGGAAAACAAAACAAGCAATAAGAAACTATAAGAGTTTAACCAGCACGCACAGAAACAAAAACCTACTAAAATCACTCAACTCCATTGCCGATAACAACTAAGTGAAAATAAATATTTTGAGGGATAGGATATGGGATACATTGCACGATGCATAAACCAGGATTTTAATAAACCAGAAACCAAACAAATATAATGAGGGAGAAAATAAAACATTTATTCTACCGGACAAAATGTTCTTTATCACTAAAAAAAAATCAGCGAGTTGGACAAAGATAATTTGACTCTGATAATCTTGTCTTGGGAGAAAGACGAACTCCCTGCGCGTGTAATAATGTAACAGACAGGAACAAAGCCAGCCAATCCACAAAAATCACATGATATTGGTTAGCATAGGTCTGAGTTCTCAAAGTAGGTATAAATGTTCCATGGATCCACAAAGTCAAGTAAAAGGAAGGATAAATACAGAACATTTTTCAAAAAAGGAGGACATGGAAGGACAAAATATTTAGAAAGGACAACGATTGAAAAAGGAGGACGTCCTTGGCTATTTGAACTTTCTTCCAATGGAATGCAAACTAGTGCGGATGCTAAATGATGATTTTTAACAATAAAAGAAATTAATGATCACAAATTCCCAAATAGAAAACTTTTTTCATTATAGCGATTGCTTTAACCATGTTGTTTGTCCAGCTCTAGATGAGAGCGAGCAATGAATTAAAAATAAACCTTTGACAGCATTGCGCTAATGTACCAAGACGAGTAGTTCGCTGGTGTGAAAATGGTAAAGCATGGAGAAACTCACTCATTCTCTCTAATCTTCACGATGCTAATATGACCTGATGCGTAAAAGTTTGCAATTATTTAAATGAAAAGGTTTCAATAATCACTACGTCAGGAAGCTAAGAAAAACAAACTCGTAATTTAAAAAAATGCTTGAATTAATAATTCGACTGTTTTACCAACATTTAACGCGAGTCGAACTTACTATGGAATAGCATTCCATACAAAACGGCATATAACTGAAAAAGAGAGTTTCACTGCTATTATTTTTCCATTTCTTCGCGCCTCAGGTATACAGCAAATAAAACCTAAATTGCATACGTCCTCACCTTATTCTACTAAATTTATAATGAATACAAAAACGCTAATAATAAACGTAACGAAGTCAGAAACGGCGGTGGTCCGGTGGAAAAAACGAGAGCGTAAGAAGGGAAAGCAGAAACGAAAGCGGTCGGCATATGGGCTCCCAACACCATTGCATACCCTCGTCGAGTCCTCTTCCCTCTTCGTGTGATCCGCAATGAACCGCACCCCGTCTATGGCCTTGTGTAGTTCTGGACAGTGGTGCCAGTGGTGCAGGCGGCGTCTTCTGGTACTCCCGCCCCCGCACACCTGGGCCGGCGGCGGGGGCGGCGGCGGCCTAGCGTCTCCGTTTCCCGGAGTCTCGAGGCCGCCGCAGCTGCCCAATTCCTCGTCGTCGTCGTCCTCGTCTTCCGTCGGAGTCCCCTTTTCCAATTCCCGCCTCCGATGCACTCCCCTCGCCCCCACCTCCTCCGGAGAACCGCGCTGTTTCCTTCGTCTCTCCGCCTCCGCAGCTGCCTCGGCCGCCGCCTCTTCCTCCTCTGCTGCAGCGGCGGCTGCTGCTGCGGCTGCGGCGGCGGCGGCCGCCACTGCAGCAGCCGCCGCCGCGGAACCGAGGAAGCTGTCTTCGTGGAGGAGAGGAGGAGCGGAGCCGTGGATGCGACAGCCGCTCCCTATTAGGCTGACCGGATCCATTAGGTCCCTGTGAAACAACGGTTCAATATCCCCATGAGGTCTCTTAACGACGAGCGTCAGCTGCATTCCGATAGATCGGTCGATATCCATGCGATGGGACTATAACGTAGGTTTTCACATGCATTTCGGTCGGCACCCCAACGCGTGCGGGAATACAAAAGTTTTGATGCGTCACTCGTTTATTTCTATCGCTATATTCTCGCAAATATGCACATTCAACCGAAGGGTGTACTTGAAACTTGCGTAATGAAAGGATCGTTTTTAATAACTAAGTTTTGGCTAAAGTATTAGGAGGTTATGAGAATTATGTCTGTAAACTTGAGATCGCTAATCAAAAGTATTGATTAGGATTAGAAGCTGGTCTGAAATAGTGGGGAGTGCCGTGAGTGCCTGGCGTCAGTTCCCATGCGAATTGTATGGGTTCCCTGATTTACCTTTCATTCGAATGCGTAATGAAGTGAAATATTCATATTTATAGCACTTCAGCCGTGTATAAATTATTATGTGCTAGATTAATTTTATGAGAGTTGAGATAATGAAGTTGATGTGGCTAATTAGAAAATTTTTATTAAAAACAAGTAGTTTTGGTCTGTCGGTCAACTATAATAATTCCAGTGCCGTCAACTTGTCGCAATTCTTACGTATGGTTTAATAAATTAATCGTCGCCTAGCCTGCGATTAGCGGCTTAGAAAGTTAATTCGGCTATTGTAATTCTGTTTGGTGGTGCAATTTTTTCGCTTTTATTATTTTATTGCTATTTGGTCTATACAAATATTATTAGCGGCGATGCTGAATAATTGCTACCAACTATTGATCCGGATTTTAGAATTAAATGTTTGAAACGTAGAACAATAAAATTTTCCAAAAGCTACTACTTCAAAGTGTGTTTATTTGAAACTACGGTCGGAATGCGAAGGAAAAGTAAACATTGTTTGCATGATTAAATTTTGCGTTTAGAAGAATGTTTGAAAAATTACCACTACTTCAACTGAAAATGCACATAAATTATTTAGATGACTTTTGTTTTCATTCGCCCTTCTACGCCATGGATGAAGGTGATATTGGATACTAAATTAAAATGAAGAATTTTTTAAATTTTCTACAACATACTCATTCCTTTTACAAGTAAAATGTTTACTCAGTCTTGGGCTCGCGCTATTTTCCCAGTAACACAGAACTTGCGATTTACTCGACTTTGCGCGACATTGCCCCAAGGGGATGAAGACGTATAGAATTAATGGATTTGCAACGCCATCTACATCGCCGTTAATGAAACACGCCCTGGCGATAACGGAGAGAAACAAAGAGCGAATTTCGATCCCTTTTGTTATCTCGAACTAAGCAACTCTTCGCCCACCGCTGCGTGAGCAAAAGAATAGTCTTCATTAACTCGGTTTTTTTCATTCCCTCGAAGCAAAAAACACTCTTCTTCCATCATCATTCATCCCCAAAAATAGACTCAAAACCTAATTGGAAATGCCACTTGTATTTTTTTTACGGAAAACTGAATTCATTCCCTCGAAGAAAACAAAAAAAGGGTTTGTTCCCGCGGTCCTCTGGACGGAGATGTGAAAAGAAAGCATTTTCTTCGCCCTTCTAAAAAATGTTTCGAGAGCTAACATAGGCACACACGACATGCAGATAACATCAAATTTCATGCGATCGTTTAGTGCTTGGTTTCTTACTTTAGTATGATGCATTGGATACGGGAAGTATTAGTCAAGAGAACAAGAATGAACACGGACTTTGATGAATTTCACATCAATGAATCTCTATTATTCTTATTCCTTCAAAATTTATGCCGGATATTCATTTACTATTTAGTTCACATCAAGAGGCTAAAATGTGTCATTTTTCACCGCTTAAGATTTTGTAGAGTATAAGGTGGTGTTATAAATAAATACGTTTGCAAAGCAAATCATACCTACATAAAACTCTGTAGTTAAGCTGTTAAACCACATATAGTGCAAACTATATAATGTAAATATCTAGGGACTTGAATTTTCATAATATTGTTTCCAATGAAGAGATGTTATAATAACAAGAAATCCCTGTTTTTGTGGTGGAATAAAGCATAATTCGTACATTTAGTAGCATAAACTGATGCGTTATTAACGAACTTTTATAGAATTTATTTCATGGTACTGTCAAAGGTAATAGATAGATAATGGAAGAATTTACAAAACAAGAAAGAGAATTTTAGTCCTGTCCAGTTCCTCTAAAAACTGGGCTAACACGGTTGATTTTCCTTGGTATTCTATGTTTAGAGCATCCGCTCAGCAAACGAAAGACCTGGTTTGATTCCCGTCCGACTCAACAATTTTCTCCTTCTCCCAGTTAATATTTTATGACATGGTCTATGCTTCCACGAAAGCTAAAATACTTTCCATATTGAATGCTTAAAACATAGCCGGTCGTAAATGCACACCGTATGACATTGCATAACACAAAATAATAACTATTTTATGGCTTTAAAAGGTTTAAAATAACCGC